>CM022703.1:62413827-62978722 GCA_012295165.1 Asparagus setaceus | reverse complement strand
TTAAAATATGTACAGATTGATTTTATGATAATCAAGACAATCAACGCTCTAGGAGAAGATTTGTATGTCTAGGGAAGCCATGTGTATCTGGTTCCTTCCACTGGGAGGCCTGGGGAGGAATGGCTATACATAATGCTACATTGTGAAGAAGCTAGTTTAACAACTAGAATACACGATGATCACTGGGTCATATTGGAGCAACCTTACTGTTGTTTGAAGCCTCACCCTATTCGAACTTGATTTGTGTGCAGAGGGGGTATTAAGACCCACAGATTGTTCTGCATAGTGGTTTTAAGGTTAAATTCAAGGAGTAAAAACCATTGCCGTAGGCTATGGAATGTGGATTATGTGTCCTTAGAGGTGTTTGAAAGTGTTTAGAGGGTTTATGAAGCGAGCGAGAAGTCAACAAGTGTGCGTATAGGAGGATAAAATTTTCTATTGTAGATTACGTTTCTATCACATTGGAAGATAGAATCTCTTGGGTGATGAGAGAAATTCCTAGTGATAGAGTGCCTGGACCAGATGGTTTTGCACAATTGAACCCTGACTCAATCTATGAACTGAGTCACTGAGCTAGGTCTTCTTCATACCTCAACATATTCCATGTTGTGATAAAAGAGGGTAGTATAATGCAATTAATGAAACATAAGTGCAGCTGAAAATCAGGTCTACATAGGTGGCATATTAGTGAATTTTTTGGTCTTCTACCCCTTCAATTAAGCCTATTCTCAGCCATACGCTTCATGCACATGAAACCAGGAGGGCACCACTCCAAAGTACTTAGTTCTCTTATCTGACAAAGTGTAGAGGAAGTGAAGATGATGAGACTCACAATGAGAAGCACAAACCCCTCCTGGCCATTTAAATACCTATGAGTAAAATTCTGATGGATTTGTGTACTTTGTTTCTCTTCTTCTTCTTTTATATATATATATCATCTGGAGTCTTAAGAGAGTTGGCTATTTGAAATTGTTAACTAATGAATTAAGTCAATAATAGAAATATGTAGATTGATGCTCTTTGATCTTTAAAACTAGGTCAATCACTATGGCGGCAACCCCTGGACAACTTCCCGACTTAAAGATGTTAGCACTGTTTGGATGTGGGGCTGTGCTTCTCAGGGGGGCCGGTTGCACTGTAAATGACCTGCTTGACCGTGATATTGATGTTAAGGTAATATTCATTTGTTTTATTTTTCTCTCTTCAAAGAAAACCAAAGAAAAACAGAAAGAAAGAAAGAAAGAAGGAATTAAATATCTAATACGGTTGAAGCTCTAAATACTCATTCAAAGAAAACAAGAAAGAAAAAGAAAGAAGGAATCAACAGTCATATCTGTTTATAACTAATGTGGTCGAGGTTTCTAAATACTCAGATAGGCTTGTTCAGCATATAGAAGTTTCTTGATTTAATATTTAAATTCCTTGATTCTTAAATTTTTTAATTTAGCTTCTTTGTTTCTTCAAAATCTCTTAAACACAATGGAATACATCTCCTGAAATTCTTTGTTAATTTAATTGTTGTTTGATTGCTTGTACAATGTTTCTGTCCTACTACAGGTGGAGCGCACCAAATGCAGACCCGTTGCTTCTGGTACATTGACGCCATTTCAGGGGATTAGCTTTCTTGGCTGTCAACTCTTACTGGGTCTAGGAATCCTTCTTCAACTAAATAATTATAGGTAGCTAACAAATTCTACTCCATAGTTTCTCATGGAAGTTCCGTTATCTTTTTGTTATTTTGTAGTCACTTATTTGTTTGATTGGTACTTTAATTTGCGTGTATGGAAGCTTCAACCTTCACCCTGTTAAGTCTTAATCAGGCTTCCTGTAAAGTTCTTTATTTTGATATATGTTTTTGGTATGTTGTCAGAGTAGTCAGTGTTGCAATTAAACACTACTTTTTTCTGCTTATAACCTTTTTTTCCCCCTCCATGTAGCCGCATCCTGGGGGCATCATCTTTGCTTCTTGTCTTTTCCTATCCTCTTATGAAGAGGCTGACATTTTGGGTAAGGATTATTTACGTTATTCTTTAGTTATTTATTTGGCAGGTGAAAGTGATATTCTTGTCTGGGTTATACTATTATAACAGCCTCAAGCATATTTAGGTTTGACCTTTAATTGGGGAGCTCTATTGGGATGGGCCGCCGTTAAAGAAAGTCTTGATCCTACAATCACCCTTCCATTGTACAGTGCTGGTGTGTTTTGGACACTAGTATACGACACAATATATGCACACCAGGTACTTTTGATCCAAGAATTTTCCTAGTGGCAATATCTTCACATCTTCCTTTATTTATGTAATGTTTCCTTGTTTTGTTGTAGCATCTTGCACCACGTTCAATCTCTGATGGAAATTAGGAATAACCTTTAAATTTAACATTCAGGATATAGAAGATGATATGAAGGTGGGTGTAAAGTCTACTGCATTGAGATTTGGGAGTTTGACAAAGAACTGGATTAGTGGGTTCGGGATTGCATGTATTGGTAGCCTTGCACTCAGTGGATTGAATGCAGAACTTGGTATGCGCTGATATTACCTTGTCTGTAACTCTGTTTTCTCTTAAATGAATACAAGATTTCCATTAAATGTAAATGAGTGACCGTGTTTTGTATAACAGCATGGCCATACTACCCATTTCTAATGGCTGCAGCTGGTCACTTAGGATGGCAGATTTGGACTGTTGACTTGTCTAACCGGGCAGACTGCAATAGAAAGTGAGTTACAATGCAATTTAGGAATTTAAATGCAATATCAACTTTTCATCTGTTAGAGAGTTTTTTTATCATACTTAGTGCCAGTTTGGTATTTCCTTTTTAGGCTGCTTCTACTTTTTTTTAAGCCGTCAATAATTCAAATTATTGTCTATGGCATTGTCACCCTTTCATTTGTTATCGTGGTTTTTTTTTTATCATACTTAATAATTCAAATTATTTTCTTAAGAAGAAAAACCAAGTTACAACAAAAAAGAAATGTTTCGGAAGCTCACTTGTGTTATGTGAAAATGTAGCAAGGATGCAATATTTTTGAAATATGTATTTAACTGTCCTAGTATATGTGAATAATATTCCCTTATATCACATTCCAATATAAACATTTAGGCAATCATATCAATGGCTGGTTTCGATCTGATCTGATATTCTTTCTAATGTGTATGCAAAAGAAAGTCTACGTTAAGATATAGATGCTGTTTGGATTTGATATATTTCAGTGCTTAATAAAGAAACTCAATGCAATTAAAGAGGGGTGGGGGTGTTGGGACATTTGGGAGATAATGGGAATAATTTTTGGGACTCTGGTGTTATTCATTGCATAACGGAACAAGGATATTACCTTTTGGTGTTATTAGTTTGTTGGAACACTAGTGGGACAATTTTCGTACTTGGGATAAAATTGTCCCACCTATATACAAAATTTTTGCCCTGCCAAAGATTTGCCCCATCCTTCATATTTGAACAATTATGTTACACATTGTAGGCAAATGGGATAATTTTGAAACCGTCTTGTATTAAATAATGAATACATGCTAATTATATTATAAATCTATAATATGATATATAATAATATATTCAATATATATATATATATATATATATATATATATATATATATATATATATATATATATATATATATATATATATATATATATATATATATATATATATAGAGTAAAGCTTGTGTAAACTTAAGTGGACCGAGGGCTCAATACACCAAGCTTTTTAACCATTGGATTCATCCGATCATGCAAGATCTTAATCCAATGATCATATTTAATTTATCAAATTAAGGGTAGTTTAGGAAATAATAAAAATGCAGTTGGAGAGAAACAACTATGATCTAATAAAATCAATTGCCAACTGGATGATAGAGATCACATAGATATCAAGAGGTCATCTTGAGTTACCGCCTCCATAGCTTTGCTGATGTCGCTAGCTTCGGACTCCAATATCGTTTCCTCTCCCCTGCCACTGTGAGCATGACCCGCCTTCATCGCCTTCCCATGAACGCTGCCACGCATCTCTCCCTTACCAGCAAATGACATTATAAGCAGCCTGTTGTTTGCTTTCATATGCACATGACAAACTAATATCATCTTTCAATTAGGACAATTTCAATTAGGACAATGCAAATTGTTGGTACGAGTTAATTTATGTAATCAGTTGATTAGTTTTTCTATCTGCTAAATCAATTCCACTTTTTACGATTTATTTTTTTCCTAAAGTACCCTTCCCTCATTAAATAGGTGTGATATCATCAAACAAGATCTTGTTGATTAAATCAATCCAACGGCTAAAAAGTTTGGTGTCTTGAGCCCTCAAGACACTTAAGTTTACACAAGCTTTACTCTCTCTCTCTATATATATATATATATATATATATAAAAGGAATATGAGCACCACCTCATTTAGTAAAATGAGCTACTCACTAATGTGTATAGTGTTTAGGCCCACTTAGTGGTCACATCAATTGAGTGTGGGGTGTGATGTTTGTGAGTAGGAGCTCATTTTATTAAATGAGCCACCTCATATTCCTTACTCCCATATATATAATATTATATATCGTGTAATATAATAAAATATTATTATAATTTAATTTAATATGTATAATTTATTCTATTATATTTTTATATATTATATTATACAATATCACGTACTATATTATATTATGATAAATTATAATATAATATAATATATTACATTACAATATTATATAACGCCATAGTATAATATAATATATTAAATTATAATTATTAAACATGTCATATATCTTGGTAATGATATTATACATCCTATTATATTCATATATTATATTAATATAAAGTGATATATATTGAATTATAATATGATGCTATATAATATAACATTATAGTCACATATTTTCTATTAAAATATGATGTAATATATTTATAATATATAATATATTATATGATATTATATTAATTAATATTGTTGAACATACTTTTAGTATAATGTATTATAGTGTATTTACATACATGTATAATAATGTATTAAATATCGTGATAAACAAATTACATAAATTAATTTAGACTTAATTGATAAATAATATCATAGTCTAATACAATGTAATGTATTACAAAAATATATTTTGTTAAATATATGTTACTATATTAACTTAATTACAATATAATAATTTATAATATAATATAATATTATATTATATATTATATATTATATTATATTATATTAAATGTTATAAGATAATGTAATATATTCATTATATTGTATTATTTAGTATTAAACATACTTATAATAAAATATTGTGATTATAAATATTATAAATATTGTACTTTATAAATTAAAATAATGTATTATAATGTATTTAATTATATTGTATTACAATATCTTAAATATTTCATTAAACAAATTATATAAACTAATGTAGACTTAAATGGTAAATGAATATCATATTTCAATAAGGTGCTATGTCATCAATTATCCTACTCAAATTGTTCCAATCCTACTTCGAAATTGTCCCATTATCCCAGTTTATCTCACTTAATCCCACTCCAACTATCCCAATGGGTTAAAATTGTTGCATCTGGCCCAAATTGTCCTAATGAATAACCCCCCAAGGTTTGAAATCACAATGTGTAACTACCCTATGGCACTATGCATCTCATGCATTGCTTTGTTGGTCTTTTTTAACGCAAAGACAATTATACAAGTTCACTATCTGAATGTCTGTTGCGTTAACCTTTAAGCATCTAAAGCTTTTGGCTGTTTTTAATTATGAAAATATACTTTCTATAAGTTATCTTTTGGTTTTTTTTTTTGCACTTTCAACAGAAAAGAGTCTGATCATTTCACAATTTTTTCTTGCTAGATTTGTTTCCAACAAGTGGTTTGGAGCTTTTGTATTTAGTGGGATTTTATTTGGTCGGCTTGCGTCGTGACAGGTAATCAACATTTAGTCATATGATGTCTGTGCTATCTTACATAAAGAGGAAATATGAATTTTTCCATGTCAGGCAGAATGAACATATTAGAAACATACACATTTTAGACCTGAAGAATTTCTAAGGAGTCAGCAATGTATTTGAGTACATATAGAACCTGCTTTACTTGTGAAATGCACATCACTGTTACCTTTAAGTTTTAAATGTCTACAAAGTAATCCTATTGTTAAGTTAGAAGGGTGATACTTCTGCTTGACACTTATGCATATCTTTGATTAATTAAGTTTTTACCTCCTCTTCTAACATCTGATGTACTAAGGTTGGAGAGGTTAGATTCTAGTTCCATAGCTTTTCTAAGCTAGTATATTGTTTTTGACCTTGATTTTTTGTAGTGTACATGCCATTAATGTGTCTCTATATGTTATAGGGATAAATGCTTCTAGCCCCCAAAATAGAGAACCAAATTCCCAAAGACTTGGTCAACAAGCCAAAAACCCCCCAAAATCCACTTGTTTATACCTTAACCCCACCTCTAAATATGGTGTCATGTCACCTCTGATTCAAAAAGGAAAAAAATCCCTAAACTACCTTTTCCTTTTAACCACTACCACTCCCCCCTATTCTCGTACTTCTCTCTCATCTCGTCCATCTCTCCCAACCCTAATTCTAAACCCTAACAAAAAGAAACCTTAACCCAATTACTCATTCGTCTTCTTCTTCGTCGATTTCCCTTAAAAATTGCCATTGTTCTCCGCCGTTCTCCTCTCCGTCGCCATCCCCTCTCAAACAATGACTGAAGACCCACAACCGTAGATATTTTCCCCCATTGAAGAAAGCAGTGATGACGGCTCATAATTTGAAGTTGTGGGGAGAAAATTAGGAACGAAATCGATGGTGGAAAATCAAAATGAGTCGAATGATGTTGTTGATAGGGTGACTAAAGGGGACAACATCGCACAACATCATCCCATGCACGAAAGCCCTTTTGATCGACGAGAAGATCCTCAATCTCATCAAGACTACAACATAAATGATGTAGGCAAAGCTCTATTAGACTTGCAAAAAGGAACTAAGAGGAAAGCTTTGGCAACCAAGAAATCATCTTGAAAGAAGTGAGTTGTTAAACATAAGGTTTATTTGTTAAGGATGAGAATTAGTTGTTAACCTTAACAGTTAGTTGTTAAAGTTATGTATTGGTTGTTAATTTTATATATTAGTTAAGGTTAGCTTTTACTTGGTAAGTTTATATATTGCTTGATAAGTTTTCTGCTTAGTTGTGAATGTTATTTGTTAGTTAAGGTTATTTTTTGATTGTTAAGTTATGTCTTAGTTGTTAAGATTATTTGTTTTGGGGGTATCCTTTATTGGGCTAGATGCTCTAACACTTTTAACTTTCTCCTTCTCCTCCCTCCATTCTTTTCTTAAATGTCTGACAACTTTGGCATTCTCCTTCTCCTTCTCCCTCAAATCTTTTCTTGGTTCTCGATAAACTTTGGCCTTCTTCCTCAACTCCTTTCTAGGTTCATTCAACAACTTTTTAGGTTCTTCTTTAACTGGGGATTTGTATTTTTCAACTAGGGGAATTTCTGGAAGCTTTATCGTCGTTGTCTGAGCTTTAGTTTCAATTGTAGAAGCTCTGAGTGAACCACCAATATCTCAGTTTTACCCAGTTTGTAAGTGGAGGCTTTGATTTAAAAGAAGTTGTAAATTTCTTCGTCCCCGTGAGTTGATAGTTACCAAAGTTGCAAATGAGAAATATAACCTTAAGAACTAAGCGATTAAATTAACAAAAAGCAGGAACCATAACAACGAATCAGATGTTTTAACATTTCTACCATTAACCCTCACAACCAAACAATAACTTTAACAATTAACAGATAACCTTAACATCTAATCGGTAACATTAATAATTAACCATTAACCTTCACAACCAAACAGTAATTTTAACATCTAATCAGTAACCTTAACAATTAAACTTTAACATTCACAACCAAGCAGTAACCTTAACAACTAAGCAATAATATTAACAACTAACTATTATACCTAACAACTATGCAGTAACCTTCACAACACATAACCTTAATAAGAAAGCGATAACATTGGCAATAGGAAAACTTACAGAAACCAATTGGATACATTCTTGAAGATAAAACTTTTTCTTGCCTTCTTTACCTTCCAAGGCAGCTTCTACTGCCGCATTTCTTTCATTGTACATATAGGCAGTGTTTTAAAATTGGCCGATTTTATCGATTTATCGCCGATATATAGGGTTTGGCCATGGCCGATACGATTTTTGTAAAAATTTTATCGCATATCGTTTTTGGCCGATTTGTCCCGATAAATCGGTGTAAATCCGATAAAGCGACCGATTTCTCGTGGGTTAAAAATCGCCCGATTTTCTGCAATTTATATTAACCGGTTCAGGTTTGGAGGCAAAAACCCTCCTTTTTTCATACTTGACCCGCATCCACTAAACAAAAATCATGCTATCCTATTTCACATCCGCTCATTGTGTAACCCTAATTCTCTTCGCCTACACTGTTCTCTCCCCCAAATCACTCGCAAATTTCTCACCCGAATGCCTCTTTTGACGACCTCTCGGAGACCCTCTCTCGATATTGCATTAAATGTGCTTAGATTACATTTTAGGACATTATATTATATATGCTCATCATCCGATATGACGCTCCGATTTTTACTACTTATCCCCGATATATCCCCGGTAATCGGGATCCGATATGAATTTTGGCCGTCCGATATATTTTCGATAACCGATATTTAAAACCTTGCATATAGGTCCCTAAGCGATATCCTTCACTTGTTCATTACTATCTAAAAACTTGAACAAGTGTCTTGGAATCCCAAGAACTGACGTACGAGTTTCATGAGAAGAGCCTCAACATAATGTGTGGTTGGTGCTAGGGCTGTAACATCGTTCTTGTCCTCTTTCTTAATAAACTAACGCTGTCAAATGCGATTTTTTCTATCTCTATTGGGACCCACAAACTCCCCTTCACTTGAGAACCATGTATGGTGCGTAACCCATTCGATGTCGAATGAGCACTTTATGTCTTCACCAGTTTTGAAATCTGTGAAAGACAAACTTCTTCTTCCTCTTGGCCCACTATCACAACACATGTTCAAATGTGGGTAGATCAAGACCGAGGGGGCAAAATGTATGTAATGTTTGAAATTGCAGTGTTCATAGGCATCCCAATACCTTTTATCTATCATTGGAACAAGCTGGTGCATAAACTCATAATATGCAATAAAGCTCGAGGTAGGACGGAATTCATATACAACCTTTGTTTTGAAAAGAGCAAAATGAACCTACATAATTAGTTTGTTATGTAAAATATAAGAAAAGAATAAACTATTAACCTTCACAACTAGTTATTAACCTTAACAACGAATAAATAACCTTCACAAATTAAGTAAGAACGTAAACAACTAAGACAAACTTAACAATGAATATATAACCTTATCAACTAACAAATACCATTCATAACTAAGCAGAAACTTATCAACTAATATATAAAGTTACCAACTTAAAGCTAACATTAATAATTAATGTATAAAATTAACAACCAATACATAAGTTTAACAACTAACTGCTAAGGTTAACAACTAATTCTCATCTTTAACAAATAAAGCTTATGTTTAACAACTCACTTCTTCCGAGATGATTTCTTAGTTGCCAAAGTTTTTTTCTTAGTTTCTTTTTGTAAGTCTAATAGAGTTTTACCGGCATCATCTGTACTGTTGTCTTGATGAGATTTGAGAATCTTCTTCTCATCGATGAATAGGGCTTTCGTGTGTGGGATGATGATGTGTGATGTCATGGAGAACTTTTTCGATTGTTTCCCTAGCAGTCGTGGGTTCCCCTTTAGTCACCCTATCCACAATATAATTCGACTCATTTTGCTTTCCCATCGTCGCATCCGTACCTAATTTTCTCCCCACAACCTCAAATTGTGAGTTGTCATCAGTACTTGCTTCAACAAGAAAAATATCTGCAGTTGTGGGTCTTCAGCCATTGTTTGAGAGGGGATGACGACGGAGAGGAGAACGTCGGAGAAAAATGACAATTTTTAAGGGAAATCGACGGAGAGGACGGAGAGGAAGACGAGTGAGTGATTGAGTTAAGGATTTTTTTGTTAGGATTTAGAATTGGGGGTGGGAGAGATGGAAGAGATGAAAGAGAAAGGGGAGGGCACGAAGTACGAGAATAGGGGGGAGGGGTAGTGGTTAAAGCAAAGGGTAGTTTAGGGATTTTTTCTTTTTGAATCACAGGTGACATGACGCCGTATTTAGAGGGTTAAAGGCATAAACAAGTGGATTTAGGGGGTTTTGGCTTGTTGACCAAGTCTTTGGGAGGTGGGGGGCCGAATTTGGTTCTCTATCTTGGGCGCTACAAGCATTTCCCCTATATTATATGTTCCTATACAAATTACCCTACACCCTAAACATACTGTGGCATATGGGTAGAATAGGGGGGAGGGGTAGTGGTTAAAGCAAAGGGTAGTTTAGGGATTTTTTTTAATCACAGGTGACATGACATCGTATTTTGAGGGTTAAAGGCATAAACAAGTGGATTTAGGGGGGTTTTGGCTTGTTGACCAAATCTTTGGGAGGTGCGGGGCCGAATTTGGTTCTCTATCTTGGGCGCTACAAGCATTTTCCCGTATATTATATGTTCCTATACAAATTACCCTACACCCTAAACATACTGTGGCATATGACATAAGGATAATAAAAGATAATCGTTAGGTTATCGAGCATGTTACATGCTTATACTGGATTATGATCAGGCTATCAGACATGTTAAATGCTTATACTGTCATTCTGATGACACCCATTTATTTTTGTTCTTGTAAAAAATTAGTGATTTCTTTCCTTCAGAAAAACATCATTTACTTGCTTGATTTGACTCGTTCCCTTGCTGATATCTGATCATCATCTCGAGTATTTTTCCTCTATAATTTTCTTTGAGGTCTGTACACCGAACATGGTGGTTTCCTTTGGTAGTCCCCTTAGGAATTGGCTGTTGTGTAGTTGATTGCCGCCTGATGTTGTGAATTCTGGCCAGCGATAATATATTATTACTACATAACCGAAAATATCCGCATTGCCTCTGGATGCTGAACTTGTTCATTTCACAGTATGATTTTCTTTAATACAAGTAAATTCCATATTTCCTTTTTATTGAATGGCTATGTCTCGTCCTTCTCTTGCTTCTTGTGTTTCTGTTTGCTGTGTGCTTAGTGGAGCATCACCCTTTGCATGAATCTGAATCTCATGCTCAAGCACAAGAGAAAACTTCTCTTTTCAATTTGAGTTTCGCTATTCTGAAATCTAACACAATGATTTTTGCCAATTTGCAGTTAGAGTAGTGAAGCAATCTCATGACACAGCTGCTAATGTATTTGGTAAATCTCTCATCTTTACATACTATCCAAGGAAGAGCGTAATTCTAAATTGTAGTTGAATTTAGGATTTAACACTTCCACCATCTCAATAAATCATTTTGATTTTCAAAATGTGACAGGATTTTGTGTATGAGTTGATGCTGGTTACTGATGCCTAATCTCTCTGAGAGCTTATGGGGACAAAGTGTGCAAGTTGTAATGCAATTTTTTGTGCCTAAATACAACTACAGAGTGTATTTGCAATTGCGCCGGGGTGGGAGGGGTCCATCTGCGATTAACCCATTAAACTTTGAGAGTTTAGTACGGGAAGGGACGGAAAGTTAAATAATGGAAAGAAAAGATAGGGAATGGAAGTGAAAAGATAAAATGTTGTTTGAGAGTTTAGTAAGGGGAACGGAAGTAAATTTGTTTTACCTTGTTTGAGAGTTCTAATAAAGAGGATGGAAGTGAAGTGAATATATATAAAGTTACATAAATATCCTTACATATTGGATGAGAGTATATCTTAGCCATTGATTTTAATGTCATAAGGATATAATTGTTTTATCACATTGTAAAATTTTACATTGGTTTTCATTTCATCCTCTACTCTCCAAATTGGAGGGGAGGAAAATAGAAGGAAATTTAACCTTCCATTCCATTCCATCCTCTTAACCCTTTAAAAAAAACTCCCAAACAATGTGAAATTGAAACTTCACTTTAACTTCCATCCATTAACCCCCATCCGAACAAGGTATTCAAGTACTATGTACACCAATTTCATTTTAACTGGAGTTGGGTTCGGCTGCAATAAGTGAATAAGGTATGGTTATAGCTAAAACTTGATTTTGTGGATTTATATATATTATGTAACAGCGAAACAGGCATATTCTTGATGTTAATTTGTTAGTTTGGTAGTCTTAATATCTTTGGATTTGGATCCTTCTATGGTGATTAAAGATGCTATTTGGTTGACAAGAAATAAAGTTACAGTAGTAAACGTTGTAATCAAAATTTTAATTAGCAACATGGTAGTTGGAAATTGTCATTTCGTATGGATAACGAATGTAACAATCTCAATGAATCACTTTGATTTGCATGTGGCCCTTGGTCGCTTTTAGCACTGAGAAGAAGGATCAAAGATTCAAAATCTTATTCTCACTGTCTTATCTGAGATATTCTTGAATTAATTTCTGAGGCGACAACTTGAGCTTTTAAGTTCCATCTCTTATCCATTGGCTATTTCACAGGGTTAATTGCAAATAGATCTCCTATGTTATATTTGGTTATTCCCATCACTAGCTTAAAATGTCCTCACTGCCTTTAAATTACTCTTTTACCCTCAATTTAAAGGAAAATTTTGTTTCACGATTATACTTTGTGGTTTGTACATGATATCTCCAAAAAAAAAAAAAAAAGAAAAAGAAAAAGAAAAAAAAAGAAACAAAAAAGCCACGTTCAAGAAGTATGGGTGCTAATAAAGTAGTTTAGTAGTTATAATAACTATTCTCTCATAGTTTAAGAGGTATCTATAAGTCATATAAAAAAGCCGAAGCCACCCCTTGCGAGTTTGTGGAAGTTGCTCAACTAAATTTTCCACAAACATGGTGGGTCCGACAGAGACAAGTGTTACAAATATGATGCATAATCAAAACTAACACAAACTCATGTCTCCAAGCAAGATATCGAGTCCTTAATGAAAAGTATTCAAAGACAAATAATATCCACTGTAGCTCACAAACTCCTCAATGAAATATTCCCACAAATCTCTCCATCAAAAGAAGGATTCACAACCAGGGGCGGATCTAAGTGGTGCCCAGGATGGGCAGTTGCACCCCTGGAGATTTTACTTTTTGTAGATCATGTTGAGAACTTTCTGAAAATATATTATAATAGTGATTCTGATAACCAAGTTAAAAGTTATGGGTTGTGCAAGTTTCAGCCCCTATGCATGTTTCCAGCTTGTTACTAATTATTTTGACATTCTCTTGTTAAAACATTCATATCACAAGCTATACATCTCCGAATTGAGTTCCGTTTATTTCTGTAAATAGATCCTTATATCCCCACCAAGAAAATTTTTCTGGATCCGCTACTGTTCACAACTACCAATGGATACGCTGGTATATAGTTTTAGCCAAGGGAATGTGTATATCTAAAAAATATTTTAGCAAGATATACAAGGATATGGTTCCTTTCTCCAATCAAATGCTCCCAATAATTGGATAAACTAGGTTTAGTTTCAGCATATATATGTCGTTAATTATTTCTATTTCTTTCTTTAAAAAACCCTAAATCTAGATACAATAACCATTTATTTAATGATATATCAATCAATTTTGACAAATGAGCTAAAGTTTCAACTTAAACGGGCTAAATTTCAAATAATGTGTAGATATTTTTAGATTATGGGAGGGCAAATTGTATATTTAGAAGGTTGTAGAATGTAATTTTGCATAATCCCATGGGTATACAGCTAACCCCCCTAAGATTGCACGTGTAGCATGCTTTGTTCTAATTATTATATCAAAAAAATGTTGTTTTCAAATCCAAACTTTTCCCCCATTTATAATGGTAAGATATAAGAAAGATAGAAAATCATATATTTCTTTTTTTTTTTATGGACAAATGGAAAGACAACTAAGTAACTCTACAAACATTCCTATCTAACATGAGGAAATGCTGCAGAAACAAAGGGGGATCTTCAAGCCACACCGTATACCCAACATCGCTCGAACACTCATGAGTGTTGCGTGCCAGACAATGAGCCACCTCGTTGCCTTGACGCCTCACCGCCTCGAATTTCCATGTTGAAAAATGCTTACATTGCCTATACACGTCCTCCACAAGATGACCATAAGGAGAAAAGAGGTTCTTTTCTTATTAGATATCGATGATAACTCCCTCAGCGTCTCCTTCAAAAATCATATATTTCTAACATACTATGAGTGCAACAATATTGTCCATTAGAACAAATAAAAGTCCATTAATGAACACAAACTTTCTAACACATACTTTTATCATGTGCCTAATGTGGGCATATTATCAATGCAAATGTATCACAAGCAAATAATATGCTAAGGGCATAATATAAATTTAGTAGAAAGTTCAACATAATCTGGACTAAACCCTAGGGTTTGAAACCCTAGGGTTTGAAACCCTAGGGTTTGAAACCCTAGGGTTTGAAACCCTAGGGTTTGAAACCCTAGGGTTTGAAACCCTAGGGTTTGAAACCCTAGGGTTTGAAACCCTAGGGTTTGAAACCCTAGGGTTTGAAACCCTAGGGTTTGAAACCCTAGGGTTTGAAACCCTAGGGTTTGAAACCCTAGGGTTTGAAACCCTAGGGTTTGAAACCCTAGGGTTTGAAACCCTAGGGTTTGAAACCCTAGGGTTTGAAACCCTAGGGTTTGAAACCCTAGGGTTTGAAACCCTAGGGTTTGAAACCCTAGGGTTTGAAACCCTAGGGTTTGAAACCCTAGGGTTTGAAACCCTAGGGTTTGAAACCCTAGGGTTTGAAACCCTAGGGTTTGAAACCCTAGGGTTTGAAACCCTAGGGTTTGAAACCCTAGGGTTTGAAACCCTAGGGTTTGAAACCCTAGGGTTTGAAACCCTAGGGTTTGAAACCCTAGGGTTTGAAACCCTAGGGTTTGAAACCCTAGGGTTTGAAACCCTAGGGTTTGAAACCCTAGGGTTTGAAACCCTAGGGTTTGAAACCCTAGGGTTTGAAACCCTAGGGTTTGAAACCCTAGGGTTTGAAACCCTAGGGTTTGAAACCCTAGGGTTTGAAACCCTAGGGTTTGAAACCCTAGGGTTTGAAACCCTAGGGTTTGAAACCCTAGGGTTTGAAACCCTAGGGTTTGAAACCCTAGGGTTTGAAACCCTAGGGTTTGAAACCCTAGGGTTTGAAACCCTAGGGTTTGAAACCCTAGGGTTTGAAACCCTAGGGTTTGAAACCCTAGGGTTTGAAACCCTAGGGTTTGAAACCCTAGGGTTTGAAACCCTAGGGTTTGAAACCCTAGGGTTTGAAACCCTAGGGTTTGAAACCCTAGGGTTTGAAACCCTAGGGTTTGAAACCCTAGGGTTTGAAACCCTAGGGTTTGAAACCCTAGGGTTTGAAACCCTAGGGTTTGAAACCCTAGGGTTTGAAACCCTAGGGTTTGAAACCCTAGGGTTTGAAACCCTAGGGTTTGAAACCCTAGGGTTTGAAACCCTAGGGTTTGAAACCCTAGGGTTTGAAACCCTAGGGTTTGAAACCCTAGGGTTTGAAACCCTAGGGTTTGAAACCCTAGGGTTTGAAACCCTAGGGTTTGAAACCCTAGGGTTTGAAACCCTAGGGTTTGAAACCCTAGGGTTTGAAACCCTAGGGTTTGAAACCCTAGGGTTTGAAACCCTAGGGTTTGAAACCCTAGGGTTTGAAACCCTAGGGTTTGAAACCCTAGGGTTTGAAACCCTAGGGTTTGAAACCCTAGGGTTTGAAACCCTAGGGTTTGAAACCCTAGGGTTTGAAACCCTAGGGTTTGAAACCCTAGGGTTTGAAACCCTAGGGTTTGAAACCCTAGGGTTTGAAACCCTAGGGTTTGAAACCCTAGGGTTTGAAACCCTAGGGTTTGAAACCCTAGGGTTTGAAACCCTAGGGTTTGAAACCCTAGGGTTTGAAACCCTAGGGTTTGAAACCCTAGGGTTTGAAACCCTAGGGTTTGAAACCCTAGGGTTTGAAACCCTAGGGTTTGAAACCCTAGGGTTTGAAACCCTAGGGTTTGAAACCCTAGGGTTTGAAACCCTAGGGTTTGAAACCCTAGGGTTTGAAACCCTAGGGTTTGAAACCCTAGGGTTTGAAACCCTAGGGTTTGAAACCCTAGGGTTTGAAACCCTAGGGTTTGAAACCCTAGGGTTTGAAACCCTAGGGTTTGAAACCCTAGGGTTTGAAACCCTAGGGTTTGAAACCCTAGGGTTTGAAACCCTAGGGTTTGAAACCCTAGGGTTTGAAACCCTAGGGTTTGAAACCCTAGGGTTTGAAACCCTAGGGTTTGAAACCCTAGGGTTTGAAACCCTAGGGTTTGAAACCCTAGGGTTTGAAACCCTAGGGTTTGAAACCCTAGGGTTTGAAACCCTAGGGTTTGAAACCCTAGGGTTTGAAACCCTAGGGTTTGAAACCCTAGGGTTTGAAACCCTAGGGTTTGAAACCCTAGGGTTTGAAACCCTAGGGTTTGAAACCCTAGGGTTTGAAACCCTAGGGTTTGAAACCCTAGGGTTTGAAACCCTAGGGTTTGAAACCCTAGGGTTTGAAACCCTAGGGTTTGAAACCCTAGGGTTTGAAACCCTAGGGTTTGAAACCCTAGGGTTTGAAACCCTAGGGTTTGAAACCCTAGGGTTTGAAACCCTAGGGTTTGAAACCCTAGGGTTTGAAACCCTAGGGTTTGAAACCCTAGGGTTTGAAACCCTAGGGTTTGAAACCCTAGGGTTTGAAACCCTAGGGTTTGAAACCCTAGGGTTTGAAACCCTAGGGTTTGAAACCCTAGGGTTTGAAACCCTAGGGTTTGAAACCCTAGGGTTTGAAACCCTAGGGTTTGAAACCCTAGGGTTTGAAACCCTAGGGTTTGAAACCCTAGGGTTTGAAACCCTAGGGTTTGAAACCCTAGGGTTTGAAACCCTAGGGTTTGAAACCCTAGGGTTTGAAACCCTAGGGTTTGAAACCCTAGGGTTTGAAACCCTAGGGTTTGAAACCCTAGGGTTTGAAACCCTAGGGTTTGAAACCCTAGGGTTTGAAACCCTAGGGTTTGAAACCCTAGGGTTTGAAACCCTAGGGTTTGAAACCCTAGGGTTTGAAACCCTAGGGTTTGAAACCCTAGGGTTTGAAACCCTAGGGTTTGAAACCCTAGGGTTTGAAACCCTAGGGTTTGAAACCCTAGGGTTTGAAACCCTAGGGTTTGAAACCCTAGGGTTTGAAACCCTAGGGTTTGAAACCCTAGGGTTTGAAACCCTAGGGTTTGAAACCCTAGGGTTTGAAACCCTAGGGTTTGAAACCCTAGGGTTTGAAACCCTAGGGTTTGAAACCCTAGGGTTTGAAACCCTAGGGTTTGAAACCCTAGGGTTTGAAACCCTAGGGTTTGAAACCCTAGGGTTTGAAACCCTAGGGTTTGAAACCCTAGGGTTTGAAACCCTAGGGTTTGAAACCCTAGGGTTTGAAACCCTAGGGTTTGAAACCCTAGGGTTTGAAACCCTAGGGTTTGAAACCCTAGGGTTTGAAACCCTAGGGTTTGAAACCCTAGGGTTTGAAACCCTAGGGTTTGAAACCCTAGGGTTTGAAACCCTAGGGTTTGAAACCCTAGGGTTTGAAACCCTAGGGTTTGAAACCCTAGGGTTTGAAACCCTAGGGTTTGAAACCCTAGGGTTTGAAACCCTAGGGTTTGAAACCCTAGGGTTTGAAACCCTAGGGTTTGAAACCCTAGGGTTTGAAACCCTAGGGTTTGAAACCCTAGGGTTTGAAACCCTAGGGTTTGAAACCCTAGGGTTTGAAACCCTAGGGTTTGAAACCCTAGGGTTTGAAACCCTAGGGTTTGAAACCCTAGGGTTTCGAAACCCTAGGGTGCAGGAACCAAAACTGGCGGCGGCTCCAGTTCAAAACCCTAAGGGGTGAAAACAAAACTTCGGTCGAACCTCGTGTTCGAACTTCAGGCGAACTTTGGTTCGATTCAGCGAACTTCATGTTCGTTCTCAGGCGAGCCTCGTGCTCAATACAGCTTCAAACGAACCTCGCGTTCGTTCTTTCAGTCGAACCTCGCGTTCGAACTTCAGTTGAACCCCGCGTTCATTCCTTCAAACGAACCTCGCGTTCGTTCTTTCAGTCGAACCTCGCGTTCGAACTTCAGTTGAACCTCGTTCATTCCTTCAAACGAACCTCGCGTTCGTTCTTTCAGTCGAACCTCGCGTTCGAACTTCAGTTGAACCCCGCGTTCATTCCTTCAAACGAACCTCGCGTTCGTTCTTTCAGTCGAACCTCGCGTTCGAACTTCAGTTGAACCCCGCGTTCATTCCTTCAAACGAACCTCACGTTCGTTCTTTCAGTCGAACCTCGCGTTCGAACTTCAGTTGAACCCCGCGTTCATTCCTTCAAACGAACCTCGCGTTCGTTCTTTCAGTCGAACCTCGCGTTCGAACCTCAAGTCGAACTCGCGTTCGAACTCAAGTCAAACTCGCGTTTGAACTCAAACGAACCTCGTGTTCGTTATCAAAATGAACCTCGCATTCGTTATCAAAATGAACCTCGCGTTCATTCATCAAGTTGAACCTCGCGTTCAAAACTCAAGTCGAACTCCCTTTCGAACTCAAGTCAAACTCACGTTTGAAATCAAAACGAACTCCGCATTCGTTCTCAACGCGAACCTCGAGTTCAATTCAGATTTGGGATTAATTGAATTTCTCAAATAATCCGTTTAAGTCTTTTTAGGCCTTTATGGGTCTATCTATGGTTAATTAAAATAGAGAATCTATTTTAAGTTGGTAGTGAATCAATTATTTAATTCAAATAACATGACACTAAGGCATTAAGGTTGTCTTTTATTCTAAATGATTAATTGAAATAAGATGTTGCCAAAGTAACCTCTCTTGTGTAGATTATTCATGAAGGATATTAGATGGTTGTGTGGATGTTTTCGAGTAAATATTTAATCGGCCCAAAGGAAGGTTAATATTTATATAGACTGCATACACATCTGCGATTATAAATGCGTGACAATTATAAGGTTTACATGTGGATAATGAATCAATCCAAAAATAAGTTTCATTATTTGACATGCATTATTGTCAGTGTTTGATCATTGCAACAAGGTATCACTTGCAATTAATATTACTGTCCAAAGACTTAATATTAATGTTGTGCCAGATATCTTGAGATGGGATTATTGTAAATATTTGAATTTCATTGATCACTAACTACAGTTATTAATGTGAAATCTTTTGTTTATTTCAGCTAATGCATCTGCTGCATCAATTTCTGCTAACATCAACTCAATCCCCATGCTAAATGGGACTAATTTCAAGGTCTGGAAAGAGAACATTTTAATTGTTCTTGGTTGCATGGATCTAGACCTTGCATTAAGAACTGAACAACCTTAACCTCTCACTGCGGAAAGCACTCCTGATGCAAAGAAGGAGTATGAGAGGTGGGAGCGTTCAAATCGCATGAGTCTAATGATCATCAAGCGCGGCATTCCGGAAGTCTTTAGGGGCACAGAATCCGAAGGGATTACTAAAGCCAAAGATTTCCTTGCCGAAATTGAGAAACATTTTGCTAAAAACGATAAGGTAGAAACAAGCACGCTTTTAGCTCGCTTGATTTCAATGAAGTATAAGGGCAAAGAAAATATCGGGAGTACATTATGGAAATGTCTCACATTGCTTCAAAACTTTAAGGCACTAAACCTCGATCTATGTGATGAGTTACTAGTGCATCTGGTTCTGTTGTCTCTTCCTGCACAATTTAACCAATTTAAGGTCGGTTATAAGCTGTCAAAAGGAGAAATGGACTCGAATGAGCTCATTTCATACCGTGGTGCAAGAGGAAGACAGATTGAAGCAAGATAAGACTGAAAGTGCTCATTTGGCTTATGCCTCTAAGGATAAGGTCAAGAAAAGAAAGAATGATAATGAAGCTGCTAAGGGTCCAGTTCAGAAGAAACAACATAAGGATGATCAGGGTTGTTTCTTCTGCAATAAATCCGGACACGTAAAGAAAGATTGTACCAAATATCACGCCTGGCGTGTCAAGAAGGGTATGTTCCTTACTTTGGTCTGTTCTGAGGTTAATTTAGTCTCAGTACCGAGAAATACTTGGTGGTTAGATTCGGCTGCTACTACTCACATAAGTGTTTCTATGCAGGGTTGCCTGAGCTACCGAAAGCCAAGTGATGGTGAAAGACACATCTTTGTGGGCGATGGACAATCAATAGATGTGGAAGCAATAGGGCACTTTAGGTTATTATTAGGAACTGGTTCCTATTTGAATTTGAAAGATACTTTTGTAGTACCGTCTTTGGGCGAATTTGATTTCTATTCTCTTATTGGACAAATCAGTTATTATTGTTCATTTGGAAATAATCGTGCTAGTTTATCTTTAAATTCAAATATTGTGGAACTGGTTTCTTAAGTACTACGATAACCTATATATGCTTGATACAATTGCTTCTTATAATGAAATCCTGCATGTGGAATCACGTGGTACTAAACGTAAATTAAATAAGGAAAATTCAGCAACATTATAGCATAAGCGCTTGGGTCATATCTCAAAAGGTAGAGTTGAGCGGCTTGTGTCGATGGCATTTTGGATTCCCTTGATTTTACGGACTTTGATGTATGCATTGGTATCAAGGAAAGCAGACAAAGTTAAGAGATTAGGTGCCAACAGATCTTGGATGTCTTAGAATTGATACATACAGATATTTGTGGGCCATTCCCTACGGCATCTTGGAATGGTCAACAATATTTTATATTATTTATAGACGATTACTCACGTTATGGGTACCTATATCTCATTCATGAGAAATCGAGTCTCGGGCGTGTTCAAATCATTTAAAGCGAAGTTGAAAACCAACTAAATAAAAGATTAAAACCGTTAGATCGATCGTGGTGGTGAATACTACTACAGATATGATGGTTCAGTGAACAACGCCCGTGACCATTTGCTAGATACCTAGAGGAATACGGTATTGTCCCACAAGACACCATGCCGTGATCACCTAGCATGAATGGTGTAGCCGAAAGACTAAATAGGACTCTTAAGGATATGGTAAGAAGTATGATTGCTCATTTTTCTTTACCAGAGTCACTCTGGGGAGAAGCACTAAAGACAGCAGCTTACATTCTAAACAGAGTACCAAGTAAAGCAGTTGCTAAAACACCTTATGAGCTTTGGATTGGTCGAAAGCCCAGTTTAAAGCACTTACATATTTGGGGATGTCCAGCTGAGGCAAGGCCTTATAGGCCAAATAAAAAGAAATTGGACTCCAAAACAGTTAGCAGCTACTTTATTGGGTATTCTGAACGCTCTAGGGGCTACAAATTTTATGATCCCACACTCAGGACTATTTTTGAGACGGGAACAGCAACATTCTTTGAGGATGTTGAGTTTGGAGGGAGAAATAAGGTTAGAGACATTGCTTTTGAGGAGGAATTGGCATCAAATCCAATCCATACTGTCATTTCTGACAATATTCAAGTTCCTATACCTGTTATTGTTCAAGAAATGAATCCGGAACCTCAAGAAGATAATGTGGAACAACTCCCTATTCCAGAAGAACAAACTCAACAACCTCAAGAACCAGTGTCATTAAGGAGATCTACGAGAGAAAAGAGAAATGCTATTCCGGATGATTATATTGTATTTCTCCAAGAACATGAGGAAAATAATGAAATGATGGAAGATGATCCAATCAACTTTCATCAGGCCATGAAAAATTCTAACTCTCAAAAGTGGATTGATGCCATGAATGAGGAGTACAAGTCTATGCAAGACAATAAGGTTTGGGAACTTGCTCCATTACCAGAAGGTGAAAAACCAATTGGTTGTAAATGGATATTTAAAACCAAGCGGGATGCAAATGGTAATGTGGAGAGGTATAAGGCACGTCTTGTAGCAAAAGGCTATACTCAAAAGGAAGGTATTGATTACACAGAGACTTTCTCTCCAGTTTCATCGAAAAACTCTTTTAGAACAATCATGGCACTTGTTGCTCATTTCAATCTTGAGTTACATCAAATGGATGTTAAGACTGCATTTCTCAATGGGGACATTGATGAGATGATTTATATGGTACATCCAGAAAACTTTGTGTCAGGAGATCCAAAGAATATGGTTTGTAAATTAAGGAAATCCATTTATGGACTCAAGCAAGCTCCTCGTCAATGGTATTACAAGTTTCAATAAATAATTATCTCGTTTGGCTTTGAGATGAATATTGTTGATGACTGTGTATATCAAAAGTTTAGTGGGAGTAAGTATATTTTTCTGGTTCTGTATGTCGATGACATATTGCTTGCCACTAATGATATAGGCATGTTGCACGAAACCAAGAGATTTCTATCAAAGAATTTTGAGATGAAAGATCTTGGGGACGCCTCTTTTATATTAGGAATCCAGATACATCGAGATCGTTCTCAAGGTATACTTGGATTATCACAAAAGAGCTATATCGATAAAGTACTCAAAAGGTTTGGCATGCAAGATTGCGCACTGTGACACCCCTGTTGCTAAAGGAGACAAATTCAGTCTCAATCAGTGCCCTAAAAGTAACCTTGAAATTCAGGAAATGCAGAAGATTCCCTATGCTTCAGCTGTAGGGAGTCTAATGTATGCTCAGGTGTGTACGCGTCCGGATATTGCGTACATTGTTGGTATGTTAGGCAGATACTTAAGCAACCCTGGTATGGATCATTGGATAGCAGTCAAAAGAGTTATGAGGTATCTTCAGAAAATAAAAGATTATATGCTCACATACAGGAAATCAGAACAGTTGGAGGTCATTGGGTACTCTGATTCTGATTTTGCTGGATGCCAAGATAGCAGAAAGTCTACATCAAGCTACATTTATTTGTTAGCTGGAGGAGCTATATCATGGAAAAGTGTCAAACAGACACTTGTAGCTTCTTCCACTATGGCAGCAGAATTTGTAGCTTGCTATGAGGCATCCAATCATGAAATATGGTTGCGAAATTTTGTCACTGGACTGCGCATTCTGGAAAATATTAAAAGACCACTAAAGTTATTTTGTGACAATAAATCAGCAATAATGTATTTCAATAACAACAGGAGCTCAACTAAGTCAAAACATATTGACATTAAGTTCCTAGTTGTGAAAGAAAGGGTACAGAGTGGTCAGATATCCATAAAGCATATTGGGACAAACTCCATGATAGCCGATCCTCTTACTAAAGGATTACCACCCAAGGTCTTTCATGGGCACACTGCTCATATGGGTGTTATTATATTTGAGGATATCATGTTTTAGTGAGAGTTTGTGATTTTATTGCTTTATGTGTATTTTGGACATATTTATGTTTGGTTATTTTCTGATCAGAATAAAGTATTCGGATTAAACACTCTGCTACATTATGTTTGAGGATGACCTCACTAAAGTTTAAGGTAGGACCAGTTGAAAATAGACATGCACAGATCACATTGCATGTAATTTTCATCTTTGCACATCCATGATTGATCTATGTCATTTGGTATTAGTATATGTGACCATTGATGGGTTTAGTCACGATAAATGTGACGAAGACCGCTTTGATCCTATATTGATATAGTCAATGGACGAGATTGTTTGGAGATACCCTTATCACTGATAGCAATTTTGAGCTCATAAGGTTATACACATTTTCAAGGAAACATATGGTGCCCAAGTGGGAGATTGTTAGATTTAAATCTAATTAAATCTATTTGTGGGCACATATGTTACATTAATGTGTAGTGCTATACTTAAGGCTAACCCACTAAAGTGATCAATCAATTTGGGTTAATGGGTATTTAAATAAATTATGGGCTAAATGTGCAGATACCAGGTTGTAATTATAATTTGATGAGGGGCCAAATTGTAAAAGTACAACACCTATATATATGGGGTTATGGTCCCTAATCTAGGGTTACGTTCTCTAATTCTCTTCACCCCCATCTAGAGAGAAATTTAGCTATAGAGAAACCCTCAAGATTAGAAGATCTCAAACCCTAATTCAGATCTTTATGGATTCAGGTATTGCTTCCGCTCTCTCTTATTATGTTTATCTCTTTGGATTAATCATGCTTATAAAGTTCAACAATAATTTCTAAGAGTTGAGAGAGCCCAATAAAATTTCCACATACAGCAGCTCCATGAAGCATGCACGTGCAACGCATGTGCTTTCCTCACTAGTATTTATAATAAATCCTATCTTTTATCCTTGTTGTCCGTCTTCACAGGAGGTAGAATCAATAATGATGATAATGCATTTATTTATCTTTAGATGGTTACAGTGACGGATCCAGGAATATTTTCAGGGGGGGGGCGGATGACAAGTATCTATTTATCTAATAATAAAATAATAAATGAAAAAAAATTATAGTACCTGACGAGAATGTATTCAATATACACTATGGGTTACATTGCATCATGTTTTACTTGCAATGTGACAAAAAATATGAGTATTTCATTAATAATTTGCTTTTCTTGATATAATTGAAAATTGCATATTTGTTAGTTTAAATTCTCTACAAAAATTAATATTGCGATTACATTCTAACGTATTTGTTATATATCATAAACAAATATATATCAATCAAACATGTAAGTTTTAAGAATTCATGGTATCTAAAACTCAAATTAACCCATTTTCATATCCTAAAACTCAATCAAACATGTAAGTTTTAAGAATTAAGCATGAAACAGTAATAAAAACTAAAGCTCATTTGAGCAGAAAGCACAGTGATGAAGAAATAAACAACTCCCATCAAAGGAAATCATCGTAGATTCACAAATACTAGATTTTCTCATTGTGAACGTGGGGGGGAACATCCCACGTGGGTGGGGGCCACCCACGTGGGATGCACCCTCAGCCCCCCGTTCTTTCTGTCTTGTGACCAAGAAGAAAAACAAAAAAAAAATTTTTTTAGTCCCACATCGGCCAAGTTAAAGAGGAGGAGAAGTTTGTTTCCCTTTAAATAGGGAATTAAACCTAGGATTTGTGGTGTGGAGAAAAGTGAAGAAAAAGGGAGAAAAAGCTAGGGTTTTTGGCGGCGGCTAGAGAGAGAAAAAGAGAGCTTGGAGAGATTTTACAAGAGAGGTCAATTTCTCTTGGGTAAAAATCAAAGTTTTTTTTTTGGGACGAGCTTGTGGATTGTACAAGTCGTCGGTATTCTTTATAGTTAAATCTCCCCTCACCCCCTCCCGTGGACGTAGGCAATTTTGCCGAACCACGTAAATCTCGTGTCTTTACTGTTTTGCTATGAATTTATTATTGTTTGTAGGTTCCCTTGATTCAGTCCTAGTACTGTTGAGAGGAAGAGTATATATCTCACTTTGTTGGGATATTTTACTTTCTATTCTTGTTTCCTTCGTGAAACGGGAATATAAATCTGGGCCTTCTCTCAGGTGATATCGCTTCCGCAGCGTGCGGGCGTGACCCCGCATCCCAACACTCATAAAGCAGTCCACTTGGGCTCTAAAAAGTCTTTAAAAATTGGTAATAAGATGAAAATAAAAGGGATTTAGCACTAAAAACAAGGAAAAACAAAAACTTACCCAAGTGAAGGAGGAGAATTCTGAGGTCGTTTGGAGCAAAATTTAATGACGAAGCCGCGAAGGACGTCAGGATTCGGCTGTTAGGTAAAGAAGCAAAGCAATGAAAACTTGAAAAGAGAAAGTGGCGTAGTTTTGTGGCCCCGTGGGTGCGTTGCTTCCAGTGCGTTGCGAGGGGAGGTGGAAATGGAGAAGAATCGACACCCTCAAACTAGAGATTGCCCTCCGTGTCCTTGAGTTTGTGATCTAGGATTTGGGATCAAAGAATAGGGGATTTATTGGGTAATTTCAATTTGGGCTTTTTAATTTTAGGCCTTTTTAACTTTTGGGCTTGTATCTATAAGTTTCAAATGGCTTAAATCATTGGGCTATTATCTATTGGGTGATTTGGATTAGATATAGGGGTGCAATCTAGTTGAATTTTGGGGGGGCAAAATATAATTTGTTAGGGGGTTAAATGCAAAAATTAAAATTTTAGGGGTGCACCTGCCCACCCTGGGCACCATATGCATCCGCCCCTGGATGGTTATGACTGCATCTTAAACTGTCAACTATTTGAAGACTGGATGTAGGAACTCCTTTGACTTAAAAAGATCAAAATATCTCTTAAATTATTTTTAAAAAATTATTTATGATCTTTTCTTATATTTTAACTCTAAAAATAGAAATCTCTCATTTTTTGTCATTCGTTATCCTCTTGCTCGCGCCCAGGTTGGGGTCCTAAACACTATTCTTTTTTATGCTGAAGTTGTCCTTCAAAATGCCTCTTTATATTGTATTTCGGTTTTAATTTATGAAGCTTACCTGTAAAATGAGGGAACTTATTGGGGATTTTATGCAATTTCAAAAGTTATTGAGGGTTTACTACAAAGCACTTAATGTTTTTGAGGGTTTAGTGTGATTTTGAAAGTTATTGGGGGTATATTGCAGAACGCTGAAAGTTCTTGGGAGTTTAAGTGGCGGAGCTACAAAGTGTCCAGTGGTGTCACAGGACACCACTAAATTGCTTATTTTATAGACATTTTTCTTTATTTTTACATGTATTTACTACTTGTGACACCACTGAGATTAGGACATGACACCACTAGAGAGAATAATCTCAGGAATTGTCTGCTTCGATGAACTCATAAGCTATATACTGACAACACTGGGAGAAAATCCTGGCTTAACCATCAAGCATAATGTAATCCTTTTAGGTAAGTACAATTTGCATCTGATCTTTAAAATTATCTGCTTTTGATTTTTTTATATAATTCTATGATATGAATGGAATTGGCATATTCGTATTCAGATAATCAGCTTATACCAGATGAATGGATAAGCATAAGGATTTATCTGTAAACAGCCATGGAGGTTCAACTTAAGCGGCAAAGCCTAGAAAAAAAATTGCATATTTATGTGGATGTCGCAATATTTATTTCATGTCCACATATGGACAGGTTATAAATAAATATAAATTTTAAAAGATGTCACTATTATTATTTTAATTCATTATTATTATGAACGTTGCCATTAACAAAGAACCTTCTTAATGACATGCAACAATAATTTTGAAAAGACTCACTTGCTCCCTTGTATATGTGTATACACTATAACTTTTAAGTTCATTTTCTAACACAGAGAGTGAGAGGTAACTTTATCCAATATTTATTAGATGCGTCATGTAATTCTGTTCAAACTAACGAGGGTAACAAAATAGTTCAGTTTAAAGAGCCGCTTTTAAAAAAATGAAAATAATAATAGTTCATAATAGTTTTCTGAAAACTAAATTGTTGAAATTTATTAGGTTACAATATGTGTTTGGTTAGTTGGAGTTTCAAATTCGTACATAATAACATCTAATTTTTAACTACATGTGTTAAAATCACATTCTGTTATTTGCTTAAAATATAGTTTCATCTAAATGTATTACAAAATCAATGTCTAGTTGTTCATCTGCAAACACCTATTTGAATATTACAAAATCATTGAACTGTCTCATACGTTATACGAGAGTTCATTAATATGTCTACTATATCTAAAAACTTAAGATTAGATCTCTTGATCATCAAAATTAGCCTCAAATCCATCCATTAATGTTAAACTACTGCAACTATATGATCAACGTACATTCAAATATTTTAGATACGTTTATAGATATTTCACTACATAACTATATTATTTTATAATATTCTATTGATTATAAATTTTAATTATCATATCCACATCCTCTAACAGATACAAATACAATTATTTTCTCAGATACGGATATTTTTATGCGCCCCTAACTTATACCATCACTAACCAAACACGTGTTGGATTTCCGATGCAGTCAGAACTCGCCAGTTAGCATGACACTGGCATAGCGATTCTTGTTTTCAATTTGGCATTAATAGCAGGACTAATTTGGGCAAAATCCAGCTACAAATCGTACTTCCGAAATCTTTTCTGCTCCCTATAAATTACACAACGACCCCACTCCAAAATCCATCAAAATCACTCCCTCTCCTGAAACTCTCAAATTTTCGCCATGTCGCTCCTCAACGATCTTATCAACCTCAACCTCGCCGATACCACCAAAAAGATCATCGCCGAATACATATGGTAAAATTTTCTCTCTTTTTTTTCACTTTACACCCTGGAGATAAATATTTTGCACTTGGACACTAATCCATGATGCTTATCCTCCTTGGTGCAGGATCGGGGGCTCGGGGATGGACATGAGGAGCAAAGCCAGGGTCTGTTTTGTAAACTTTTATTTGCAATTTTGATACTCACAAATCTGTCCTATTTGCAGTTTTTACCTCCTAATCTGTATATTTGCTGAATTACCACACTGGAATTTGTATCACTTCGTTAAAAATCATAGAGCTAAATTAGCAACCATTCAGATTTGAGGAGTATATGTTATTGATTTGTTGATGGGGTTGTTTTTGTAATTATTTGGTTATAGACTCTTTCTGGGCCGGTTTCGGATCCAAAAAAGTTACCAAAGTGGAATTACGACGGATCCAGCACGGGTCAAGCGCCTGGTGATGACAGTGAAGTGATTTTATAGTAAGTGGGATTTTGAATTAATTATTTTTTGAATTTAATTCTTGCTTCTTTTTTTTTAATAGTATTTTAATCATTTTTTTGGGTGTTTAGTCCGCAGGCGATTTTCAAGGATCCGTTCAGGAGAGGAAATAATATTCTGGTAATATTCTTGTTGTTTTATTTGGGATTTTGAATGGTAGAGGAGATGTAAATAAAGCATTATCAGAGGGCATATTCAAATCAAATTTGTTACAGTTAGTTAGGATTCCTTGCCGGAAATTTTGGGATTTTGCTTTTTTTTTTTCCCACGTGAAACTTTAAGTTTGTTAATGTAAAGTCTAAAATGAATATTCATGGGCTTTTCAGAAAACTACTATGAATTTCCTATTTCAACTTGTTATCGTGAACTAATTTTTAAATTAAAAATTTCTTCATGTTAACAGAAATTATTTTATTTTACTTAGATAAAGTAAAACATCGTAGAAATCTTTGGTGGAACATTGATTATTAATTTGGCTTAATTTCAGAAAACTGCCCTTCACTTTGGAAGATTATCAGATGACCGCTTGTAACTTTCGAAATATAAGAAAACTCCCCTTAGGTTTAGGCCTTATCAAAAAACGCTCTTTAACTTTAAGACTTTCCAGAAAACCCCCCTTAAAGCGTGAAACCAAATTTTAATTGGCAAAAATATTCTCCTGCATAGTTTTACTTTTACCCACCCATGTGAAAATTGCGGTTAACGATGTTAGGGGGGTTTGCTGAAAAAATCTTAAAGCTAACGGTGGTTTTTTGATAACCCCTAAACTTAAATGGCATTTTCTGATACTCTGAAAGTTGTTTTTGGTGGTTTTTTTTATAATCTTCCAAAGTTAAGGGGGGTTATCAAAAATTTAGCCTATTAATTTCTCATAGTTTTATATAGTTTTGGTGGATTTACCTCTGCTACCCAACTTGAAAATTAGTCATATATTTTTTAACATAATTTCGTAGCATATTGCTAACTTAATTATTTAACTTAATTTAAGTTACTTTGTTTTTCTGCTATGTTCTTCTTTGAACTTTATTAAAACTAAGGCAGACTAAACTTTGGGTGTTAAAGATATTGGTTCTCTGAACATCAATATTTTGAAGGGTTAATTGCGGGTAGACCCCCTTACTATCGCGCAGCTGCAGATAGACCCCCTTTAGTTTTAATTGTGTGGATAGACCCATTCCTATTTGCCTAAGTGCGGATACACCCCCTCAGTGAACTTGTTTTTGACTCTTTTACAAGTCAAAAAATTAACTATTGGGGTTCTATCCGCATCAATAGAACTATGGGGGTCACTCTCTACAAAACTTTTCTAACTGTTCTTAAAGTAAAAAAAAAAATTCACTCAGGGGGTCTATCCGCACAATTGGAAATGGGGGATGGCGGGTTTCTATCCGCACCTAACCCTATTTTCGAAATAGATCCCTCAAGGATTTATATTTTGAAATAAGTTTTCAAAACCTGGAAGTTAGACCAAATAGGTCCATGTTTTATATGAGTTCAAGCTGATGGATATCAATGTTATTTTATGTATATCCTACTCAATTTTTGACATATTATTTAGGTTATGTGTGATGCATATACTCCTCAAGGAGAGCCCATCCCTACAAACAAGCGGTTCAATGCTGAAAAGATATTTAGTCATCCTGATGTCATCGCTGAAGAGCCATGGTATAAACAAAGTAAATATATGTTTTTGTAATTTTATTGTTTATAGTAGGAGGGTAGTGATTACAAGTAACCCAACTCCTAAATCTATATTCACATTGTAATTAGTGTTTCCCTAGAATTTCTGACAAAGGAATGAGCACACATTAGAAAATATATAAAATTTTGTTGGTGAAAAGGATATAACTAATCTAGTTTTGCTGCCATTTATATCTTTGATTTTGAACTTGTTGTAACATGCTAGTCTAGCTGGTCAACTTGACTAACAAAAATAGTAACAGAAATGGAATTTTTAACCTCCTATGATCAGATGATAAACTGTCTACAAATATAATTTTGTTTACATTTTCCTCTTGTTCCAATTCTCAGTTTTGCTTGCATGTCAGATTAAAGAGATCCCACTCTCTATAATTGGATTTATTTCATATAAGTATTACTCATTCAAGATCTTTCATTTGTTAGCCAAAATCGATTTTTCTAATTTATTTATAGCAAAAGAATTGAAAAACAGATTGATTGCATTATATATGCTGAAAATAGATTAATCTTATTTTGCTTGGTCATACTATCAGTAAAGAAAATATTTGTTTGCTTCTATGCCATTGGAGTAACCCATTTCTGTAATTCTTTTTACTGCCACTTCTATTTTGATTATGCTATTAGGTATGGCATCGAGCAGGAGTACACTCTCCTGCAAAAGGATATAAATTGGCCTCTTGGATGGCCAGTTGGTGGCTTCCCTGGCCCTCAGGTTTGAAGTTGAGCTGTTATTGTTCTTTGTTATGCTTTGTTTAAATACTGAGGCAGAAAATTTATTAGTAAAGTATAATAGTAAAAGAGGTGTTGTTTGTATTTCATCCTTCGATAGTAGATGTTCTTACTGTTATAGACTTATTAATTTTTCTGAATAAATTGTTGATTACTGTAGGGCCCATACTACTGCGGTGCTGGTGCTGATAAGGCATTTGGTAGAGAAATTGTGGACTCTCACTACAAGGCATGCCTTTATGCTGGAATTAACATCAGTGGAATAAATGGAGAAGTTATGCCTGGCCAGGTGATTTTATTCTTGTCTGTTATTGTCATTGTTATCGATGTGTAAGTACAGTAGAAGAACCTTACTAGCTAACACCACATAATCTGAAGAGTATACTCAGAAAGAAATCTTTTACCTCTTTAACTGTACAAAGTTTGGTTTATTTTATTCTTTGATCTTTCTCATTTTCTTACTGTTTCATGTACACCTTTGTATAGATTAAATTTTCTGAATTCTCTTGGGTTAATTTCAGATACACCCCTAGGATAGCGTAACCACTTCCCCTACACCCTTACGTTTACACCCCTGAACTCCAAATGACATTATTTCCAAAGTTAGGTTGAGATGTCAGTTGGTAATCACATGATGATAAATTACCTTCTGCCCTCAATTTAACTGAAAAAACAAACTAAGTTGTTGTTTAAATTGAGTGCAAAAAAAAGTAACCTTGTCTAAGGTTCAGGGATGTAAGTGCTAATAAAAAATTTCATGGGTTATGAGTGACGAGTATAAAGTGTGATACCCAAGATTTAGTCCCACATTGAATATTGATTGAGTGATTGAATGATTTGTAATGTAGGTCCTGAGAGTCAAGTGCAACATTGACTAGTCAATTTTGGCAGTGAATTGAGCCAAATCATGTGTTGTATTCCGTGGATCTCAAGATTTAGTCCCACATTGGATATTGATTGAGTGATTGAATGATTTATAATGTAGGTCCAGGGAGTCAAGTGCAACATTGACTAGACAATATTGGTAGTGGATTGAGCCAAACCATGTGTTGTACTCTGTGGATCCCATGGCTTACATCGCGCAACGGGCTCGCGGGCCCGGGGCGTGACACAAAGGGTGTATCTGCAATTAACCCTTATGTACGTTAGTTAATATGATTTTTCTTTAATGAATTGTTTGCTATTAAGGACACATAAGATTGATGCCTTCGTTATATTCTTAGATATGAAGATTATTTGTCTGTTTTTACTTTTAGTTTGATAAAGTGTATTGTTTCATACAGTGGGAATTTCAAGTAGGCCCTGCGGTGGGAATCTCTGCCGGCGACGAGCTATGGGTAGCTCGTTACATCCTTGAGGTGAGTACACTATGCTCTTTAATGAAGAAATATGGGAAATCCATATCTTTTTTTTCTCTCCTTTTCTCTCATAAAGTTGTCCACGTTTAAAGTATATCATCTGAGGCTGCTATTTTTTTCCTTGCTAAAACACAGAGGATTGCTGAAATTGCAGGCGTTGTGGTATCTTTTGACCCAAAACCCATCAAGGTTTGTCTTTATTGTTCTTTCAAAATCTTTTATTGGAAGCTTTTGCAAATAGAATATTCTATTAAATATCTAACATTTTTGACCTCCTATTGATGTTTTTGTTATTTATACCGATTTCTGTGTTTAACTTTTCTGTATACTTTCTTGTAATATGCTATCTTTCATGTTCTATTAGAGTTACCATTTTAATGTATGTTTTTCATGGGATCAGGGTGATTGGAATGGAGCTGGTGCTCACGCAAATTACAGGTTAGCTTGATTATTTGCATCTTGATTATTTGCATCATTCACTTTCTTACTCTAATTTTTTTTAAATGAATACCAAATTCTTAATATGCTTTTATTTATTAATCTAATAGCACCAAGTCAATGAGAAAAGATGGTGGTATTAATGTGATAAAGAAAGCAATTGAGAAGCTGGGGATGCGACACAATGAGCATATTGCTGCATATGGTGATGGTAATGAAAGAAGGCTAACTGGTCAGCATGAAACTGCTGATATAAACAAATTTTCATGGGTAAGGATCATAGATAATTAAAATAGTGTTATTTCTTGAATATTTATACTCTTTTTGTTTGCTTGTGTAAATTACTGTGTTTATATTAAGTTTTTGTTTTATACTTAAACAACTTTATAATTTATCTCTTATGTGGCCAAAGTAATAATCTTTTCGGACTTCCTTTTCTAACGAGATGGATGAAGTAATAATTATTCTCTTCATTTTCAGGCAATATAATTATGAAACAACTTCATAATAAATTTCGTGAGTTTTAGTAATACTGTCATGACTTCTCTTTTCAAAGTAGCTTTCGTTAACGCATGAATTAGCTGTGAGTATTGTGACTGGGAAGAAAACAAGTAATTGGTTACTGTATTTGGAGTACATATATAACTACTAGCAATTACTTTGTTTTGCAACTACTTGAAATAGTTGATAATATAAAGTGTGTTCCTCTTGAGAGTAGTGAGTGGAGGTGATAATATAAAGTGTGTTCCTCTTGAGAGTAGTGAGTGGGGTAACTCCTAAAGAAGAAAGGCCTTAAGCACAAATCTTAAGCATAGAAATTTAAGGCTTTTACGAGAAACTCTCGAAGTAAAAATTCGTGTAATGGGTGAACCTATTTCCAAAGAATATTTACAAATTTTTCTTAGAATAGAAAATTACTTATGAATTGGAGTAGTAATGTAGTATTTGTATCATTATTTCTTTCATTGATTCATATGCTTGAAAAGTATTAATCGCTATTGTTTTGGAACTGATAAATCCTCCATTTTTTACCACAGGGTGTTGCAAATCGGGGTGCCTCTGTTCGTATTGGCCGTGATACTGAGAAGGATGGAAAAGGTTAAGAATTTCACAATCACAACTATAAGTGATTTCATTTTGTTTCACTTATAAAGTTCAAAATGTCTCCCTATTATCAGAGCTTCTGAGTTCTGATAATTGATTCAATTTGCAAATATCTACCATTCAGGAAAGAAGCATGGAAAAATAATCAAGAAAATTTAGTGTAAATTGCGGAGACACCTTCTGCACTATGAGAGTGTAGCCACTTATACCTGCTAAACTATTTTATTTGCAGTTACACCCTCTGCACTATGAGAGTATAGCTACTTATACCTGCTAAACTATTTTATTTGCAGTTACACCCTCTGCACTATGAGAGTATAGCTACTTATACCTGCTAAACTATTTTATTAATAGTTACGTCCCTAAACTCCAGAGGACATTATTTCCAATGTAACGTTGAGATGTCATGTGGAATTATCTTTTCCCCTCAGTTTAACTACATAAAAAACTAAAAACTACATAAAAACTAAATTGCCTTTTAGGTTAAGGACAAAAAAATTAACGTTGCTTAAGGTTCAAGGGATTGCAAGTGTTAAAAGAGAAAGTTTGATTATACCACCGTAGTACAGGGGGCGTATCTGCTACTACCAAAAAATTTCATCAATTTGTTTTAAGGTGGATATTCCTCAAAAGATATAGGTTGGTCAATGTTTCGATGTTTTTTTTTTCATTGTGAGCTAAAACTACGCTAGTTTATTGCTGTTTTCACGTTAGCAGATACAAAGGTAAACATGTGTCTGCTAGTGACAATCTCAGTAGTTTCTTGTTGACATTTTACAGGGTATTTTGAGGACCGACGCCCAGCATCAAACATGGATCCTTACGTCGTGACCTCAATGATTGCTGAAACCACCATTCTCTGGAAACCTTGAGAAGCCCAAAATCTTTAGTATGGCTGGTATTTGAACAAAGTAGGAAGTTTTTATTGGATATTTATTTAGTTTTCTTAGGACGAATTGGATGTTGAATGCTACTCTTTCTGTTTTATGAGTACCGAAAATGTGTTATTTTTAGCAGATTTGAATATCTTGCCTTTGTTCGGATGCTCTTTCTATAAGATTTACTCACTTTGCTTTGGAAACAGCATGTTGGTGTTCTCTATGGATTCTTGTAACATTTTATGCAAATGTGTTAAGGTTTTGAGCAAAATTGAGTTGAACCAAATGTTATATAATGTGCACAAAAGCGCACTACTGTATGAGCTGCGTAAAAGTTTGTCAAAGATTGAAGGAGAGATTAAAAATTAGTGTGGCTTAAGCACTTCCTTGAAATAATTTCACATGTTGGATAGAGATTGTAGATGAGGTTGGACTTGAAGGCTGGAATTTTAGCCACGTGTTACATGGGCGCGCGCATAAATATAAACATCGCACATGTATGTGACGTACATAGGATGTGCATGCACATATGCATCTATTACATGTAATATACATATACATGCTTACATACAACCATACATGCATATATGCATATGAGCATGCGCATATACATCTATTACATGTAATAAACATATACATGCTTACATACAACCATTCATGCATTTGAGCATCCAATAATACATGCATATACATAGATACATAAACGCGCGCGCGCACATATTCATATTGTATTATGGTGGATAAATTAATGGATAATTCTTAATTGAAAACAATGCACTAACTAATTACGGGGAAATTTCAGTAAGCCCACACAGAGCTTTTAAAATTGTCAGATAACCCTTAAAAATTGTGATAAATTGGGTGTTAAAGGACAAAACTTTTGGTGTTATCTCAAAATGGGCCACCTTTTGGGGAATTATGTGAAATTTACTTCTAAGTCACGTGACCGCAGATTAGATCTCTGCAAACACTTCATCAACAAAATCTAAACTTCTCTTGAAAGAGTTCATGTACCATAATTAACTTTTCACTAGATTTCTCTCATATATAGATTATACCTTTTCTTTATTGCAAAACATAACTACCTCCAATTCAAACATGAAACTTCATTTCTGCCTTAAACAAAACTTACGAGTCTAAAATTTCCTGCAAACTTCAAAACCTTCAAGGACTATCTTCGGCTTGCTTGATCTGTGTACTTCCCCCTTCCTTGTTGAAGGGAAGATTCATCGGTCCGAATGGAGTATCGACATCGATACATCCCTTCATCGTGTACCCGGTACCCTTCCCCCTTATCATATCCCACAACGCCGATCCAAAATCCTTCGGCCTGAAACTTATCGGTATCTCCACAACACCGTTCCCATTCTTCTCAATCACCGTAGAATTCGCCAGCCGAGCCCCTCCGATCCTCACCTCCCCGAGCCAAACCTCATACTCCAACAAGTTCAGTCCAAGATCGAAATCATTCTTGTTGTCTATGTTCAAATGCAGGATCGCACTCGTCTCCTCAAAGGAGAAGTCGGCTAACTTAATTTTATGTAACTCAACTTGCGGTTTATAGGGAACCTGGATTTCCCCGGTCTTCTCTACCGGAATCGTGATTCGTCCGATCACGGGCACGTCGACGATTAGGTCGACCAGGACTCGATAGGGGATGATCGAGCCTGGATCGATTTGTTCGTAAGTGGACCTGATGTCTTCGTAGATGATGCTGAGGGGGACCTTGATGGTCTCTGAGCCATGGGCGTGGATTGTGCCGGCATCGGGGATTACACCGGTGATGAGATTCCGGCCATCACTCTCGATGTGGTAGTTGATGTCAACGAGGGGGATCGGGATAGGGTTAGGGTTAGTGACGAGGACATCGACGACAATGTCGGTGTGCTTGAGGTCCATGGAGGCGATGTGGACAGTGGAGACATCGGCCGTCGGCTTGCCAAATCCAACCGCCTCCTCGATCTTCTCACCAACATCGTGGATGAAATCCTTCACTTTGCCTAGGAACCCTCCTTGCTCTTCATCCTCATTAGGATCCTTGGTCTCTTTCTTAGGAGATGATGATGCCATGGATTGAAGAAATAATGAGGAGATTTTGTTTTTGGATTTGGTTTCCTTTTGAAATTTGATGGAGGAGGTTTTAAGGAAAGCTCCGGGTGAAAAGGCGGGAAAGCAGCCGTTATGTGGGGACCACCTAACGAACTTTCAAAATGGCAGTTGATTTCTTCCTAGTTAAGGGATCAGCTGTTTTGAATTGAAGACCGAACACTAATCAAGTGTCCTCTTCCCCGTTTCCACTTTGCCTATTCAAATAAAACTTCTCTTATTCACTAGAATTTTTCTTGTGTCAAAGACGAGATTATTTGCGCTGCAACGTATACAATTTATGTAAAGAAATCAGTTACCTCACTCAATGGTAATACAAATATTTGAATCCTATCTCAATATAAATAGAAAGGTTCCTCAATGAGAATGTCTAAACAAATGTTGGAAGATACAAGGGGTTCTCTTGCTAGTTTGAATCCTAAGCCCTCTGTATTATCCAAGATACCGAAGTAAGACACCGTCATTTCCGAGTACAAATCCTTTGTTATCATCGAGAAATCTGCAGTAAGCATTATCAAAAGATGTGATACATCAACACTATTAAGTTCTTGTAGCAGGATAAGTTATTGTTATCTTTGCTTAGTAAAGTGAATGGAACAAATTGTATCAAGTTTGAGTTAGTATCGTTTTCATCAATGCGTCACATATCATATTCATAAATAAAAATAAGGTGTATAGTATAAACGAAATTAAGAGGACTTACTTGACCGAGTAGAGGTTGGCTGCAATGCTATCTGCAGCTTTATCACGGATCCAACTCTTGCCTCCATTAGTTGTCCTCAATAGCACACCACTACCACCAGCAGCCCATGCTTCATCCTGGAATTAAGCTCATAATATCAATTACGAGTGTTTGATGCTCAGCAGTATATTCAGAGCTCAAAAGCAGGCACGACTGATATCCATGCGTCACACAAAACAGTTACAAAAGAAAGGAAAAAAAAAAATTCAATATGGAAGGAATGCTCATTGTAGATCCTTGAAAAATGACATTCAGTTTTATTACATTAGGAATATGCAAACGTTGGTGCATATTTTATTGTTGTTAATAAGAAAAATAGTTAATCAATTTCTTTGTTCATTATTTTATGCTTCAAAGTTCTTCAGTGTCCAAACACACATTTGCATAACCCTTAAAATAACTTAAACGTGAACATACCCTACATTTGTTCTGTTACCTTGAGCTTTATAGCATGTGCTTTGGCTGTTTTTCTTATTTATTTCCTTATAAAAATTAGTCAAATAAACATGATCCTGTTCCACGTATTATGTGATGAAAAGGACAGTGTAAAAACTGGAAGTTTAATTACCGATTGCTAATTTTGGATCAAGGTCTGGCCAACAGGATACATGGACATAGAAAATCTAAAATATGCACAAGACCCAAGAAAAGGAGGAGCTATTATCATCTAGTTAAGAAAATATCACTAAGTAAACTAATCTGATAAGCATGAATTAGTTAAAGTGCTCTCTGAAGCTTAAGAAAATAGTTATGACATAGCTGAGTCTGAAATTTTGGGATAAAAGACTTGCTACTTTTCTATAATTGTATAGCTGCATTCAAAGTCGACAAAACTCCACCTTCTTTATTCATTTCAGGGAATATCCCAAATAAATTGTTTGAGTGAAGACACGAAAGACCCAAAGAAGATATGTATAGTTAAAAGTGAATCTAGGCTGAATAAATTATGTGATGCCTAAAAAACCAGTACTGGAGAGGATCCAGATAAAATTTTGTTAACTGTCGATTATAGTTACTTAAAAGTTAAAACTAAATAATATTTGTATAACATAAAACTTTCTACATTTTCTTTAGTGATAGTCTCAAGGGATTTTAAGAAATTACCTTTGATCTGTAACCCACATCAAGAATACCAAACCCACGGCTCTGTACTGGAATTTCTTCAAAATCCTCTGTTACCTGAAATGAGCAATAACCATCTTGATCAGAGGATCAATTCTCATTTTGAATAAAAAAGGGAAAATAACATACTTATTCAAAAATAATGATGTTGGAAACAAGCAGAAGTTAGTAGAATTTGTATAGAATAGGACATGCCAATAACTCTAGCCAGTATGGATGATTTTGATCTTACGAAGCTGTGTATCTGTTCGATGTAGGGAAGTATGTGAGAGCAAATTAACACCACAGTAACATCACTTTATGCGATGAAAATATAGTGAAGCCTTACTGCTAACCAACTAACAAAATAGGAATAGTTGGATTTCCTCGATAACGTCATGGGAAATATGAGGACAGATATAGGTTGCATCTACATTGTTCTGTTGGAGCACATTTTCCACACGAATTTTGTCTCAACTGAAATTGATTTGTTTTATTCATTTCCTTGAACCCTGTTGAACATATAATACTGAAAACTCACCTATAAATTTGAGAACATGATGAAGCAATGTTCAGCAGACGTTAATCTTTGATTCGTAAAATTCTACCTGGAGCAGGCACATTTTACATATGCAGGCTGGTGTTAAGACATTAATCTTTGATGTGACCGGTTGCTCATGACAAAATAATTATCTTACATGACAAGTTATCAGGTGCACGACTACATCCACATTGGCCTCCCTCAAACGCGCTAGTTGTGGTTAATGTTTTTAGTTCTTTGATATTATTGAATAGCAACACGCCTTCCTTGTGCACAACAAATTGTTGACATTAGCTATCACTTTCACTTCACTTGAAGTCATGATATGTTCTATACCAGTAACAACAATGATGTCTGGAACTGTCTAATTGAGCAATTAATAGCTGAGAATTGCGAAATATCAAAACCATGACAGTGCATTTTAGACAAGATTTAAGAAGTTCTCAGGTTTCTTTTTCCCCTTCTAATATAAGGCGAGCCCTTCTATCCTGTCCTAATATTGGAGAGAAATCTCCTCCATTTGTACTGGTTGTGACATGCATTTAACTCGTTACCTCCCTGTTATGATCTCATGCTTCATCAACTTTTCACAATTTCCTCAGTCATGCAGTTTTCACTGTTTATACACAAGCACATACTAACATTATTCGCTCATCAACTCATTTTGCCAAGGCTTAAATCAATACTCAGTTCCTACACGAACTAAAATTTTGTGGACGATGACCATTGAAAGAAACAACAATGTATGAGGATAAAAAGTTGTGGTGTATAGACAAAAGTATAAACAATATATTAACTATTGAAAGAAATTCGGAACCACGGCATGCTCAGTAGCTTGTAATAAGAATTTCAAATAAAAAAGAAAAAAAGAAAATGAATATTTTTTGAATTTTTAATGTCATATTTTAGTTCAAGTTTAAACGAGATGGGCCAATGAAAGTACCCCTGTGCCTTTGCTGAGATAGAGACCACCACCACGGACGAGAAGCCAAAGGCCACCATCAGCTCTCCATCCCATATTCTGGATTCTCCGCGCAACAGCTCTATTATGAGGCTGCCAGTACGGCTGCAAATTTTACAAGAAACATTAATATAATATTGATATTTGTTTATCCATTATTCAAGAACAGGCAATATGTAAATTTAGAAAATTATTCAGCAAGACATATTTTCCCGGCGCCAGTCAAGCAGGAGCATCAGATCCTAGTCCTTAGTGGACTCAAATCGCATGGGATGTGAGGCCAATATACATGAAATTTCCACTTAATAAGAAAGTCCCAGTTGATTGAGCAGTTAACACAATAATGATCTATTCATTTAGAAATCATAACTAATATATGCCATTTAAAATCATAACTAGGACGTTGGTGAGAGTAAAACAACAGTCGAATCTAGAAAATCAGATATTGTAACTTCCTTTTGCATCTTCTGGGCATCGAAAGTTTTGGCACTCCATGAAATCACTTTCTACTAAATCAAAAGAACAACAAATTTCAGCAATGTTTGTTACATACAAAAAAAATTAAGTGGTAATCTGCAAGGAAAGAGAACCTACAAATGTGGTTCTTGATAGAAACGACTGGTCCATAAGATTTCATATACATAACCTAAACAGTTGGCATATGATTTGTCAATTATGAGTCTATGAAACAATTCAGATGCAAGTAATTTGACTATGGAAAGTCTTGCAGAACAGATACATTTATACAAATAGGTGAAGGCTGTAGAACTATTTCCAAGATACATTTGTTATATCTTACTACTTTCCTGATTTTTTTTTTCACCAAAGGGAATTACTTCCTTGACTTGCGACTTAGCCATTACTTCAATGTGTACACTACCTTGGAAAATATCCATAGGAAACAAATACAAAACATCTTATTTTCTCAAACAATGGACAAATGTCATCATTCATGTTGGTGGCCTGAAAAAAGTGAGAAACCTTCGTTACAAATTGACTATATCAAGTCATTATAGGATTGGCTACAGTAGAATCTTCAGCTTTTGATAATTTAGCAAGTATCAAGAAAAGAAGTTTGAGATGAAATTCAATGTACAATTCAATGTACTGCACTAAGGTAACCTCATAATTATAATAAGGACCCGGATAGTGTCATATCATAAATAACCTAGCTAGAGGAGGTTATCTCACCTGTCCTGGCTCCCAGGTTAGATAAAAGTTCCCACGACTCGAGACAGCAACATATCTACCATCGGGGGAGCGGTTTACAGTGTTAAAGGTTCCTGTGTAGTAGCTCGCTCCACTAATGCCACTGGACACTGTTCTGCATAATAAATGGTAATATGTTAGTCTGTACACATTACAAGAAATGCAGTAGATGAAAACCTTGGATGATCATGATAGACCGCATATGATTTTCTGCAGATACTATGAACTAACAGATTCTTCTGGATCACTAAGCAAATACTATGTAATTAAAGAGTTAAGTAAATGACAATAGGAATCCATAATGGGAAAGTTAAGATATTCAATGATGAACATCAGAAATTCCTCCTGTTCGCCAACCATCACGCCCCTCAGCACTTGATAAAAATGAGACTGGGCTCAAAGTCAATAGACACAAATGAACACAATGCAACTTGTCTGCAATCTTTTAGGTACTTAAGGACAAATTTAATTTGCACCAGGTATCAAGTGCAACATACCGGTTAAGAGTAGCTGATACCGTCTCTTGAACAGCAGCCTTCCAGTTGTAACCCCGATTTGATGTAACATAAATTGCCCCTTCATCAGTCACCATCTCTGCACTTTTTTCTCCAGTCGCTTTGATGTAAACCTGATAAGCAGTAACAATTTCCATATCAGAATGAGATCTTAAAACTGATAGAAAAGTACAAGAAGGAGAAACTACGTTATTTGCTTTCTTTTTTTTTCCCCTTTTTCCCCTGCAATCCGGATCTTTCAGTCTCAACTTTTGGAACAAATAAGGACCTCAATCCGAACCCTTAGTTAAAAGAATGACGTAAAGGTCCATATTACCTTTTAAATTAAGTGTTCTGCAATGAATATTTTAGTTATTGTACATGACTAAATTACTACGAGCTAGCTCAGTTTCACATGTCGTCCTCCACTATCTACTTTTTCTTTCTTTTTTCCAGTAATAGTCACTCTTACACACTCTTAAATAATTGTCTCATGATTTTAAGGCAGATCGAATTATCAGAGAGTATAGTTCTGCTATACTAGCTTATCTAAAGAGCATAGCAGACAGAAGTTATGGGCCTAACATGCAAATGCAGAATGAGCAGTAGAATCGTCACTAGTCTCAACTAGATGTTCTTACTATATCTCCTGGAAGCTGAGCGCTCAGAGGTATTCTTTCCCAGCTTTCACCCGCATCTGATGTGTATAACAAGATTGCAGGTTTTCCAACAATCCAGCCTTCCTTTCCCTGGAAGCTTATGGAGTTGAACCTATAGTTGAAATCTTCATCCTCAGCTGAGGGTATGGACCGAGGGGCCCAAGTGTTGCCTCCGTCCTTTGTCTCCATTATAGTTTGTCTAGTTCCCAATAGAAAACCTGGATGGAACAAATTCTGTATTCAATGGAACGTTCTATAAGACAAAAAAATAATATTACTATTTAAACTGAAAAAAAATGAGATACTATTAATACACCAACAACAATCTTCATAACTGATACAGTTAAAACATAAGAGCTACAAAATGTAAAGAAGTTTTAAGATAAACACGGGCATAAGTTATTCATAAGTACCATTTTCATAAATACCATTATAAACAAGTAATCTTCGAAGCAAACAGTTAAAGAGCCCCTTTTTTCTTGAAATTGTGGGTCCTTTTTGTTGGCGCACACCACCCACAACCCGACACCAATTGTTGGTTACCAACCGGTGACCTATGCAAAGCGTAGCTTGCAGAAGCGTAGCTTGCAGAAGCGTCACTGAACACCTGATTAGATCTCCTCCTTCTTTGTAGACCAATCGATCACCTGGCGATGTGGAAACTCCGACAAACTACAAGTTCGAACAAAAGAGAAAGCAATAATTCACGAAAAATAGATCAAGAGCACAAAGGCAAGGGATTTACGTGGTTCAGTAATCGCCTATGTCCATGGGGAGAGATTTGAGTCTTCTTTATAACAAAGATTACAAGATACAATCTATTCTTGCGGACTTGATAGATCTCACAAGAAACCCTCTTTCAATCTGACCAAAAGATCTCTCAAAACCTTAGATTTCTCTTCTTACTACTTCTCTCTTATAATATACAACTCTTCTTGACTTGGTACGTCAAATCCTAGACCTGGAATAGACCTTTTATCACTCTGAAAACTGGATACAAAACCTAATAGGAGTCCCAACCCGAATAGAATTCTAAAACAGGCCAAAACTAGAAACTTCCCGAACCTGCCTATAACCGGTAAGACTGATTGGTATGACCGGCCGGCTAACCGGCAGGGGCTCCTACTTGTGGGACCGGCCAATCCCACTGCCTATCATCGCCGTTTTGCCTCATTTTGCTTCCCGCTTCGTTTCTGACTCTCTTATTGTCTTTTAGGGCTGAAATACAAGGATATTTCCCAATAAACTCCACCTGAGGGTTTATGAAGCCACCTTCAGAAACATGGATCCTTCCTTGTAACCTTCAACTATAACATTGTAAAATTATAGAGAATAAACACCTTCGAGAAATCACCTTAAACGCCCTCTCCCTAAGGGCACTGGAGCGATCACTACTTGCGTATTGATGTCAAGTCTTTTGTTGACTTGACAACAACCTCCATCGCTGCACACTCTAAGCATACTGTCAACTTGTTGCGGTCTTTTTATTGACTCTTCCAACTAGAGTCGAACTTCTATTTCGGCTCTCCTCGAAACCTAAGTTCGGAGCACACTTCTCTTCCTCGTGGTCATACACCCCCTCGAAGACGATGTTTCACCTTGAACATCAATTCCTTCAGACATTCGATACAAACCATCTCCACACTTCTTCCCAACTAGGATGGGATTCCTACCGTGGTATATTATGATGACTCCTCCGTGCACTTAGGTTCGGTAGCCCATAAAGTCAACCACCTCAATAGATATCATATTCTCCGTCACCTTCGGGACTAACCAAACATTGACCAAAGCGACTATGCTCCTCCTTCTCGCCACCGTGGCTATTCCTACACCCGCAATGTCGAACCTCGTGCCATTCAGCGTGTAGACAGTCTCATAGACTCCTTGCACCAAGGAGACAAACGGCTTGCTTGAAAATATATGAGCCGATGTTCCAGAATCTAAAACCCAACCGCTACAAAAAAGTGTTGTTTCTGGAAACCATCAACACCTCAACACGTTGACTTTCATTCTCCGAAACCGCTAACGCGTCCACTCATTGATTTTCCTCAATACCCGCTGCATATGAAGTTTGTGCCGCCGTTTTATCCTCCACCTTTTCCCCCCAACCACTCTTGCCATTTGAAGCAGTCTTTCTTCTCGTGACCAATCCCTTAGCAAAGAAACTCTGCTTAGCCCGCGAACTTGTCCTGTTTGAAGATCTCTTCCCTCGCACATTTGCTACCAGCTTGGCACTAGTACCCAGCTCATCACCAACACCCAGTCGCCGCTGAAAATTATTCATGATGGACTCCGCTTGAACCTCATCTATGATGATTATCGCCTTGCTTATGTTTAGCGATGTCTTTAGATATTGATAACTTGCTGGAGGGAACTCAACAAAATTACCGCTTAATCGTCATCTTCAAGTTTTGACCCCGTCGCTGCTAACTTGATCACTATCTTATTAAAGTTGCTCAGATGATCCAACATTGTCATACCTTCCTTCCTCCGCAGTCCATATAGCTGTTGCTTCCAATACAAGTTGATGGATAGATTCTTGGTCATGTACAACTCATTGAGCTTCTTCCACATACCAAGTGCGGTTGTCTCTTCGATTACATAGTACCCCACTTCATAAGAGAGAGCAATTAGAATGCCACTGCACACCTTCCAATCCATTATGTTCCACTCATCACTTGTCATCTTTTCTGGCTTCTTGGCAACTACTAGCAAAGCTTGATCTAGCTCATGTTGTATCAAGATCGCCTCCATCATTTTACACGAAAGCCCGAAATCTCTCTTATCATTAAACTTTTCAATCTTAGTCTTCATCACCAAAGAACTTTCCATCTCCATGCAACAAAGATTGAAACTTTCTTCAAAGACAAGTATAATCTAATTAATCCGGCTCTGATACCACTTATTGGTATCACCTGACGCTCTGATACTACTTGTAGGCGCACACCACCCGCAATCCGACATTGATTGTTGGCCACCAACCGGTGATCTATGCGAAAGCATCATTAAACAGCTGATTAGATCTCCTCCTTCTTCATAGATCAATCAAAAGAGAAAGCAATAGTTTGCAAAAAATAGATCAAGAACACAAAGACACGTAATTTACGTGGTTGGGCAATCGCCTACGTCCACGGAAAGAGATTTGAGTTTTCTTTATATTAGAGATTATAAGATACAATCTATTCTTTTGGACTTAATAGATTCTACAAAAAATTCTCTCTCGATCTCACCAAAAGATCTCTCAAAATCCTAGATCTCTCTCATTAGTTCTCTCTACTTCTCTCTTACAATATGCCACTCTCCTTAGCTTGGTGTCAAACCCTAGACCTGGAAGAGACCTTTTATAGGTCTCATAACCAAATAAAGAGTCCTAACCCGAATAGAATTCTAAAACAAGTCAAAATTGGAAATTTTCCGAACCTGCCCATACCCGCTTAACCGGCAGGGGCTCCTGCCTGTGGGACCGGTCGGTCCCACCTCCCACCATCGCCGTTTTGCCTCGTTTTGCTTCCCTCTTCGTTTCTGACTCTTCCGTTGTCTTCTAGAGCTGAAATGCAAGGCTATTTCCCAACACCATTCACTACTCCCAATCCAAGGGAAATTTTTCTTTATATTATAGGGTGGTGCCTTTAATGTGTGACCTCATCACAAATCAAATGGCTTACTGGTTTTCCTCAAGATCATTGTAATAGATTAGACTTTAGAGTATTGTCTCTTTTTCTTCCACGTAGATATATTCTAACAAAAATAACAAAGCCCTAATCCCAAATTTTTGCGAAAGCATACATGAATTATGTTCTTCCATTTACTTTCTTCAAGTGTTATCTTCTCCACTAAATTAGCCACTATCATATTCTTCTTGATTGCTTCAAAATCAATTTTTGTTAGGCTTACCTCTAGTTCTTCTTTCCTACTAATCATAGTCTCATCACTTCTCCTAATAGGTGAACTTAGTAACATCAGTTGAACATAAGAAAAACATCTCAATCATCAATATTCTCTCATTTTATCCTCAATAAAAGCAATCTCTAACTTATTACAAGTGGGTTCAATTCTTCTTTACCTCTTAGTTTATAATAACATGTCCATCAGAACTTTCTAAAGTCTATTATGCTCACTTTTTGCACATGTTTCATAGTTGTTCAGCATTCTCAATGTGAAGGCATTATTGGTCTTATAACTATTCTACAAAAATTTTGCTTCAATTTCATATGTATTATATGATCACACAGTACATCATAAGCAGTGATCTACTTTGACCATTCTGATTTAATTCCATAAACCACATCATCACTAATTTTACCATCTTGATGAATGACTTATCCTAAATAGTCTTAAGTATTTCTTGATTGTTAATATGCACTATATGCTCATTTTTTCATAGGCTCAAATCATATTCCATATATTATTATTTTTAGTCTACTGATTTGAAAACTTTTAGATTCAAGAGCTTCTATCCATCTTTCTACTTTAGAAACTATCTCGTCCTTCATCTCATCAACTATATTGTGTCGTCAGCAAATAACACAGACCATGGAGTTTATCAAGGATATGCCTAGTAAGTTTGTCCGTAACTCAAGCAAAAAGATAAAGATTTAAAACTGATCCATAATGCACTGCAAGGTTGTAGTGTGACCTCTGAGAAGGCAAATCAATCAAGAAAGATCAGTAACCCATTGTAAGGTCATAGCCCAGGAGATCCGGTTATGTTGAGCTGACTATTTGACACATAAAGGGAATATGACAAGGCAATCAGGATAAAATGACAACTATACAAATCTGAAGAATCACTATTACCCCATGGTTGTCGTGACTGCAAAAGGTAACAACAACCAGTGAAGGCTGATTTTAATAGCTCAGATGGACAAATCAACACAATTGTTTCCCTTTAATCTAGTCATGACAAGATCTTTGGATATTGTGAAAATAACTACCGAGAAGGTATAAATAATCTCTCCTCACGAAGGTGGAGGTACATGCAACCTTTTGGTTAGACAAGGAAACTTCCCCACAATCCTTCGGACAATGGGCATCAAACCCCTAGGCATGGCTAAGGGACACTCCCCAATGCACAACCTCGAGTATTACACAAATTAATTTTCTATAGGTGCTCCCCAAGAGAGTCGAACCAAGAGACCTTGGCGTTTTACTCATAGGCAGCTTACCAACTCGGCTGGACCCTCTTGGGTAAGGTGCATGAGACCTTTGCTTATTGTTTTCTTCAAAGAAAGGCATTGATGCAAACATCGAAAGGGCATCGCCGGAAAATAGCAAATCTTCACATGGACGTTGTTGGCTACCTGGTATTTCGAACTACATATCCTATTGGTTTTGCCCGAATACGCGAACCTGGTTAATTGCTGCAGAATCAAGTAGCAAAATAGGAAGTTTCGAGAATTTCTCTTTACAAAATTTCAAATTTAGCTGAATTCTTTCAATCTTAACAAAAAAAAATCCGAACATTTTGCCTAATTGTTTCGAGCACCATCCATCTCATTCTCATCAAAGCATCAAATTTGAGGCACTAACATCTACTACCACAAAACTTGCAAAAAAATAACCAACAATAAATTAGGGTTAGATCCTCACCGTGTTTAGGGTCATCAGGCACAAAAGCGATGTCAAGGAGCACAACACCAGGATCAATGGGGAGATAAACCCTCTCCCACTCCGAGAGCGGCTCCTCGGACTTCGCCGGCGACGCCTGCAGCTGAAGCGCAGCGATCGAGAGAGGGAAGACCGAGGCATCTGAGAGGAACTGACGCCGCGTTCTCTCGGGAGGAGAAGAAGAAGACGAAGCTCTTGGAGCAAGGCGGAATCTTTGGGGGTGGTTTCGTCTTTTCGCGAGCGAGGGTTTGAAGAGGAGAGGGTTTGAGTCTGTGAGCTGAAGTGCGCTCGCCATTTTTGGAGCTTTTTCTTTCGTTCTTTCTTTCTTTCTTCTGTTTCTTATCCGTTGATTTTGTTCGCGGGTGTTTTCGAGCTTGTGGAGAGCTCAGTGGATAATACAGGTGTGTGATTGTTTCAGTTCCACGATGACTGAATATATAGCATTTTTGTCCCAAAATAATAGAGTGAATTGCACATAACCCCCCAAAAAGTTTGGATCGTCTTGCGTGAAACACCCCTGAACTTTGTTTTTCCAACTAAACCCCATTAGAAAACTCCAAAGACTCTTACATTAGCCCCCAAAGATTTTAACTTTTTCCACAAAATCTCCAAAACGGCAAGCCGCAAAGAAAGAAAGGACCAAACGTAATTGGGCAGATAATAAGGTCATCCAATTACAAATAGAAGTTTTTTGAGATTTTCTGGGGAAAATTTAGAAGTTTTGGATATTGCTTGAGATCCTTTGGAGTTTTGTGGGAAAAGTGTTGAGGGTTTAATGGGAAAAACAAAGTTTCACAAGGTCGTGAGAAATGTCCTCAGGGTTTTGGGATGTTTTCTGAAATTTACTCAAAATAATATTTACAAAAGTCAATAAAGAAATGGAGTAAATTTCATAAGACTACAATGAACTTTTAGTATTTTAAAACTATATAAAAATTGTTTTATTAAAGGAAAATATTATAAACTTCTAAATCAGTATAAAATATATCATATCGCATCAAAGAATTATGTGACAGATTTGTAATTGAGTAAATAGGAGGGGGGTGTGTCCTTCTATTCTTGATCAATGTGTTGCTAATTTGGCATACATACAGAGTGCTAAATCTCTAATTATAAATATTTATGCATATCATACCTGATGATCTATTACATGTTGCGTTACTGAAGCTCCAGTGAAGAGTGTGGAAGGACATAGTGTTTATCGATTACTCTTCGACTTACTATTTGAATTTTAAGATAAATTATCGATTAAAAATGGTAAACTTTATACAAGTGATTTCGTTTATGATGTGAAAGAATATAATAAATCTGAGTTGTCAATATAAGATAGACTTAAGAGTGTGTACAGTATTTCATAAAGTAAAAGTTGAGCTTCAGCAAAAGGGGATGTAGCTCAGATGGTAGAGCGCTCGCTTAGCATGCGAGAGGTACGGGGATCGATACCCCGCATCTCCAAAATTAAAAACAGGTTTTTTTGAATTTTGTCTCCTCTTTTCTAACTAAATATTTTTTAAAGAGTTCATATAAAAATATAGGCTTCTAAGTTCTCACCTGAACTCTACTCGATAAAACAACCCCCGTGACTAGTTAGGATAACGGTCAATCAAATAATTTATTATAGTTGTTTTTGCTTTTAAATTTTTTTATTATCCGTTTTTTTAACATTATATGATCTCTACAGAGTTCACTACGGTACAATAATGATCCTGCGAATTGGTAAGCCTTCTGCATTCTCCTTTTTATTCCATGTAGTATTTGTTGCACACCAACTGTTTGATGAAATGCCTCACTAATATATAAACTTATATTATCACTTCATTTTGAAATACCCACTAATTATTTGTTATATACTTATATCGGTGCTAAAATCTTCATATTTGCTCTTTTTAACTCTCAATAACAGATTTCTTTCCATGGTTAATTTTTCTCCACAGATGTTCATTCCTCACTTCCTCTAATAACCAAAGGAATTAGATTACCAACTTGGGTAATGAGACTTGCATTGAGCTTCAAGCACAAACCCACATTCTCATTTTCTCGAAAATACCTATCCACAACTACATGTTCAATTTCAAACCCGAGTAAAAACAAGCATAAGGTCATAGTGATCTCCGGTCCAACCGGAGCAGGAAAGAGCAAGCTCGCAATGGAGCTTGCAAAGAAACTCAACGGAGAGATCATCAGTGCTGATTCAGTTCAAGTGTACCGTGGTCTTGATATCGGCTCAGCCAAGCCTTCCATCTCCAATAGAAAAGAAATTCCTCATCACTTAATCGATATATTGCATCCCTCAGAGGAGTACTCTGCAGGGCAATTCTTTGATGATGCGAGAAAATCCACAAAGGAAGTACTTGAAAGGGGCAAAGTGCCCATAATTGCAGGAGGCACTGGCTTATATTTGAGATGGTTTGTTTATGGGAAGCCCGATGTTCCCAAAGTAACAATGGAGGTTGCTTCTGAAGTTTGCTCTGAGCTTGAAGAGTTCATGAAAAGAGGAAATTGGGATGAAGCTGTTGAGTACGTAGTTAAGGCTGGAAATAAAAAGGCTTATTCAATCCCATATAATAATTGGTATCGCTTGAGAAGAAGTCTCGAGGTTATTAGGTCAAGTGGGTCACCTCCTAGTGCTTTTGAAGTTCCATATGATTCTTTTCGTGACCAAGCTGAATCAAATGTTGGAATTGAAGAAAATTTGGCGAAGGAATTGGAGTATGATTTTATATGCCTTTTTCTCTCTAGCCCGAGAATTAATCTTTACAGAGCGATTGATTTGAGATGTGAAGAGATGCTGATGGATACTGAAGGTCTTCTTTCTGAAGCTTCGTGGCTTCTTGATATAGGTCTTCAGCCTAATATGAATTCTGCTACTCGAGCTATTGGGTATAGACAAGCAATGGAGTATTTGCTTGGTTGTAGGCAAGAAGGGGGAAAAAGTTGCCCTGATAACTTTCGTGGGTTTTTGTTTGAGTTTCAGAAAGCATCACGAAATTTTGCAAAGAGGCAGCTGACTTGGTTTCGCAATGAAAATATTTATCATTGGCTTGATGCTTCACTGCCTTTGGAGACTATTCTTGACTTCATTTACAATGCTTATCATGAGGAAAGTGTGGTGGTGCCTGAGTCTATTCAAATGGAAAAAAATGTATCTGGAAGGCAAGAAACATATGAGATAAAGTCTTATCGAACTAAAAACAGGATTTTTAGACAGGATGAAGATTGCTATCACATTTTAGATTGGGTGAGGAGGACTCAACGGCGATAAGGTAAGGTATTATTATATGCTTTATTTAGCATCAGTTAAATTCTGAGTCTGCAACTTTTAGAATGATATTCCCTAAAAAAAAGAAAAAGAAAAAAAAAGGAACTCTTAGAATGATTTCGGTTTGTTGTAAGCTTGTTTCTTGTTTCCATTATGTGATACCTGAAACATTGTATCATTTTAGCATGTGTTTCAAATATGATCTCTTGCTGGATTCTCTGAGGTGTTTCCTTTTCTTGTCTTCATATTTCAGCTAACATAAACATCTAGATTAATGTTGAACCCACTGAACTGTATTTTAGTTCCAAAATATTGATCAAAAGAACACTTCACACCTGAACACACACTAGGTTTGTCATACAAATTAATGTTCCTATGGGCGACACATATACATGTATTGTGATGCCCCACTAATAGTCCCACATCGGAAAATTAATAGAGTTTTAGAGGGTTTAAATGATGGGTCTTGAGAGCCATGTGCAACATTGACTAGTCAATTTTGGCAGTGGATTGGGCCAAACCACGTGTTGCAATCCGTGGGTCCTAGGACTTACATCGCACCAACGGGCTCGCGGGCCCGGGGCGTGACATGTATCATATACCCATATCCATAGATATACCATATACAAATCCCTGTTTGCTTATACACAAATATACCTCAATCCACGACCCCATCTAACCATATAACATCACATAGATATACAATGCATACCTATATAGACCTGTACCTGAGCTAGCCTAGTCGGCTGTAAATCCATAATTGGTGTTGTTCATCTTGTTCAAAATATCATCAAACCTAAATGTTCATAAATGTAGATTAGTTTGAGCCTTATAAAATACAAGTCAAACTAGTTTCATGATTATGCACAACTTAAGAGGTGTACTTTTTGCAAATAGTTGATGTAATGATTTCAAATATCTAAAGTGTACAAATTTATACAGATATAGATCATGTTATATGTAGATCGAAATGGACAGTACTGATCATCATATTGACTAACCTATTGGGCTAAGCTCACAATAAGAATTTCATCTCATTTTACATTTTTTTATATATGTTATTTAGCAAAAGAGTAGATATTGTTTAGTAATGTAAATTCTCAGATACAATGGGGAATTTTATCAGTAACACTATGGTATGATTATTTACTAACATTATTGCAAGAAACAGTAACACAATATCTAGATGAAAATGATGTATGCTATAAACACATGGCCCAAACTTCGCCTTTATGCAATGAACTGTTTCAATCCGTATGCTTTTAGAAAATTATATATAACCCGTATTTGATATATAAATGTTTTTGGTATAAGAGTGTTTCACTGAAAGTGACTAAACAAAAATAGACTACTTAAAGCATTGGTTTATAAAAATTCAAATTTATTTTTATTGTACTCTTTATGAAATTACTTGCAGCTGAATGACCATAAAGTATATCTCGCATTAGTTATATACAAATTCAAATTCATTTTTGTAGTACTATTTCTGGAATTACTTGAATCTGAATGAGCGGAATGTGTTGTCTCACATTTCCATTTGATTTTCTATTAGGCAAGTTTATCGATTGCAACTTCAAAAGGTTACATCAAAGGCTTAGACGACTCGTTGAGAGCGACTCACAATTAAAGAGAACGGATCATGCTGATATAGAGGAGTTGCGCCATCGCTCAGGGAGATTTTGGTGATGTTAGAGGTTTTGTTTTGCTTTCTCAGGCTTATAACTTTTGTCATCTCATATGTTGTGATCATATGTAACTTTTGTTTGATACCTTGGTACTGCATTTTTTGGTCCAAATGATGTGTTTTGTGTATTTCTGTTGAAGTTTGTTGGGGGAGTGAATAATGTTGGAAACTCCTACATTATCTTCTAAATTTAGGAAGAAAATTTCTGTCTGAATTTTTTATTGCAGACATATCTCCTGGAATTGTGACCTCCTTATCTCATGCAAATGCCTATACTTAACTCTCCTCAACCTCCTCTCTCACGGTTGCTCGGTTTTATCGGATGAGATTAACAAAAGCATTAAGAATCTAAAAGGCCTTTTCTCCTTCCCAAAAGTTGGAATTCTTTCTTAGCAAATATTAAAAAGAAAAAAAAAATGCAGGCGGAGGGGCTCATAAGAGAGGAGAGCCAACATACCTCTCACTACTCAGGTGTTAATAATATCCAACACATTGTGTCCAAAATGGACACCGTCGCTGGTCTTGCCATCAAATATGGGGTAGAGGTAATCCAAATAGCTTACAAAATTTGAAAGATTTATATTTATTTAAAATTTTATACTAATTAGTTTTTGTTATGTGTTTTAGGTGGCTGATATAAAGAAATTGAATGGTCTAGTAACAGATCATCAGATGTTTGCTTTGAGATCTGTGCAGATTCCGTTGCCGGCGAAGCATCCACCGTCTCCGGGGGCTGTGGCTGCGAATATATCTGCTAGCAATAGGTATTTTTGAATTTATAATTTTGATTTTTTTGGATAGTATGTGCAAATTGAATGGTTTTATCATAAGTGCTTGCAGCATAATGAAGCAAAAGACAATGTAGTATTGCAAAAGTATTAAGGCAAGATTAAGGAAGCTCCCGCCTTTAACCTTTCTATAATCTTTTTTTTTTTCCCTAAAAATTAATGAAACATTAAGAAGTTTAGATCGACCAAGAATATGATTTAGATCTTGTCAAATTCTACGGTATTCGAATATGGGAAATGGTGATGAAATAATTGATAATACTTGTGCACTATACTCATTGAATCCATTATGCATTCTTTTAGTTCTCGCCTCTACCATGTCTCCCTCTCTTTTTCTCGAAAAAAAAAGAAAAACAATAGAAAATATTAGAGATTTCCATTCTATGCCTTTCAATATAGAAGGAAGAAATGATCTTTTTCTTAGTCTCGATGGCAGGTCATGATTTTATATTCACTTCAATGATAGAAAATCCTACGGTTTGAAAATTGGAAATCAAGAGCATTTTACATTATTTTGGATGAATCAATTCTTGGTTCCATCTTGATTAATTAATAACTTCTATAATAGAAGAGGGAGGTTTAAATAGTAACCGGATCAACCAACTGATTTTTCACATCTTCAATTATAACCATTATTCCAAAATCTAACAGGATGCGTTCAATAGGATCAATGAAGCTCATCTGTCACTTGAGCACTAAATTGATTTATAAATAGAGTAAAGTGATATCTAACTCATCGGTTTGAGTAACCTTACGGTAGAAATTTACTCCCTCTTCTTGTTTAAATACTTTAAATGTCTAATTCTGCTCGGTCACTAGCTATCACTACATCAAATTATCTCTGCAAGCCGAAAAAAAATCCAGTGGAGACGATCCATGACATTTAATGTTAATCCAATAATCCAATAGCTAATATCTATTTTTTTGGATATTTAATGCCATGAACTCAGGACCACCTAGAAGCCATACACGATGCATTCACTTTTCATCTATAATAATTGCTATTAATGAGATAGTTTCAAGTGAACCGTACCAATGACATTAATGGTTAACAAAAAGATATCAACCCTTGGATGAATTCACAAATCTTAAAATCCCCCTGGTCAAAGGGTTTGATAAATTTTTGGTGCACTATTAATGCTATGTACCAGGATCTCCGAATATTATGTCATGGTTAAAAATTGAAGTTTATCATGCTAAACATATATAATAAGTATTGTACAAACAGGCTTTACGATGATCCTTTCAATTCATTCTCTTCGTCAAAGCTCAAATATCATCCACAAGAGGCATTGCCTGGAAATCCAGTAGTAGCCTCTGATCAACATCCAAATCACCATCGGAGAGCGAGAAGCCTAGCTGTCCAGAACTTTCCAGAACCATCTAAGCTCGCCAACGATGGATCAATTGATATATCTGGAGACAACAAAGCCAAGATATCTGGAAACCTGAACTCAGTAAGGCGGCGCCAAAAAGCTGATACTGATCCAGTCCTGATCATTTCAGAGCCAGAGAATGCCGAAAGTATTGCTGCCAGGACAGGAAAAGCTTTGATGTTCTCGAGGGACACAGGTCACATAAGTCCCTCTCCCCTTGGTGATCCGAGCAGAGTCAACATGCTTGGTTCTGTCAGGAAATCATCGAGCACCTCGAATTTGCAACAATTGGAGATTAATTCATCAACAAGGTCCTCATCCTTGATGTCGTCTCCAAAACCAGAGGGATTGCCCAAGCCAATAACTGCATGGAGGAAGGAAGCCCTTGATTAGAAAAATAAAATTGTTATGAATTTAGCTGGAACTTTCATTTTATCACAACTAGTCATATCATGCGGAGCAGTGTTTCCTTAGTTTGAAACCTGCATTTTGGCTTTTCACTTTTCATTTTCAATTGCACACTAAATCGTATTAATACAAAGCACTAAAGTTCGATATATGAAGTTCAACATTAAGGCGTAGGTGCGCACTATTTTGGAGATGTTACTGATTTTGTCAAACTTGTTTCCATTGGGCTGATGATCCAAGGGGCAAGGAAAAAAAATCCTAATGCTAAATAATCTTTAAGACAAATAATATGACCCAATCTCCACCTCAGTATGCTTAGACAACGTAAATAGCAATTCTATAATCATCAAGATGGCTCGCATCTTAATACAAAGGAACACCCACCAACATCAACACCTTTATCTCACGGTGGTGCCTGCTTACATAAAGCTAAGCAAGTCTCACCAATGTGAAAAATGGAACAAAATATAAAGTAGACGAACTACATGTTTTCGCCAGGCCAATACTACCAACATTTGTGTGAGAAGGCATCAGGGTCATAAGAATTTCAAGAAAACAAGTAGCTAAACAAAATCAAATTCAAATATTTAGTTCAAGGATAGAAAATTTCACCGACTCCACGTCTTTTTACAATATTAAGGTATTCTAATAAATATAGATACCCCCTAAGCTGATTTGTATTCACTTTGAGTGTGCTCTGTTCTCAACTTCCCATGAGGGACAGATGCACCACAGCAGCTGGGAGGGTAGTAACATTCCATAAATATCCATAACGTACTCGTTTTTAAATGAATAAAACATCAGGGTTAGAACATGCAGAAGATAGGTGAAAAGATATGTTGCCCAGTCCTGAAGAAGTGCTTTGGGCTAATATGCACATCTATACCATCATATGCAACCTACTTGCCCATTTAAATCCCTTCAATCCCTAACCCTACTTAGATTGTATAATAGCCCTCCATGAAAGTCCTTTGCTTATAAGAGGCTCCACTGCAATAATTGCTCTCTTTTACAAGACTCAAGAAAATCCCCACTCATCGACAAACTTTCCATTGATAGTTTGACAAACAAAAAAAGCAGAAACTTCCACTGTGCAAAAAAATAATACCCCGACACTCCTCAAAATAAATACTACTTGTTACCTAAAGCTTAAAAGCCAGATGCTCTAAACAATTTTTAGAAAAGGGCGAAGAAAATAGTTGGTAGGGAGCTTACAGACAATACATGAGATGATCAAGCATAAATTTTGGCCGCTTAAACAGCATGAACTTAAACAGATATTTTGGGGTGATGTTCCTTGGTAGCATCAACTTAAACAGCATTGCAAAGCAGATAAGGTATAACTCTACATGTTCCTACCTGCATAGCTAATAAGATGAGAAGGTGGGTTCCGGAGTCTCAGGTGCTAAACTTAAAGATATGCCACCTCCAAGTAGCACTGAACATCCTCGACTTGTATGCCTGGTCTGTAGTGGTGGACAACATCGTACAGAAGTGGTGGAATTTGGGGATGTGAATATGAACCTAGAAATTTTGATAATGGAGGTAGAATGATGTTAAGCCTATGAGCTTATTACCACTCGTCTCCCAAAAACTGTATTGTTTGTATCTTCGGAGCTTTAAATTATGCTCACTATTTTTAAAACTCAACCTCCTGGTTTTATGACACGCAAAAGAAGATGGTCTTTACATGTGTGGATTTGTATAATTTTGTGTGACTAGAAGGGTCAATTGATGATTATGTTATCTTCTAGGCTTCTACCTTCCTTGTAATCCATCATGCTACGTTGCTCCTCACAGTGTTGACTTCAATGAGGATGACTTACAGGGACAACAAACACAATAGACGAGAACATGCGTCTAGCGTGATATTATCGTAGAAAACATGTGGAATGAAGGAATACATAGCTCTCAAGTGATCTAGTTATGTATCAAACTATAAATTATTTCATTTGTGATCAAACATTAGGTGTCATTAATTATGCTTTCCAATCTTCATTGTTGCATTCCTATGGTATTATATTTATATATTTAACTGTATAAAGCAATAATAATAATTTAATGATAAATTTAAAATTAACTTAATAATTTATCGAATAAAATTTACTAATCAAATAACAATTATGCTATTAATAATAGTTATTTAATATAATAGTTTAATTAATCAAACAAAATTTTCCAAATCTCGTTCAATCCAAAATAATCCACATTCAACCTATCTAAGAATCCAAATTGTAGTGTAAGGATCCAATCCAAAACTCAATAGTCCTAGACTGAAAATATAATTCAATTCTCCACTTCTCCTAGTCCTACCACAGAATCGTGAACAATAACCATTACTGTTCTTGCTAAGGCTCTATGCACACTAATACAAGGCATATGGACAAAACCTGCTATACAAACATCATAGTCATTATAACCTTTGCTAGGTCGCAACTTGTTCGGACTGTCAATGGAGATATCCCCAATGCACTACATCCTGAGGACCTGAGCAACAACAATCTACACACCCATTTTCATTTTGTAGCACAAAAATTCACATTTCTGGTAACGTTGGTACGGACTAAACCTTAATTCAGCAGTCTCTTACACAACACTTACCTTCTACAATGTATTACTTCCTTTAGAAGAAAACTCATAGTTTAAAATTTTTCAACTTATATAATATTTTAATATTATATACATGCTTATGAAAGCAAAAGGAAAGTATTTGTAGTTAATAGGCTATGAGATGAAGTTGTCCATATAATGATTCTTCATGTTAAAATAACGTAGAAAACTTATTTAACAACAACAAATAAAAAATGATTTAAGTCACCACAGATATTATCCAACAGTTTGATATTCAAAGAGTAATACAACTGATTTTTTTTACTAGAAGCTACGCACTTGCGAACAAATAAATGAAAAAGAAGAGTTACTCAAACAAGAAACTTGCAAGAAATGTTATCCTTGGACTGAACTTATCAGTGAAAATCAGAGTACAAGTTTTAGTCAAAGAACATTCTCAAATGAGACAGCAAGGCTGGTAATCAAAGTAATGTTATACTAGTAAAGTACGAACCTGAGCAACGAAAGGCAGATAAAATTAGTAATAAAAGGGAGAAATATCACATAAAACAAAATGATGAACCAAGAAAATACCTTAATAAGTTCAGAATTAAATAGAACGGTAAGGCACATAAAGGCAGTAGAAAAAAGGCAGTTTACCTTGACAATACTACAACTGTGCACCCACTAACCGCTCAATGAAAAACACACGTAAAAAGCCAAAAGCTCATTTCCTCATAAGTTACTACGCCAGTGTCCTCCCCATGATTGTCCAATACATCTCTTTCCATTGTGTACTCTCGGTAACCAGATCTCCAATATCCACTATAGGATAATTAAAATGCATATCTCAATAAGGACCCACTAATAAAGACTTCAGATATGAGGTAGACTACTTTTTGCTGACCTGCATCAATCATTCAGAGTGATAAATGCAGCTTCAGATTAGAGAGTAGTCCCATGGAGTTTTAGTAAAAAGGTAACAAAAAGGAAAGAAGAAGATAAGAGAGTTGCTACTGTATGAAATTCACAATCCATTAACACACGCACACAGAGAAACACAGAAACACACAGAGGCAGTCCTCCTATGAGATCTGGTTCCCAAAAAAAGTTGCCAGACTAACTACATTGTAGGGTATCATTCCATGGTGATCAACACGGTTCATCCTGATCCAATGCAAATTAGCCTAAGAATGAAAAATCAAACAATTTAAACTTTTCCCATGCATCTTAAAAGAAGATTGTATTTTGTCCATAGAGGAAAGATATCTTCCAGCAAGTGGATAAATAGTTCTGTAGCAATTTAATTTTTCATTTGTAAGCTAAAACTAGGTATGTAGATCAAGAATGAAAGATATGAGTCACACATAGGATGGCCCACTTTGGAGTCCACAGAAAACCGTATCATAAGTCTGCTATTAAAGGAGCATTTCCCTACACAAACACAGGCTCGTACATACACACATACATGCATGCATATACACACAATACATGATCAGGATAATGGATCCCTAGATTTATGTGTGTATATATATCCTCTCTGTGGATCAACGAAAATATGCAAAAGCTTTGTTTGAAATTAGGCAACATCTGAAATGGATGCTTTAAGGATGTTGTGCCCAGCCTGGAATACAATTATGAAGTTTGAAGTCATACTTCTGAACAAATTCTCTCTGATCCGAACGAAATTAAAGAAAAAGTTTACTGATATCACCATTTTTAAAGAATAAAGGGGGAAAATTGCATCCAATAGGATTTGAATCCTTTGCAGCATCAAATGATGTAGAGAAGACGATGACTTTGCAAATTGTTCAAAAACAATCTGACTATTTCTCAAATTCACGAGAAAGAAATAAAAGGAAAAAACACCTGCAATCTTATGATATCTGAATGACAAATATTTAAACCTCCAGAACCTCATATAGAAGTTGGTTTGACTGCACTGTATGATTGCGGAATAATTCTAGTATGTCAATGAAAAAGCCTTGCCCTAGGCCGATCGTCTCCAGTCAAAGTCCAAGATAGCTCAGCTCTGCCAAAAAAAAGCGGAATTATTTGACTCTAAATAGCCAAGGGAACAGTGGAGTTCTCATGCTTCCCAACTCTGATGCATTGTGTGATGCAGAATTACTTCTCTTCTCGAACTCAACCCGTTGACACCAATAAGAGTTTGATTCCAATGCTTTATTTGTCTAAATTGATCCAGATTTGACAATAGGTCTATAAGTGTACACATTTAAACACATGCACCCAAGCACATAGATACATGTACATATGTATGTTTGCACAGAAAATGGTTAAAAGATGCAACCCTACAATGTAGTTAACATTGTTTTAAAAAGCCTCCGCCTAGGCGTACGCCTAGGCCTAGGCGGTACCTAGGCCGCTTAACTAGCGCCTAGGCGGTATCTAGGCTGCCCACCTAGATTTTGGGAGTGTTTAGTGAAGCATTGTCTGCTTACGTGGACTGCACCCTTTAGGTCTTGATCGTGATTTTCTGTGTTGCAGCCTCCACGTCCTCCAACCTCCTTCACTCCTTTAACCTCCAAATATGAACACCTTCACTACCTCCTCCGACCTTCAGCAAAACCTCCTCGACCGCCACTTAAATGAAAAAAGAAATCCGCCTAGACACCAGTCTGGCACCTAAGCTTTCTATAACATTGACATTTACTATTAATTATTGTAATTAAAAAATAAAAAAAATCTCCTAGGCTCTAGGTGTCGGGTTCAACGCCTAGGCCTTCTAGCGCTTTCTATAACCTTATTAGTTATTATTTTGGCTATTTAGTATTTAAGTATGCATAGTTATTATGGATCTAAGATTGCTATCTATTTTATTTTTCTTTTTTTATAAATTTATATGAATTTAATACATATTTTTATCAATTATTATAATTAAATAAATTAAAAAATAGCTAAACGCCTAAGCGTCTAGGCGCTGGCTCAAACGCCTAGTCCGCCTAGCGCCTTCTGTAACATTGATAGTTAAGCTAAAACTAGGTATGCAGGTAGATGCCATCATGTTGGAATCCCTTACAAGTACTGGGAAGCACAAGTAATCTATATGCCAGTGAATGCTCACTGTATAGATCATGCATTCAATTTTACGTTGCTTAAAGGTGAGAGAGGGGTGATCCAAAATATTCCTATCACCGTGACCACATCATCACATAGAACTACCACTTTAATTACTTCTTCTATATATACTATCTTAGAACGCAAAGCTGTTTCAAGAACGTGCAAAGACACGCAAATCACAATAAGCTAAAAAAATGTTAATCGCTCAACTGAAAAATATAGGGAAGTACAGAAAAGCAAACTGGAGAAAGCTCCTCCATCAAAAGAATAGGGTATTACTTCAGTTTCTTTCAATATATTCATCATGTAATAAATCAACAAAACCTAAAGTCATATTATATATATATATATATATATATATATATATAGTAAAGCTTCTATAAACTTAAGTGGATAGGAGCACTTGTCCACCAAATTTTTTATTCCTTCATTATACTTTGAGATTAGTGCTACACATCAATGCTATCTTTGAGATTTGTGTTTTTATTTGTATTATATGCTAGCACAAATCTCAATGCAAAATCAATGGATAAAAAAGTTGGTGGACAAAGGGCTCCTATCCACTTAAGTTTATAGGAGCTTTACTATATATATATATATATATATATATATATATATATATATATATATATATATATATATATATAAGTTAACACGAGAAGGGTTAAACATAGTAGTATTTGTGCTGTATATGACACTTCACTAACAACCTAAGACTATTTAATTAAGATACTACAAGAATAGGCTAAATTACCAGATTGGCATTAAAAGAAGTACCTGATAGCCAACAAGGTATTAAAATTATCTTCGGCGACAACGAGGCATTTAAACTTGCACGATGAGACAAATAGGCCCAAAAATGAATTTTTTGGCCATTTTTCCGGCGACCACTCAGGTAATCTGCCACATGTGCTTAGGTGACATGTTTATGATGATGTGGCAAATGTAGTTAGCCTCATTCAACTCATTAGAAGGAGTGATTTTTAAATTAGGGTAAAAAAAAGATGGATTTTAAATTTGGGACTCCTTCCTTCAAATTGGTGGTTCTTCATTGCTTGAGCTCAAGGAATCAATGCTCTCAAGCAATGGAGAACCCTAATTTGATAGAAGGAGAAGAAACTCCCAAATTAAAAAAATCACTCTTTGCTTTTACACTAATTTAAAAATATACCCCTCTAATGGTTTGAATTAAGCTAACTACAGCTGCCATGTTATCATAAATATGCCACATAAGTATCACGTAACAGATTATATGAGTGGTCGATGGAAAAGTTAGCCGGAGAATTTATTTTTGGGCCTATTTGTCTCATCGTGTAAGTTTAAATACCTTGTTGTCGCCGGAGATAATTTTAATACCAATATGGTCAATGAGTACTACTTTTAATACCAATCTGGTAATTTAGCCACAAGAATAACACAAGCAGCGTACATTACATAATATTTATATTATATTATACGTTCCTAGCATTACAACAGCAGTATTTATAATAGTGTTATATTATATTATATGTATGTGTAGCGAGACGAAGAGGGAATTATGGATATCAGCTATTGTAGAAGTTTACTTCTTTAACACCTCAAAAACGATAATGTTCATACCAATGACCAACCACCATTCATGTCGTGCCGACCTCCATGACATAGCGGCGTATAAAATAAAGTGTTATTTGACAATTTTGCCCAAGGATCTCATTTGTTGTACAACTACCACTTTGAAGGACTGGAGATAATGGAGAACAACATGAACATTGGGTTAAGGAAACTAGAGCCTTAGACCTCCAGAGTAGAAATTTCCTTGCAGGGCATACAAGATCCCATATCCTCATCTATTAGTTAATACGTAAGTTGCATGGAAGCAGTGCAGATGCTTGAATGCAGTGCGGACAACGACAAAGCTGTAAAATATAGAATGCAGGGGACACGGCTATATATATATATATATATATATATATATATATATATATATATATATATATATATATATATATATGTACATGAAATAAATTTTTTCGCTTCATGTGTCATTAGAATTAAAATTCCGATCACATTTTAAAGTTTTTTTTATCATATTGATTATCATAAATTGGAAACTACTTATTTTTTTTACTAGACATCCAAACGACCCATTAACTATATAGTTTTGAACTTGGGTATGGACTGAAACGAACCGGACCCGACCCATATCTAACTAGTTTCAAGAAACGGATGTGAAGTGTAAGCTATCCGTCCAAGAAGTCTTTGACAAGTATTTTAAATTAACACATATATTGTATAATTGAGTACATGTAATAAATGCATGCATATATTCAAGAAGTGTCCATGAAGTTTGGGTACGGGAAAGTATTGGGTACGTGTCCGTTACGGGTACGGCTTCATTGTAGAAGTACCCGGGTAACATAGGTTAATACATAGTTATATACATATATACATAATACATAAAGAAAACTATACACACACAGGTAACCTACATCATTTGGAGTGCTAAAAACCAACATTTAGTTAAATTTTTTTAAAAATTTTACCTAGCATTAAGTGGTCATGAAAGAAACGGCCGAAAGTAGTGCATAATTCAAACCCAAAAAATTGTGTCAAACGGGTTTAAAGTGTTCAGGTCATGGAAGTCGGGAACATGGCATGCTATAGCTAACCGCGACGCGGGTTCAATCGTCCCAGATTTGAACGGAACCCGATTCACCAACTCCAGTGACCCGATCTAGAATTCAAACCAGTTAAAATTATAAAAAAATAACTCTTTTTAAAAGAATAAACAACAAAGAAAGTGACAGATTAAGCAAATAAAGTATGCACATCTTAATTGCAACATAATTCTCAAGGTTCTTTTACCATTACTGAAATCAACTAGCATTTAAGAACCGAACCTAAAGCGTACCACATTCCCTGGTGTACCATATAAGCCTACCCCCTAGTACCCAATTCCTAATGAGTGGCGTACCACGTTCCCATACCGTCCTGTGAATCGGAACAAACCTGGTTCCATGCAACTATGGTTCCGATCATAATTAAAATCTTGGATTCTCAACTTGTGAGCTTTACACCATAGTCTAAGGCTATAAGCAACCTGCTACTTTGGCCATCTGTTGGTTAGTACTTCATGCTTGAGTAATTAAGCTCAAAATGTTGACAATTAACTTCACCATACTAAATCTTCAAAGATGATAAATTTCATGTGGAAGGAAGCATCCACAACCATTACAAAATAGCCAGGTCCCTCTCCACTTATACGTACACATAAATATACATACATTCATAAACACACAAACACACACAAATATACCACACAGAAACGCACACTCATAGACATAAACATCTATTCAGCAACAATACTTCTATCATGAAGTCTTATGTCGGACACAAACATCTATTCAGCAACAACACTCGAACACATGGACAATTCTTAAGCATAAGATAATTTACGGAGAGATACATGGAGAGGAGAAAATATCTACATATAGTTTTCTTTGATCGACGAAAAGCTTATGATAGTGTTCAGGAAAATAATGTAGTGGGTTTTAGGAAAAAGTAAGTATATTGTTTATGATTAAAGATGTCTATGATAAAAGTAACAACTAGTGCGAGAACAAATGGAGTAAAGACAAAATTATTTCTAATACGAGTACAAATGAAGTAAAGACAAAATTATTTCTAATTATCATAGGTTTATCCATCGGCTTTATGCCTCTCTCTTTTTGCACTAGTTATGCACCAACTTATTAGACAAATTCAAGAAGTCCCATAGTGCATGTTCATAACTGTTAATATAATATTAGTTGAGTGGACTAGGAAAAAGATAATTTCTAAAGTAGAAATGTTTTCTAAAGTAGAAATGTGGAGAGAAACACTCAAATCTAAAGGATTTACGATTAGTAGAAAAAAAACAGAATATCTCAAGTGTAATTTTTGTAAAACTATGATAATGAGTGCATAGTACATATTCCAGTCAAGAAATGTCTAGGACATATCACTTTCACAGAGTTTCAAACATTCATCAAGATGGTGAGTTGAGGATGGCGCGGTTTATCGAACCAAATCAGGATGACTAAAATAGAGCAGCCCTTCGGGAGTTCCATATGATCATAGAAAACCTAAGACATTGAAGAGAACATTTTACAGGACAAGATAAGACCAATGATACTTTTTGGATCAGAATGTTGGACAATTAACAAACCACATGTACGAAAATGTGTAGCAGCAATGAGGTCATGGTGGGCTTGTGAGGATATACACTAATAGATAGGGTAAATGGAGCACTCATAGGAGATTAGGTTGCTCCCATTGAGAAAAAAATAAGAGAGCTGATTGAGATGGTTTAGCCACATGTAATGGCGGCACAAAAAACACTGATTAGAAATTGAGATAAGATTATAATGAATTGAAAAAGGAAGACTAATGGTAAGCCTAAGAGAACTTAGTTGCAAGCAATTAAGAATGGTATGAATCATATGACAGTGGCTAACTTGATGGAGGAGAGAGCCTTGCACAAAACCGAATGAAAGAATTCAGACTCATCAAGCTGACCCGAAAAAATTTGGGATGAAGGCTTTGTTGTTGTCATTATTGTTTGTTCATGTCACTTGTTTGAAATATTTAATTAACTTTCGTTGATAAATCACAAACCATACTATACTTGAAAACAAGGTTATCGACAGCGGATAGCGTCGCGTAGCGGTGAGGCACTGCTAAGGCTACTTGGGACTATTGCGGCAAAATAACAGCAAAAAGCGCAAAGTCAAATAGCGATCTAATTTAGATATGTATAAATATTCAAAAAAAAAGAAAAATTAAAGAAAAATCTAGAAAATCTAATAGTGCATATTTGATGATCTAAATAGATCCTAAGTATGAAATAAACATGTAACCATCACATAATACCGAAGACAATTGGAGGAGGGGTCAAAGAGTCGTCGTCTTTAAGAAGATGAGCTGAGCGGTGAGAGGACTACAGTAAGAGGAGCTCATAGCGAGAGGAGGTGAGAAGAGGTGTTATGGCAATGAGAGGAGGTGCTCAGGGAGGTGCCAGAGGCTGTGGGAAACGGCGAGAAGACGCCGGAAGTCGCAGGAGGCGGCGGGATGCGGTGGGAGGCATCGACCGTTTTGGGGGTTAGGGTTTTTTTAGAGTTGGATCACGAGGAGACTCAGGAGAAAAAAAAATAATCGGTAATGACTTAAACCATCGACTCTTCCGGGTACGGGTGGGTAATTTAAAAAAATAAACCTAAAAACACTTTTAAATAGTAGCCAAAAGACGGATTTTACCCACAATCGCCCGCTATTCACCGCTATGGCACGCTATTGGCCGCTTTTGCGAGCGGAAAGTGCTTACTCCCCAATATGTCACCGCTATTGGGTGATAGCATTGCGGAAGGGGCCGCTAACGCTATTAGCGCCACTATTGCGGCGCTATTTGCCGCTACTTATAACAATGTTGGAAAATTATCATCAATGACTAGTACAAAACTATAATAAGTTTAGATATGTTCCACTACAAGAAGTGAGACATTTGAAGAGTTTGAACTTTTGAATACTCAGACATGTCTATGGTTGCATGTTCACATATTCTGTTCTCATATTATTGTGTCATGTACAACCTTTTAAGGAATCTATGCTTGAATCCCTGCTTCTCACTTATGCACATACAAGATAGATACAAAAATAAGCATTGTATAGAAACTTCTACATACACATATCAACAAACATATTTGTATCTCTAACAGAAATAAAGAAATATTGACACTCTAGCCAAGGGCTAGGCCATTAGATGCCTTTGTTGTGTACCATGTTGTGAAACCAGCCTCGTATACAACAGTTCAACATACGCACATACATTTACCTACAAAATTTACATGCATAACATGTACATATATCATAACTATCTGTGACACTCGTAATATATGATGTCAATTATTAACAGTAGAAGGTTTAAAGGAAACAGCATAACTTGGAGGTTCTCAAAAATTCTTCATGATAATTAAATAAACAGTTACACTAGAAGTTTTTAGCTTTACTCAGAAAGAGGACAAATTTATAGATACATCTATAAATCAAATTGAACTTTGAAGACCATGTTTATACATTATAACTTTTAAGCCCTGGATAACTTTACTAATGTATATAGTATGTTAATAAAACTTTTAGGATACATCAGAAGTATAGCATTTACCATGCATCCACCAAATACTAGACAATCATGTAACCCAATTATCTGATGATGAGATCAGTCTCCAATTTGAGGTATCAATGCTCCAAAGGAAAATCCTCTTTCTTCCATTATTTATTCATTTTCCCTTATCTTCAGGAAGCCTTTTCAGTTTACGTGCAAAATTGCACTTTAGAAATGTTTAACTCTGTTGGAGGACATCATTTTTTGAATTAAGTACATGCCAATTCTACCGCCACAGTACTTCTATAACTCTGTAAACCGTTCTTGTCCAAATCCTTACCCGATTATCTGATGATGATCAGATCAGACTCCAATTTGAAGTATCAATGTTCCAAAGGAAAATACTCTTTCTTCCATTATTTGTTCATTTTCCCTTCTTCAGGTTGCCGTTCCAATTTACGTGCAACTGTACTTTAGAAGCATTAAATCTGCAGGCAGACATCATTTTTTGCATTAACTACATGCTAATTCTACCACCAAAGTACTTTTATAATTCATTAAACCATTCTTGTGCAAATCCTCTAACCCAGACCAGCACAAGTCTTTTCACTCATCCACACACATCCAAAGAGCACAATATGCATCATCAATAAAACACTGGCAAGTGTATTAAAAGCCTAAATTGCACACAGATTCCTGAAAACTCATATAATACTATAAAACTTAGCAGTCAACATAAACAAGGATATGCATAACATGACAATACAATAACTTGTCTCCTCGGTGGGTATCTCCATTTGTTTTGTCCGCACGCGCGTGTGGGCGAGTGATGGGCTAGGTAGCTTGGTGGTGGTATTTTGTTTGGAGGATGGAGCATTATTTATAAGTATATGTATCTTCATGTGAATTCACAATCCTATGGAGAAAATCTGGGAATAATCCCTATCCATGGGGGAAAAAATGCGCCGGTACATGAAACCACATACTGACATACAACATATGATGGCTATTTAAAAGGGAAAAAGGAGCTGCTCTACAAGTTTATATGTGAAAAATTCTCACAAACAGGAATTTAATTCAATATGATCAACACACCACAACCATACATATCAAGTTATCATTAAATTCTAGAAGATGTATGATGCACACATATTTACATGACTCCATGCATGCATACAGATACATCTTTACACATCAACTAGATTCTAGACGACATTCATGAACACATACACATGGCTATCTGTGTGCAAAATGCATGTCTACTTCCTTTATAATTAATTTTGACAGACAAGAACCTAACTTATTTAACATGTTATAGAGCATAAGACATCCTATATGTAAGTAACCTCCCACAGCCTTTTCCAGTTAAGATAACAATCAGCAGTGTGTATCCTCAGCTATAATGTCATCGCAGCTATCCACATCCAAATAGTTTTTACGGGAGGGTTTTAACTCAAATCCTCCTAGAACGTTGTAGCAAATAAATCCCTCCTTATTTGTAAATATGTATAAAAGAAATGAAGAAATCTGTTAAGTAGTAGCCTGTAGTCAGAAAGTTACCTCAACACGTCCAGTTGCTGAAAAGCAACAATTGGAGATGGAACGACAAAATAAATAGAGAAGAAAATGACAACTCATCCTTAAACCATGTTTTGACAGCCCCGGCATGCCTTTATTCAACTACCTATAATAAATGAAACTCAACTGCATCATCTCTCAACGATTTGTGTTGAAAATTCATTCAAGGGCTATGAAACTCAGATTTTTAACATTTAAATGCATTGAGGCATATAAGTAATTTATTCAGATAAATGAAAATAAAAAGATGCAACAGTAATCAGATTGTATTTGGCTCAAAGAAGTAGAATGTTTTGTACGCCCTTTCTCTTGGTATAAAATAGCATTGGATTACATTAAGCAGTGATTAATCTGCTAAAAGCAGTTGTCAAGACAAAAATTACAATGTACAAACTCCTGCCAAAAGACTAAGCCAGATGTCATCACCACCTTTAATGGAAACTGCAAAGTTGTAAGTCATACAGGAGCATAAGACCCCATGAATATAAAATCTGAAGCCTTCAACTTCCGCATCATAAAACAAAGCTGAAATAAGATAACGAACAGAAAAGGTTCAATAGACCAATTTGGAGGTATAGCATATATTACCTACAAGGAAGATATTAATGAATACCAAAGAAGATATATTCAGAAACAGAAAACATAGGATATTGTCTTCACCATAGCTCCAAGCCAATATTTACAAAAATAACTTTAAGATGGCCTCCAATGATTAAAAGAAGGACCATCAGGCCTGCATGGTGCGGCTTGAGGATAACCCCGACCTGGAGAAGCACGGAAAGAAGAGGGGAAAAAATTAAAATCTCAAAAACACATAATAAGAAGCTACAAAAGAAGATGTTCCCATGTATCAAGTTAAGAATACCAGGAGCCAAAGTTCTAGATCCTGCAGGAGCATGCATTGAATGCTGAAAAGCCATTGAATGAGAGGATGGCCTTTCCATATTTGACCTTAGCATTCCTGCCAAAAAATTCCATCCATCACAAAAGCAATTGGCAATGTTTGCAAATCTTCAATTTTATACTTCTCCTTTTCTTTTTCATGTCAAAACTGTAGGAATGAAAACTGTACAGAACAAGCAGAAGAAAAGGCCAACACAACAAACATGTTGGAAAAGAAAGATATATAATGCCAAACATTGCATGATTGTCCATAGAAACATTTTCACACTCAGTTACAAGGTCCAAATGTAACACGTACAGAAGGAATGGTATGTGTTTATTTTGTGAACATATAAAACATACCCTCCTGCACAAAAGATGAACTCGAGCATGATGATCCTCTTCCTCCAGCAAACCATGCATTATGCTGATTATCTGGACAGACTTCAGAAGGATGAATCCTCCTCAGTTCATCAGAAGCATATTGCCTGTGGCCATTAGGATGGGATGATAGGTTATATGGAATATATGACTGCTGCATATTCTGCTGATTCGTAGGTTTTGCATATGAAAAATGATTTTCGGGTGGTTTTGCAGCTGCAAGTAGATGGTTTGAAGGTGTCTGCACAGGGGGCAGGGAAGAGTAAGGTCTCTGATGGAAAGATCCACTGCCCATTTGAAATTGATGGCTGGCATTGGAAGCATGAGGAGTTGAATATATATCATTGTTCCCGTACTCAAATGGTCTTGTGGAAGTACATCCAGACATGGGTTGTCCATTGCAGTTTCCAGTTCTCGCAAATTTGGCCTGCTGCTGAAAAACCACATCACTATTAACAGCAGCATTACCATGCGCCTGGAAGCCAGCATTTCGGCTGGTCTCTCCTAGTTGGTAGTCCTGCACCAAGATCAAGATCAGAAAGAAAAAGTGATATCCACTTGATCAATAAAAACTAGCACGACTTACACTTTGGCTTCTGCAGTAGTCATGAGCAGGAGGAAGGTACAATGAAGGTGGTGGGGATGTAGGCGGTAAAGGTGGATTTAGAAGAGATGGAAGAGGCAGTACTGCTGGAGGTGGGAATGGTGGAAGGGGTGGTTGTGATGGCGGTGGAGGTGGCAAAGGTGATGATGGAGGTGGAGGGGGAGGGGGTGAAGGAGGCAATGGAGGTAGTGGTGGTGGAGAATCTAAAGGTAGTGGTGGAGGTGGAGAATTTAAAGTTAGCGGTGGAGGATCCGATGGCAATGGAGGAAAAACAGATTGGTTGCTTGACTTCATCTCCAATGCTTGACTGAGATGTTGATGCTGAGAATCCAACTTAAGGGTATTGTTTTCTTGTGCTACTTTCTCATCTTTTGGAGTTGCAGGGACATCTTCCATTTCAAGTTCACCATCCACGTCCTTTAACACACAATGGCATTTGTCACTTGGAGTTACATTAAATGTATCCGACTCTTCCAGAACATTGCCAGCTTCGACTAGTGATTGATTCCCATTATCCACACAAAGATCGTTGGAAAGATCATCTTCATCTTCAAAAACATGAGGGAATAATCCAGGTAGCTGAAAAGTTGTATTGCTGAGAGAATAGAACAAATATATTAAAATGGTGCCAGAAAGCTAAGATTAATACTTTAAAAATATGTAGAAATGAATTCCTGGGACTGGATTTCTAAGGGCAAATCATAGTGAGATAAAATATGTTAAGAAAACAGCAGCAGTTTTGTGGGAAAAAGGAGTAATTGTCAAAATCATCATCTAAGCTCTTCCCCATACAGAAATATGACCTCCTTTAAAGAACTCCAAGACAATAACTCTCCTGAGAAGTATGGACCAAGTTTTATAGCTCAGTAAAACAGTCATAAACTCGTTATTAGTCTCTGCAATTTTCTCAAACAAGGAACCTACAAGTAAGAGAGGGCTTCCCCAAATTGAAAAAGCCTAGCTGGATAGTGGGTAGACATAACAATAGCATCAGGTAGAAAATATCATGAGATATACATATTAATGATGTACCCTCAGAGCTGTAAGATTGCATACTTATGAACTACCTCCTTCACTGCAAGGGAATGACAATGTACATGAAACTAAATGTTATTTACTCCAGAAATGCAAATTACTATAGCAACTTTATCTCTTAATTTTTAGCCAATATTAGACAAGACGATAATAATTTGTGGCCCTCTCGTTACCTACTAATTTAAAAGCTAAATTGGGAACCAACTAACTGGTCAAAAAGCTTAAAGATTTCCCTACTCACTTATGGGTTACAAAAGTGCCTCTCTTGCCTATAATTTTGCAAGCAGGGAATTCCTCACAAGCATAGAGGTTTGTTGTCATGTTAATAGCCGGAGAATATATAGTCAATCTCTGAATGCATCCTTCTGTTCAGAGGGCAATTGGTTCTAAATCACCTGCGGATAATCCAATGATCAAGTCTAGAATATACTTAATACTTTCAGATTTCCCTTTCATTGATGGCAGTTACAGCTCTCCTTGACATGAAGATCTACAAACAGAATTTTTCTGCTGAGTTTTGAAACTAGCCAACCTTAGGCGATTCTCTTTTAAATAAAGAATATAGATCACGTATCAGAAATAGAATCAATACCGAAGTAATTTCATACATAGAGCAATGCCCCCACATTGATGGTTCATAAATGGAAAACCCGTTACTACCCGCATCAGACTGATTGCGGACCAAACCTACAGTGTTTCTGAGCAACTGTTCATCGCACAAATGCTCGCTTAAGGAGGATGCATTATCAAGAAACGCATGGCTTCATGAAGGCAAAAAAATGCAACATAACAAATGAAGCAAATAAAATCGAAGTAACTTCTGATAGGGTATTACACCAACAACAACAAAAAAGCCTGATAGGCTACATAAATCATATTCTTCTATTCAGTGTTGTTAGGGGCTATCTCCTCCATTAATTCAACCACTATCATATCCTTTTTAATTGCGTACAACCAAGTTCTTTTAAGCCTATCAATAGTCCTCTTTGCTCCATTAATTATAATCTTATCACCTCTCTTTCGTGCATTTAGTGGTCTCACCATCTCAATCAGTTCTCTCATTCAGTCATTTTATCCTCAGTACACACAATCTCTAACCTCCTACATATGCAGTCTTCTTTTTATCCCATCTATTTAGTGTACATACCACATGTTCATTTAGTGTATATACCACATGTCCATCATAACGATTTCATTTCTGTTACCCTCATTTTTTGCACATGTTGTTTCTTAAGTACCCAGAATCCTGATTCAGAAAGCATGCCTAATAGTTGGACTGTAGAATTTTCCTATAAAAATAAATAATCATCATATGGAAACACCAAATATGATCCATCTTTACTACTTAATCATTGAACAACATAAATCTTCAAAGATCATTCACAGGAAACTAATGAAATCTGGCTATATTGAAAAGCTTTTATCAAATATGATCCTACGAGAGGAATCAGCAAAAGATGTCAAGAATGATGGTTAAGAAGGAGAAGTGGCCTTAATAAAATAATGAAAGTTGAACACTACAATAATGATTAAAGTCCACAGAAAAGAAAAGCATGCATTTGTTACTTTATTTATTTCTTTCTTTCTTATTTTTATTTATCTATTTATTATTTTTATTATTATTATTTTTTTTTTTTTTGGGCGGGGATAAATGCTGTAACATAATAAAAATCATGTAGAATAAGTTACCTTCCATACTCATCTACAACCATGTCTCCCATATCTCTTATGGGATCATCAATAGAACGTTCAGCTCGTGATGGGCGCCTTAGCAAAAGTCCAGCATTCATGTCATCATTTGGAACCACAATGTCATCCATATAACGGCGAAGAACCGATTGAGGAAGAATCTTCCTTTCAAGCCATAAGCGAAGAACCTAAAGACCAGTTAAATTCTCTATCAGAATCAACAAGGACCACACAATAGGGCACAGGAAGTGCAATTACCTTAAGGCATTGGCGACGATTCTCTTGAGCACCAGCTCCAGGTGGAGCAGCAGCGCCTAACAGGCGAGGTAAAGCTGCTTGCATAGTAGGAATATAAGAGGCCCCAGCAATGCCTAAAGGTTTTCCAATGGAAATACCATATGGGAAAAGAATCAGAAGAGTGGACCTTATATTATTGATATGTTGGCTCATCAACATAAGTAGATATTAGGAACACAAGAATAATGTATATGACCAAAAATAAAAGGGGGTTTTAGCATATGGATATCCCTATAGTTGATTATTAAGTTTGCATATTTCTCATGCGATTTGTATATTTTGTTTTATAACCTTGTGGTTTTTGAATAAGTCAATACAATGCATACGTCTCATTTTTTATGGCTGGAGTTAACTGGAACTAGATTTTAATTAAAAACTTTTGTGGATTAGATGAGAGCAAGAATTGCATGCCTATGCTAACCTTCCATTAATAATTTAGGGACACATTACAAGCCTATGTTACCTGGGAACTTCTATCTGAAGCCATACCCGTGCCCATGCCCGCACAACCAAACTTCTTGGACACTTTTTGAATATATGCATACGTTTATTCAGGCATGTGATCAATTATATAATACATGTTTTAATTTAAAACACTTATCATACATTTATTGGACGTATATCCTACACTGCACATTTACATTTTGAAAATTATTGGACATGGGTCATGTTCGTTTCAGCGCATACAATGACGGAGCCAGGGGCAGAGGGTGGCCTTGGCCCCCCTGGCTTTTTACAAACATGCCTATACACAATATAGGATTATTTACATTTAGTCCCTCAAATCTATCATATTTGAAAGCAGTTTTCAAATCTTTCATATTTAAAGTAGTCTACCAATCATTCATATTTTGAAAATCTTTGAAGAGTTTTAAAATCACCTTGTTATATTTAACACCCAAATTGTTAACAAAAGGTGGGTGGTTAATGAAGAATGGGTAATTATTGAATTACCAAATCAACCAAAATAAATATGAAAATCAACCAAAATCAAGTTCGAAATTAATGAATTTAGCTCTATTTTCACATAATCTTCTCCATTTCGTGATCTAGCAAAGTTTATTTCAGAATTTATATGGGTATAACGGCATCGCACCCAAAAATATTAAATATGATGAAGTATTCCCTTAATTTTGACAAGCTTCTATTAGAGGGAATAATTTCAAATTACTTTAAAGATATGAAGGATTAATTTGGAAAACTCTATATATTTACACATATCATATTTTCATGTAATTTCCTTTGCATTACAAGTAAAATAGGAGATGGTGTTTTAACTTTCATGTATTTTTGTATTTAACATTAGAAATGTGAAATCGTTTATATTTTCAATGGTTTTACAATTTGTGATGGAATTGTGAATTGGAGATTCTTTCATTTATCACATTTTTAATATGAAACTTTAGAAAATTGAAGCATGTTGATTCATTTGTCAGGTAGGTGCATAGGCTAAAATGATATAAGCATTAACAAAAATAGTTTTTGTAAAAATGTCTACTTTAGATTCTTCTTTCACCTAGTTACATATTGAAACTTTATTAAATATTGTCACACTTGATCAATTTTTGGTTGATGTAGGATCGTTGTACTTTGGCCCCCCTCAGAAAAAAATTCTGGCCCCGTCACTGAGCGCATACCCAGTTAAGAAATATGATTTTAAAGGGCCGTTTGGATATCTAGTTCCAATTTATAATCTACATAAATAGAAACATAAAAATGTTACAGGATTATAAATCTCATAACATGTGATGAATATTGATCTCATCATGTAAGTTACTAATTTTAAGACATAAATATACATATACATACATATATATAGCAGTGTCCTTGTACCCTACCTCTTACAGATTTGTCATGTCCCGTACATGTGCTCATACCGGTACCCGTACCCGTTTCCATGCAACTTAGCTCTCAGCCTTCCATCAACCACCCTCTTTGATATTAAGGTTGCCGCCATCATATCATACATTTCTTCTTTCTCTTTGTTCTATATTTTGTTGTTGATTAAATCTATTATCTTCTCCTTTCTTTTGAAGATGTATCAGACCCGAGGTCACCAGTTGCATTTCATTTTTATGTTCTACTAATCTAAAAGAAAATCAGGAACTGGCTTCACAATTTTGCAATCCTCACCACCATACTAGATAAATAAAAGAAATTGAGTGAACTTTGTTGATACATAACCAGGAATCAGCAGATGATGGGACAAATATGCCTCATGCTTACATATCAACGGTAGTAAAGAAGGGTAGGCAGTGGCATTGTGCTCCCATGCTCCTTAACAATGAAAGAAAGAAGCTCTATATTGCTTGCGGTTATAGGACTAAAATGATATCATAAGAGATGCACGAAACAATGCAATGTGTTACATTATTCACTTGTTTTAGTTCATAAGAACTAGATGAGGGATTAGTTTTGTTTAGTGTTGTTTCCAAAAAAGGAATTTGCATTAGCAGATAATAACAACTCTAAAAGGGTATTCCTACTCAGAAAGGTCAAGATACAAAAACTCAAACATGCAAGGGCATGAAGAATACACACACAGACTATATATATATATATATATATAGAGCAAGACTCCTATGAACTTAAGTTCATAATGAATAGTGGTGCACCAACTTTTCTAACCACTCATCTTGCTTTGGGATCCGTGAAAGATATAAAGCCCACTTTGAGATTTGTGCATCACAAATCTCAAGACAAGATGAGTGGATAAAAAGTTGGTGTATACTATTCCTATCAACTTAAGTTTATAGAGCCTTGTTATATATATATATATATATATATATATATATATATATATATATATATATATATATAGGAGTGAGGAATATGAGGTGGCGGCTCATTTAGTAAAATGAGCTCCCACTCACAAACATCATACCCCACACTCAATTGATGTGACCATTAAGTGGGCCTAAACACTATACACATTAGTGGGTAGCTCATTTTACTAAATGAGGTGGCGGCTCATATTCCTTTTTCCATATATATATATATATATATATATATATATATATATATATATATATATATATATATATATATATAGGAATGATGTGTATGAGGAATGATGAGTATAAGGTGGCGGTGGCTCATTTTGCTAAATGAGCTACCAAGAGATAAAATGGTGAAGTCCACATTTTTCCATGTGACTAACAAGGTGGGCCTCACTATATGACTATCTCTTAGTAGCTCATTTAGCAAAATGAGCCACCTCATACCCATTATTTCCTTATATATATATATATATATATATATATATATATATATATATATATATATATATAGAGAGAGAGAGAGAGAGCAAGGCTCTATAAACTTAAGTTGATAGGGAATAGTCACCCACCAACTTTTCTATCCATTGATGTTGCTTGGGATCCGTGAAAGATATAAAGCCCACCTTGAGATTTGTGCATCTCTTGATTTCACGGATCCCAAGGCAACATCAATGGATATAAAGTTGGTGTATACTATTCCTATCAACTTAAGTTTATAGAGCCTTGTTATATATATATATATATATATATAGAGCAAGTCTCTATAAACTTAAGTTGATAGGGAATAGTCACCCACCAACTTTTCTATCCATTGATGTTGCCTTGGGATCCATAAAAGATATGAAGCCCATTTTGAGATTTATACATCTCTTGATGGCACAAATCTAAAGGCAACATCAATGGATAAAAAGTTGGTGTATACTATTCCCTATAAACTTAAGTTTATAGAGATTTGCTCTATATATATATATATATATATATATATATATATATATATATATATATATATATATATAAAGAGTAAAGCTCTATAAACTTAAGTGGATAGAACACTTGTCCACCAAACTTTTTATCCCTTCATTATGCTTTGAGATTTGTGCTACACATGAATGTTATCTTCGAGATGTGTGCCTTCATTTGTATCACATGCTAGCACAAATCTCAAAGCGTAATGAAGGTATAAAAAGTTGGTGGATAAAGGCTTCTATCCACTTAAGTTTATAGAGCTTTACTATATATATATATATATATATATATATATATATATATATATATATATATATATATATATATATATATATATAGAGAGAGAGAGAGAGAGAGAGTTAATGCTACTATCCACTTAAGTGGATAGAGGCTCTTGTCCACCCAACTTTCCAGTCGTTGGATAGACATGATCAAAATCAGATCTGATGATTTGGCAACTCATTACTACAATTAGGAAAATATGGTAAAAGCTACTAACATAGGAAGAAAGAGAAAATCCTTTCCCATTTTAGCTCTCATCCCTCATCAACAACCGGCTTTCCCCAATTCGAGATGTGAGCCGGCTGCTCCTCACTATATGCAGGTTCTGCCCTCGCCGTGACCACGACCTCTCCTCCCCTTGCCGCGTCCTACAGTGAGCCACCCTTGCCTCCCTGGCCGCAGAATTTTGGGAAAGTGTCCTTGAGGTGATTTAGATAACTGGAGTTATTGGTAATGGTATAACTGATCTGAGGTCTGTTCATTTCACTCTATGTACTGTAAACGACCACTATTAAGGATGTGAGAGTAACAAACCAGTGATCCCTTATTTGATTATCTAAATCTAAAATTTATTAATAATCTTAAAGCTTTAATACTTTTGAGTTAATTATCTTCCAAATGATTTGAGTAATGAATTATCTTCCAAATGAAAGGTCAGATGTTCTTTTTTTGTTCTTATTTTACATTTCCTTTTCTAAATGAATGCTAGATCTTTCATTTGTGAAGCCCACTTTCTATTAGAAATTGGCTTTTTCGCCCAAAATAAATCTTTGATTTAGATCATTTCCTCACTTTGATCCAAAACTCGTTACTTTTTACAAGGGAGGCAGAGGTGGTGCTTTCATCGAGGGGCAATCTGGATGCACTTGCAGCGAGGGAGTAGGGAGAGCAGCACTCGCCGCAACCGGATCACTGCATTCACGGTCAGGAAGGAGTCGCACTCAGCGGCTACAGGAGTCGGTGATGCTCGCAATGTGAAGAGTTGACTAAAGAATGGAAAGAGTGATTTACCATATTACCCTAATTGCATTAATGGGTTGTCACATCATCAGATTAGATTTTGATCATGTCTATTTAACGGCTAGAAAGTTGGGTGGACAAGATCCTCTAGTAGCTCTTCTCTCTCTCTCTCTCTCTCTCTCTCTCTCTATATATATATATATATATATATATATATATATATATATATATATATAGCAAATCTTCTATAAACTTAAGTTTATAGGGAATAGTCATACACCAACTTTTCTATCCATTAATGTTGCATTGGAATCCATGAAAGATATGAAGTCCATTTTGAGATTTGTGCATCTCTTAATGGCACAAATCTAAAGGCAACATCAATGGATAAATAAGTTGGTGTATACTATTCCCTATAAACTTAAGTTTATAGAAGATTTGCTCTATATATATATATATATATATATATATATATATATATATATATATATATATATATATATATATATATATATATATATATGAGAAAAATGGAGGTACTTGGTACCAAGTACCAAGTCCACATGTGTCTCAATCCCATCTACTCAACCCATGTGAATGTGGTCCCCCATTTGAATGAGTAGATGGGATTGAAACACCTTACTACCAAGCACAAAAAGTTATGCTTGGTACCAAGTACCTCCATATTCCTCTATATATATATATATATATATATATATATATATATATATATATATATATATATATATATATATATATATATATATATATATAAACACATGCACGCACAAGACGACAGAGACATAAGACAGACAGACATACATACAAGGGCATGCATATATGTATGTGTGTGTATCTTGGGAAGATACAATTAATTTTATAAAATGCATGTGTATATGTATGTGGACATATAATATTAGTTGACTCCTCATTTAGTAAAATCAGTTGCCAAGAAATAACAGTGGTGGGGTCCATTTGCTTCAAATGCCACTAGCAAAATGATCCTCCTTGTCTCCCTCCCTTTGTGCATGTGGATGCGCACACTAAGATCCCAAACAAAATAAAAAGAAAATATCTCAACCGAAAATATTTTGATTTTATAAGTGAATTTCAACATTAATAGTACAAATGACTTGCATGTGCATCGTTTTCACACTCCATTCAAATGCAAAAAGAATACTGGAAATGGATATTCATATGGCTAAATACCAAACCATGGAAAATCTTGAAACGTTTTGATTGAAAGTTCATAGTATATAATAAAACCTAGATACCTTTCTGGCCATGGGAACATTGAGTGATTGAGTCCACAAGAAAAAACAGGTCAATTCGACGATGAAGGCTAGGCTCCAACTCCAGCTTTCGTATGAGGAGTTCTACAACCTGTATACGACAAACATTCATCAACCATTCAGGCATTTCAAAAGACGTTAAAACTCAAGTACAAAAAAATCATAACAGAAAAGAGGTAAAATATAAGGCTTCATAATTAAACTACTTATTAGTGCAAAGTTGACCGTTAGTCACCAATAATAAGGTGTTTCTAGATTTTAGTCGAAACAATTTAAAGTAGTTCAAAAGAAATCTATTAAATTTCTATTAAACGTAAACTAAAAGACTTATGATGAAACAAAACTAAAGATATATAGAAGTTTAAGACACTAAATGGGAGATTATTATCATCAAACATAAGGATTAAAAAAGTTATATTTGAATGCACAGCTGAGATATGAAATACAAAATGCCAAAAATAAATAAGACAACAAGTATAATAGAAATTATGCATGCTAGAAAGGTGAGTGTGCACTCTCAAGAGGGAGAGAAAAAAAGATCAAATTTTGCTCACCTCACTGGCAATGCCATATTTGGCACAGTTAAGGGCAAGCCGGGTAGCACGTCCAATACTATCCTTTGTTCTTGAGAGTGTCTCCAACATACCTTCCAAAGCATCACGAGCAATAGAAGCTTCAGTTCCACCACTTAAAGAACCCCCGAGTTGCCTGTATGCAGGACTAGTCTTGCTTTCATATTCCTCGTGATTTGTTTGATTTGATGGATTTGGCTGGGCAAGTACAGATGGAGAACCAAATGGCTTAGAAGGATGCAACACTTCCACATCATTTTGAACAGAACTTTTTAATGAGATAAGATAGATAGAAGAATCAGGACTTGGACTCTTTCCATTAACCAAAGGTGGAGTGGCAACTGAAGGAGTAACAGTGTCATGCGATTGGTTCAGGGACAGTGCCTTTTTCCTCTTCTCTTGAGCAGCTTCAATAAGGTGTTTCAATGACTTATCGGAATCTAAAAACCTGGAACCAACAGATATATTTGCTGCTTTGTTTCTTTTTACAGAATCTAATCTGCAAATAGACAATTTTTTTACATGTCTTAGTCAATAATTTAATAAACAAATGACATTAAGAATCTCTTTATACTATATTGATTATATTACACATGTTACAGAGAGAAAACAAATGCATGCAAGCACAAACATTAAAGCAAATTTAAAAGAAATAGAAAAGATAAAAAGTGAAGCACAGTATATTATTTACCGTTCCGCTACCAGAGAATCCTTCTCAATGTTTTGCTCAGCTGAAAAATTGATGTTAGACCTGTTTTCTGCAACCATACTGATAGCTGCATTAGGTTTACGATTGGCATTCCCTTTTACTGCAGGAGAAGATAACTTATTTCTTATTGTAGCCTCCTGATTATGTGCACGACTTAAACTTGCAGAACCATGGGTTGATTGTCTGGAAGAGCTGTCTTGAAATTTCTTCATGCTCCCTGAAGACTTTGCTTGGGGGGACTTGATGGATTTATGTTCCACCATCCTGGTTTTGGGTATGGCTTCCCTGACCTCACTAGACAAGGACTTGGGAGATTCTGGCTTCACAGGACTATGAAATACTTGTCGCCCTAATTCTTTTTCGGGCTTTACCTCCTTTTTCTCCAAAAAATGTGATGTTGAACCACTACCGATTTTAAGAGGTGATGCCTGGTCAATTGCAGATATTTCCTCTCTTTTACAATGTAAATTATCAGTTGAAGCATTGTTCATTATTGATGCAGAATCTCTGCAGCTTTCAGCAATTTGACCATTTGAATGTGCAGAAATCAAAATGCTAGCAGCCTGTTGATGAACTGGCGGAGTTCTATTAACCTCCTTATCATCGTCGTCATCAAGTAGAAATGCTCTCCTTCTCGAGCGTAAATGGGTGGTGGGAGATATACCATCATTTGCAAAACCTGGACCTTTTCCAACTGTCTGTCTAGCACTTTTAGGGGTGGAGATAGATGTTGATTCCGATATCCGATTACTTTGTTTAGGTGGAGGGCGCACAGCCTCTGTGATCCCTATGTGTTTCCTAGCATTCCGTATTCCCAAATTAGATGTCATGGGCACCTTATCTTGCAAAGAGGATGTTGACTGTTTACTTTTCACAGCTTTATCTCCCTTAACTTTGCCTGCAAAATGTGATGAATCAATATTTCTTGAGCTCATATCAACAACATAATCTCCATCTCCATGTTTCGACCGTTTAGCTGTTTGTGGATCTTCAATGTGAACTAACTTTTGTCTTTTGCTGCTGACCACAGACTTCTTCCCCTGAAGATGAGAAGAAGGCGACCTTTCAGTGACCTGTTTCTTCAAGGTATCTGCTTTAACCCCTTTCTGAACCCCCTGCAGTTCATCTTTTTCAGAAGCATGTTTCCTATATTTTTTCAAGTTATGGGATCGTTTTCTATTGTCAGTTACATTATCTAGTATTGGAGAGTTTTCAGCTGATCCTAAGAGACTATCACCATCTCCAAATTTTGCATTCTCCTTTGCAGAAAATTTTCTTGTATTCTTTTGCAACATGTGACTTTTATGTACTATTGAATCAACCTGAGCAATTGCTATTGGTTCAACCGCCAAATCAGTGCCATTACCAGTGCTTATTGCCTTCTGCACATTAACTTCATATTCTAAATAAGTTGATGCATTTTCTACAGTCTGCCGGCCAACATCATCTAGATCGGTAAGTGATCCAGAATTACAGTGGTCCCGATTCTGCAAAGTAGCAGAGTTGCTCGGAAAAGTACTTTTAGTTTCAGTTTCAGAAAATATTTTCACACCGTTACCGTCAGGATGAGGGCCACTAGAACTATCTTCTTTAGTTGAAGGAGTCCCGGTCGTTTTACCTTCCTTACACAATCTTATGCCGTTATCTGATATTTTTTTTCTTCTCTTAACTGAATGATCTTCCGGATGCTTACGGCCTGAACGTCTAGGCTGAATGACAGAGCCAGTTCTGTCCTGATTCCCTGGACAGCTTTCCAGCCCATCTGGCTCATCACTGGAGCATTCACTTTTATTAGCATCCTTTTGCTCAAGTTTCTCCTCCTGATCTTCTAAATGAGGAGGTTTGTGAAATGTCTGCTGATTGCTATCTTCAAGGTCATCAGTAGAAGAAGCAATAGGTCCACCTGCAGATGTGTCAATATCTTCTCCAGGACCAGCAGAATTTCTCTGTTGCATTTCATCAAATGCCTCACAAATCTCCTCCACAGCCTGAGCAAAATATTTTACAGTTTTACCCTTACATCGTACTGACAGTTTACTCTTTGATTCACTAGTGAATATTTGAATGTCAGTAGGTGCAACAAAAGCACTGCAAAAGGCAGAAAATACAAGCTAAGATCAAAAGATAAGCAATTCAGCATATACAACAGTTGCAGGAGGCAATCCCTTACAAATATCCATAATATAAAACAGCAAAATTTTATATCAAGAAGAACATGAACTAGTGCAGAGATCATAGAAGTTGGTAAATGGATCGAATGCCCTATAGATTGTAATGCAAGAAACTGTGTATATATCTCAGTAATCATTATATCAGTTATGATACACATTATATACATGCACGGACTAAATATTACAGCCATTTTAACAAAGATCCACAGGAAACATGCAGAACAACAACAACAGAATGGAACATGGAGAGTGTAGAACAAAATTTCTTGACTACGAATATACGAGTGTGGTCATCTCTTGCACCCTGAAATAATGAATGCCCAACAGACAAGGACAAAGAGAAGCATTAGTTCCAAGCTTCATATAGACAAACATAATTTCGTTATCTTAATATAATGCAATTATTCACTATAACATCAACATGTATTGACCGCTTTTTGCCGAGACTTAGTCTGTCCGGTTCGGCATCACAAAGATGACAGCTGCCAGAAAAGATGACATAATTTCGCTCAAGATTATTCAAATGACAAATCAATGTCAAGTTCATCATGTTGGCATTTTAACTCACCAAAAAGTGTATTTATAAGGGTGATGTTACTACACAACAGCAACAACAAAGTCCTTATCCCAAATTTTTGGAGTCGGCTACATGATTCATATTCCTCCTCCATTCAGTTTTATTTTGGGTATCTCCTCTGTTAAGTATTACCATACCTTTCTTAATTGTTTCCAACCATGTTGTTTTAGTTCTACCTCTAAATTCATTTACCCCATTAACCCATTAACTATAATATTATCACTTTTCCTAACCAGTGCATTAAGTGGCCTCTGTTGTACATGACCAAACTATCTTAAGATTCTTAACCGATTCTTTCATTTTATCCTCAATAAAAGCAACCTCTAATCTCCTATAAATCACTCATTTCTAATCCTATCTTTAAGTGTATACCCATAGACCATCATAATATTCGTGTTTCTATTACACTCATTTTTTGCACATGTTCCTTTTAATCGCCCAGCATTTTGATCCATAAAGCATTGGTGGTCTAATAATCAACATTCTAAAACACGATTTCATTATGTGTATGGTCCGATATCGGGTAGCGATTAATCGGATTATGCAAAGATTAATCAGATTATGCGAAGATTAATCAGATTATGCAAAATTATGTTTTTGAAATTTTTAATAAAGATATTATTTATCAGGTATACAAATATAACAATTCGTGAAAAATATAAAGCATTCCAAGCAAAAGACTAACAATAATATGCCAACTCTTAAAATCAAAGTCATTATACACTTAAAAGTAAAACTACTAAAAGTAAACTAAAAAAGCTCCCATAAGTTATAACATTTTAAAAACTTGTAAAATTCCTCATGTAGTCTTCCTCATCATCCTCGTGGCAACCGGTAACTGAAACGGTGGTGGGCGATAGCGGCAATCAGCGTCGACACTCGGCAGTAGCCAAAGGCATCGATTAATGGCAACTAGTACCAGCAGAGAAGAGGATGTGTTGGGGCATAGAAGGTTTAGATGCATCGTATTTTCTTTTGGGATCTTTTGAGGCAGCAATCAGTAGACTTTAGGGTAACTAAGTGCGGTTCGGGTCAAGAATATTATGTGCCTACATAATTTTATTATACAGGCACATAATCTTTAATCGCTCGATTATGCGATTTGAGTGCATAATCGAGTGGGTTTCAACTACCCAACAAGTTTTGGTGTCGGGTAGGAGTACTCAGCCGAGTATTCAACCTGGTAGAGCGTGTTTTTGAACATTGTAAATAATTGTCCTGTCTTCAATCCCATAGCTATTCTACGATCACATAAGATTCCAGAAAAACTATTACATTTTAACAATCCTAATTTGATTCAATGGATAACATCATCCACAATCTCACTATCATGATGAATGATTGATTCTAAATAACAAAAGTGATTACGTTTATTTTTTTACCATCAATATGTACTATAGGCTCTGTTCTCTTTGGGGGTGTTAGTCAATTGGGACATTTTCATGCGAAGTGGGATAATTGTTAAAGTGGAATAATTTTTTGCAAGTGGGATATTTTAGTGGGATAAATAGGAATAATTTTGTGAAGCGGGATATTTTGATAAAATAACGAGGGATAAATTTTTATAATCATGAAGTATATATTTATGCATTTTGAGGATATAAATACTATTTATGTATTTTAAACTTACTATTATTGATTGATAATTATTTACTTAGAATGTTATTTACTAAATAACTTTTGGTTAGACTATAAGATATTGATAATTATTATTATAATATATGTTATAGCTTTTTATTTTTAATTATTATTGTATTACAAGTCTAGAAAAAGTTTTGACATTTTCCTTCCTTTTTGCCCCCGAGATCTCTTTCCCTCATCTCTCAATTTTATTGTTTAATAAATTATGGATTGATACAATCTTTACTTTTAAATTAATTATATAATTATAATATTCGATAAAAAGAAAATATCAAAGATGAAGAGGGACGAGATTTGATGTGACTAAGATAGTCTAATGATGGTGATGACCATAGTAGGAAAGAAGTAAAGAAAAAGAATATAAAAATTAAAAATAATAAAATAAATAGGTGTTCTAGTTTTTACCATCTAGTTCCAAGCTAAAACTTGGGATAATTTGAGAGACTAGAACTCGATTTTTGTATAGAAAATGAAAAAAGTGGGATAATTTTGTACAATTATCCCAGTTCTAGTTTTGTTAGAGTTCTAGTTGACTAACACTGTAAAATTTTCTTCTAGTTTTAGTTCTAGTTGACTAACACTATAAAATTTTATCCCACAAATTATACTAGTTCTATTTTTGAGTTCTATTTGACTAACCCCCCCCTTACAATTTTGCTAAAATTACACTTCATACGGGTGATGTGACTCATGTACCAAATCTCTAAACATAAAAATCATGCACCTCAAAAAATCAGCTACCCATTATTTACTTGAAACAACCTACAACCTTTAAATAACATCTCGAGGAAATTAAACAAAGAACGGCAGATTTCTACTGTAGAATTTTTACCAAGAAGTTCACAAAAATTGGTCAAACCCAATACATTTCAAGTGTGTGATCGGGTTTCTAACCGTTCGACTCCAAACTCAAGTTATATCCCTAATCATTGAAATCAATCCTCCACATCCTATGGTTTGCTCAATTTTGTGCGCCACCAAGAGAAATCGCAATGTCAAAGTCCAATGATGGTTATTAGATGGCAAAAGATAATGGTTCCTTAAAGAAAACCTCAAGAATCTAAACACGCATATACGCCATTCAAACAGCAAGAATGAAAAAGAACATTAGAATTAACTATCACACATAATCCAGAAAGAAAAGGAGAGCCTAAAGGATAGGGAGTGCGTGTGTGCATGAGAGAGAGAGAGAGAGACGTTCATCACCCTACACTGGCTCTTTTAATTCCCCAGCAACATGATTTTACAGGGACGTAAGTAGGGACTGGCACAACTGCAGTCCATGAATTTGAACTTTCAAGTTTATAACCTGAACCCAATTGCCTAAAGCAATTCAATTTAAATGGATTGTGTCCAGAAACTTAACCCCACCAATTTCAGAGTACAATCCAAACTCAATTAAGCTCAGGATATTTAAACTAGATAGGCTTAGGTCCAAAAACTCTACATGTTTAACTTTGAAAAAAGATAAAATATAGTGTCTATCCCATCAGTTGCTTATGCAACCTTTGCATCATCTCCATTTGCTTAATTTCATATCTCACATGAAACAACCTACATAATTTAGCATAGATATGAAGTTTTTGCCATTATCTACTAATAATTAATTTTCTATACAATTCATGTTTTTATTTCCCCAAATATAAATCACAGGTTCCCCACTATCCAGCATTATTTTCAATAAACTAATAAAAAGTAGGCATTAGGCTTGATAGTGTTGGTTAGAAACAGATCTTGTTCAGGTGACACTCAAATAAAATCCAATTTGATTGCAAGCAATATCCAACAATAAACTGAGGTTACACTTGGCTGCATACAGATGGTTAAAGCAAAAAAAATGCCTCTACCTGCTTGGTCTAGGACAAGAATGGTTTCCCAGATAAAATATATAGATAGAGAAATAGTAACACTTAATGGCCAAAAAAAACTAAAATAAATAACTGTTGATGAAAAAAATAAACCTTACAAATATTCGTTTAGTATTTATATTAGCTCATATTGATATAGTTTCATCCCTTACTCTCGTTTTTATTTGTTGATCCACCCCTCAACAATGTTCCTACAGAAAATAACCGGAACATGAGAAAATCTACTGATCAGCTAGCATCGGATGCAGACTATTGAAGTCCTTGCTCAATCCAGTGGCAAAACTTATCTACTTCGATTACTTCTTCTGAGTTCTTCATAGTTATCCTCATTTTGATGTAATTAAAATTGATTCTTGCAGCAGACTTCAGCCACCTTATGCCTGTAGATTACCAACTTACTTTGCAAATTGTGTTAGGAAGATTGCTATTCATTGCTCAATTAGTCAATTCAGACATACAAAATCCTATGCAACTATTATGATTTAGAGCACTCTCATAGTCGAGCAGATGACAGCAAGATTAGTCACGCAGATGACAGCAAGATAGGAAGCCAACAAGAAAGAATAGTAACATGAAACTTACATTTCAGCAGTCCCAAAGAATTCAACAAAATATTTCCGAGGATCGGGTGAGCGTTCCCAATCTTCTGGCCTGCTTATCTGGGAAAAAAAATCCCAGTGTTATGTTACTTGTAGAACATATAAGATATCAACAGATAGTTTCAGTAAAGATAGGTGGGGATGACAAGTTTAAACAAAGAAATTCATAATTCAAAAATGAGTGCAACAAAAAAACCAATGAATCAAGCACCCAGCAGGACGCTTGATCTTAGAACACTTCAAAAGCAGAAAAAACAAACTACAAGTTGTGATATAAATTATAGGACTCAATGCCCTTTTCAAACCCTCAACTACCTAGAAAACTTTCATGGTGGAGCGAAGCTCGTCATAGATGTCCCACTTCCACCCAAAGCGAACAAAACACATAACAAAAGTGTAAAAGTCCACATTAATAATTTTCCTGTGAAATGACAGGAGAGGGACATAGTCATCATGAAGAATGAAAATGAGAACACCGAATAAAAATAATAATAATAATATAAACTTATTGCTGATAAACTAGACTGTATATACAGGCCCAAGTTGGAGCCTCTTAGCTGTCGATCTTGACAATATTGGAAATGACTACCTCTGAGTATATGCTTAAAAATCTTGAATGTATAAAGTAACCACGAAGTTTTCAATATATGAAATTCCCTCCCTCACTAGAATAACTGCCATGACAACTAAATGTGGTTGTTGAAAATAAATGAAATTAAGCGTCATGTATGCACTATTAATGGATTTCTAATGTAGAAATAGGATCCTTAAGAAGGTATTGTCTAATGGTTCAATCTCTTTTCTCCAAACTATACATATTACATAACAGGACAACTAGGAGAATGGTGAAATCAAATCTAGTATACACCCGGAAAACCAGATTTATACCTCATTTTGCACGGACAAGGATATGTCGACATGGACACAGCATACCAATAAGTGGAAAATTCGATGATGAATAAACATGCAATACATGTGCGGTGCCTCACATGTGCTCAACACAACATGGCTTCAAACAAGAACTGTGCATGCTACATAATTGTTAAAGTAGATATAAATTAGCTTGATTACCTTGAACCAAATGCTCCCTAGTCCTCACAAATCAATACCATCTGAGTGCTTACTGCTTACGAAGGGTATTCATGTATAAACCAAGAATGACACGACAGTCAAGTTTAGGCTCTTGTTTTTTTCTTTTTTTTTCACTTCATACATTCCAATTTGTAGAACTCGTACTCCGCATATCAGTAAGATTCTAAATCCATTGGATAGCAATAATTTTACTAAGATTATAAGTCCACTTGATAGCAATATTTTTACCAATACTGAGGTCCAAAGATGTAAAAGATAAATATTTAAAATTGCAGAATTTAATTATACTATACAGTTAAAATTAGTTTCAACCCACAATATTGTATCTTGAAATTAATCTTTCACAATATGAATCCGTCAGTTATCATTCTTACTCAAATCCTATGAGGACAATATTGTATCTTGAAATTAATCTTTCACAATATGAATCCGTCAGTTATCATTCTTAACTCAAATCCTATCCTCATAGTTAAAGTTTAATTGTGCTTCTTCAATTTCCCCTGGTATTCCTCACTCAAATGAAAATAACTAACCCCCACCTAACCAAACTCTTCTTCCAGCCTAGAGGATTATGCCTTTCTACTTGAAAAAACACAAATCATTCATACTACCTCTTTCCTATCTATTCACCAAAACAATAATGAAACCTCGAGGCAAAAAACATAGATGATAATGCCAAAACATGGATGACAACCACAAATATCTCGGTGAGAAGGACAGAACATAGAATGCAAAAGGCATCAACAGGGAAAATATTTATTTCCCCACCTTAGGCTTGTATGAAGCCACCTTCGGAAGAGCAACCCTTTCCTTGTAACTTTCTGTGCTGTAAGTTGTAAAACTGTAGAGAGCAAACACCTTTGAGAAATCACCTTTAAGTCCCCCCTCTCGCAAAGGGCATGAGAGCGATCATTGCTCGCATATTGATGTCAAGCCTTCTAATGACTTGACATCAATGGAGTTCAATGTAAACTAGTTTTGATGATTTGATCCATTCCCATTGAATTTTGATTAGAATGTAATTCTATTTAACTTTTTTTATCCCATAAGAGTAACTAAGCATCGATAACTAAAGATTCTGCAGCCCAAAGAACCTGCTGCAAAAAGAAGAAAAGGCAAAGATTGTGAATGAGGAAGAGGGAAGATGGCTACTATAAGTTATAGAAGAGAACAGAGGTTTGGAGGATATAAAAGAGCAAGAAGATTGAGCAGTTGAGAAAGATTAAAAAGAGAGACCAAGTGCATTTTGGTCCAAAATATGAGCCATCTCAGGTTATTCTGAAGTTTTAGGATGGCTCACAATCACAACCTAAGGGACTCAACACTCAACTATTGTGCACCGTAGTTTGGGAACAAATACTCATTTGGTTTGGGAACAAATACTCATTTGGATTTGTAATGTCGTAAAATGCCCTATCAACGTCAATTATTAACATAAAATATATCATAAATCAATACCCATGTCTATATCATTTATGTATAATGTATGTCTACAACTCCTGCATTAAAACAAAAAGGGAACTTGTAAAAGCTAATTTGCATCGAAACGGGTACAGGTACTAGTACGGGTAAGGGACACGACAAATTTGTAAGAGGTAGGGTACGGGGACACTACTACACACACTAGGTGATATGTATATATATATACACACACACACACTAGGTGGGATGCACGTGCGTTGCACGTGATTAAATATTTTGATAGTTTTTTTAAGTTTATATCTTCACTATAATTGCATTGTGAACATAATTGTTTTATAGGTTGAATTTGTTTTGTGGGCAGAAAAATGAGAAAGTTAATCAAAAGAAAGAAATTAAATTTAGGAAAAAGTTTTATAAAGAAATGTTGAGTGTTTGCATATAATAATATAAATTAAGAGTGAAATGAGTAGAAACAATCTACCAAATCCATGTGAATTAGGGTAGATAAACAATTGACCGATCCTAGTTGTTATTGTAGCCATCACCTCAAGAATTTTTGTAATTAAGTGACACCTATATATATGCATGTATTAATATATATTTATTAATGCATATAGTTTATGAATAAATAGCAACTGAAGATGTATTATAGTACATGTAAAAGGAATCCATGTTTGCTCTTGTTGTAAAAGTTATTGTGCAAATGATGATCATAAACTAAATTCTAATGTTCCTCCTTTTGAGTTTGTTTCATTATGATATTTTCTTGCCATTCAGATTCACCCTACTTTACCATATTTTGTGTAGCACCAAGGTTCTTTTTATAAATTAATAAAATTTTAGGGATCTTTTGAAGATTCAGGCAATCTTCATTGTAAATTTTGTAAATTTCTAGTGTTTTACTAAATCAGAGATTTTTCTATAAAAATTTGAAATGTTTGTAATTCGGATTTTTTGCAAATTTTGTGAAATCTACTAAGTTTTTAGTAAAATTTTCAATATTTTAAGTCTTTTGAGTTTTCATAAGTTCGTGAACTTTTTCAGCAAAATATACAATTTTTGAAAGTCTTTTGGATATTTCTACTAATTTAAGTAAGTTGATTTTTTTATCTTCAAAATATGAAAGTCTTTTGACTATTTCCACGGGTTGGGTAAGTTATATGGATTTTGGATATTTTCCGGCTTGGTTAGTCACACATAATTAATATTTGTCTCTTTAACTATGAAGATAATTTAGGAGGTAAGAATATTTCATAATATCATCTAATTATCTATATCTTTATTTTTAAATTTAAATATAAATAAAATATAAGATAAAGAGTACTATTTTTTACTTGTTAGGTACCAAAATTAAATCTTTAGCTTGTTGAAATTATAAATATTCATATGTTTTCTCCCAGAAATAAATTTTTAAGTTATGAGATTTTTCTATTTTGAAATTTCTTGAGAAGTGGTTGAACGTGGAGATTGAAAAATTATCTATAACTTGTATCTTATTAAACATATTTCAATTAATTAGAACATGATCACTACTGAAATCATGTTAAAGATATATCCACTAATTAAGATAATTTGACATTTATGAAATGCTTTTGGATTTTGTGCAAATTTTATAAAATCTATGATTTTTCTATAGATTGTGTAAACTCTAGAATTTTCTTGCTAAATTTTCAATATTTTGAACTCTTTTGGGTTTCAGTCTAAAAATACAATTTCGAAATGTTTTCGGTATTTCTACTAATTTTGTAGATTGATTTTTCTTGGAAAACCTTCAAATTATGTCTTTTGAGTATTTCTATGAGTTGGGTAAATTCTATGGATTTTGGATAGTTTCTAGTTTGGCCGTTCACACATAATTACCATTTGTCTACTTAATTTAGAAGATAATTTAGAAGATGAGAATATTTCATAATATCATCTAATTATCTATATCTTTATTTTTAAAATTTAAATATAAATAAAATATAAGATAAAGAGTACTATTTTTTACTTGTTAGGTACCAAAATTAAATCTTTAGCTTGTTGAAATTATAAATATTCATATGTTTTCTCCGGTAAATAAATTTTTAAGTTATGAGATTTTCTATTTTGAAATTTCTTGAGAAGTGGTTGAACGTGGAGATTGAAAAATTATCTATAACTTGTATCTTATTAAACATATTTCAATTAATTAGAACATGATCACTACTGAAATCATGTTAAAGATATATCCACTAATTAAGATAATTTGACATTTATGAAATGCTTTTGGATTTTTGTGCAAATTTTATAAAATCTATGATTTTTCTATAGATTGTGTAAACTCTAGAATTTTCTTGCTAAATTTTCAATATTTTGAACTCTTTTGGGTTTCAGTCTAAAAATACAATTTCGAAATGTTTTCGGTATTTCTACTAATTTTGTAGATTGATTTTTCTTGGAAAACCTTCAAATTATGTCTTTTGAGTATTTCTATGAGTTGGGTAAATTCTATGGATTTTGGATAGTTTCTAGTTTGGCCGTTCACACATAATTACCATTTGTCTACTTAATTTAGAAGATAATTTAGAAGATGAGAATATTTCATAATATCATCTAATCTTTATTTATATTTTAAAATTTAAATATAAAGAAATAAATGATAAGATAAAAGAGTTTTATTTTTATATGTTAGGTAACAAATTTAAATCTTATATTGTCAAAATTTTAAATCATTATGTTTTTGTAGTAAATAAATGGGTTTTTTAGGAACTACCCTACCTTAGACCCTATTTCACGTTACTACCCTTAATTACTCAATTTTAAAACCACCCCTATCCGCCATTCTCATAGCATGGAATCACCTATGTACTTTTTCATCCAATTCTCCATCCAGACAAATTACATTTTGACAATTTTACCCCTACATATGTTCAATTTTGTTGTGCTTTGACTATTAAAGTTAAAAATTCCAAATTATTTTTATTTTAACTTTGATACTACAAAAGGTTTCTTTAGCCCAAAAATAACTTCGAGTCTAGTTCATTTTTCACTTTGATATCAAGTTTTTTCCCAAAAGTTACCTCAAAGTTCAACAAAATTTAACTTTGCTACAAGTTCAACAAAATTTAATCTTGATATACTAAATTTCAATAAAATTCAATTTTGATTGCCAAAGTTAAAAGAATTTATCTTTGTTATCCAAAGCTCAACAAATTTTAATTTTGATACCCAAATTTAACAAATTAAACTTATAGGGATAAAGCTGTCAAAGTATTAATTTTTGGATGGAAAATTGAATGGGAAAGGGCAATGGGTGGTCCCATGTTAATGAAATGGTAGTTAGGGGCGGTTTTCTGAAACTTGAGGATTAATGGTGGCAATGTGAAATAGAGTCTACGTTATTGGCGGTTTCTGCAAAAACCCTAAATAAATTTTGTAAGTTCTTACAATTTCTAGAGAAGTGTTTGAATGTAGAGGTTGAACAATGATCCATAACTTAATATAATTTAAAAATATATATAATTTTTAATATACTTAAATCAAATCTTAGCTTATATACATATTAATTAGAATAGGATAGGACAATTAAAGCTTATATTTATTAATTAGAGTTAATTAGGATAGAATAGACAGGATAATAATGTAATACCTAAAAAGATCGAGGGTATTTTTGTCCATAGAAAGTTTTTCCCAAACTCCCACTTTTAAAGGGAGAGAGAGTGTGTGTATTAAAACTAAGAACTTACATGATATCAATATTCATCACATGTTATGAGATTTATAATCAATGTTACAGAAAGCGCTAGGAGGGCTAGGCGTTTGAGCCGGAGCCTAGCGCCCAGGCGTTTGACTATTTTTTAAATTATTTAATTATAATAATCGACAAAAACATGAAGTAAGTTCGTGAAAAATTGCAATAATAATAATAATAAATAACAATCTTAATTCCATAATCAACCATGCATAAAAATAAATTGTTAGGTTTTTGAATAAGAACAGTGAATTAAAAAATATTAACTGATTACAAAAATTAACTAAAATAGAACAAAAACAGTGAATAAAATAAAAACAGTGGAAAAATAACAAAAGTTTAAAATGACCTTCAATAGAGGGAGGAGGGGAGAGACTCCCCAGAGGTGGCCGAAGAGGGAAAGGTGAGAGGAGGAGGTTGCTAAGGTTTTTGAGCATATCGGAGAGGGAGAGGTGGGATCGGAGAGTGAGGAGCGGTGCGAGGGAGAGGTGGGGGAGGAGCGTCGATAGGTTTTTTATTATAAGAGAGCGGAGGGACAAAGAGAGATCGAGGGGAGAGAGGGGCTTTTTTGAGTTTTTAAGAGTGGGTCAGGTTTAAGGATACGGGTCGGGTCAGGTTTTAAGCATTTAGGGTTTTTTCCCCTTAAAAGCTAGCCAGCCCACTCAAGCGGGTGGCCTACACCTAGGCGGACGCCTAGTCCGCCTAGGCGTCTACCTAAGACCCTTTGTAAAACACTATTTATAATCCCTAAAATATTTTTACGTTTCTATTTATGTAGATTATATATTGAAGATAGCTCGGTTCTAAACTAGATAATAGATATCCAAAGGGACCTTTAAAATCGTAGTTCTTAACTGGGTATGGGCTGAAACGAACATGATCCATGTCTAACAATTTTCAAAAAGTAGATGTGAAGCGTAGGACATGTCTAATAAGCGTATAACGAGTGTTTTAAATCAAGGGTGTGGAAATTGGAAATTGGAGCGAAGCGGTGAGTCACGACTTAGGATTTTTGGGGCTTAAGCGATTCTACACAGAAAAAAGTACCAAGTAGAAAAGCGGTTCAATTGAGAGAATCAGTGGTGGTGAAACTTTGTCGAGAAGCTGCTGGAGGTGGTGAAGAGGGGTGCAGTTGAGGGAATCGACGGTGGAGGAGCTTCGTTGATAAGCTATTGTGGTCAAGGGCTGAAGACAATGAAGGAAGAGGTTGTTGAAGGATGGAGAATCATCAAGAAGCTGTTGGAGGCTATGATCGACAGTGGCGGTGGAAGAGCTGAGCTTTTTGGAGGCGGTGGAAAGAGGAGGTGCGCTTTGGGGGTCTAAAGGTTTTTTGGATTCAGTAGTAAATGGGAGAATCGCGAAGGGAAGAGAAAAGGAAAGGGGGTTTAAGTTATAAAAATGAATAAGTTGAGGTCAGGTACGAAAATGCAGCCCAAACGCCCAAAATTCACTTTTGTTAAAAGTGTTTGAAAAGCATTTCAACACTTTTTTTAGCACTTTAAAGTGCTTTTACACGATTTAAAGCACTTTTTTGAGTAAATAGCACCAAGAAGGCTTAAAAACCACCAAAAAAAGCAAAAAGGAAACGGCCTAGGGCCACTTATGCTTTAAAATTTGCCTAAGTGGGGTTTTTTTGCACTTTTTAAAATTTATTTTTAAAACACATGTATTATACAATTGACTACATACCCAAATAAACGTAGGAATATATTCAAGAAGTGAACTAACAAATATGATAGATTTGAGGGGTATATAGGTAACACACCCTTTTCTATAGTTAGCATTAAGCTAATTGCATTAGCTAACAATAGCGAAGAAAGGAAAAAGATAGAGGTATACTCTAGAATAGTTGCTAGAAAAAAATCCAAAATTGAATCAACTTCCATAAAAGTTAGAATCAATCATTTATCATGATGATGAAGTTGAAAACTCGCCATAGGATCGACAGATGATGATTGCATGTGAGAAGTGGTTCTAGGGTATATGACCAACCATATTGTACAGAACAAAAATATTAAGAAATTACAAACCATGCCCAAAATAACTGAATGAGGAAGTTGAAATTATGACTAGCAATATAAGGAAAGATAAGATAAAAATCAATGCTTGTATTAGAAGTTAAAGGCATAATTCAACTAATAACATGAATCAAATGTGCCTAGGATTCATATAATGTTGAGAAGCCATAAGAAATAGGTTGATTAAATGAATAAGGTACTGAATAAGAAGAATAATGATGAAGAAGATAACGACGACAATGAAGAGGAGCCTGACAATGATGACAACAAGGACAATCACGAATGATGATGATTGATTACGATGGTGAATGATAAGAAGGAAAATATGAAAGGATTTAAATTAACAACAGAAGATGACCATTAACAAAGATGGAACAAAGAAAAATAGCCCATGTAGCATAAGATGGAAAATTTGTGACAAAAGAATTGATTTTGATCATAGTTGTTTGATGTTTTTATTTATGGGTTTTTATTTTTTAACCCAAAGTTTTACCCCCATTTATTTAAAAACCCACAAACTTTCATAAACACTCATACACCCAAAGTACCCCATGTGACTTATTTATAAACCTAATTTTTAGTATACCCTCAAACTTTATACTGCATTTTTCAAAAAAAAATTCTCAAATCCTAAAATTATGCTTCTTCCCCAAATAAACCCAGCGCTTCTCTCATTCTCTCTTCCCTCATTAAAACATTAAACCTTAAGAGGTGATCCCCAAATTCTAGGTGTAGTCAATCCCTAAAATCCACTGGAGCTGAGTAAAGTATATCACTTTATAGGAAAACATAGCTTTTATGAGCAAAGTATAACACCTTATAAAGAAGTATAACTCTATATGACTAAAGTATAACTCTTTATTATTATAGCTCTTTATTGGTTCCGGGACTACATGAAAGAAATTAATAGTCCGTAATATGTCACAAGAAAATTGTTGGAGAAAATAGGGAAGCTTTAATATCCATTAGTCTAATTAACATTACAATATGAAAGCTTAATAGCTATTAATTTTTCTTGAGCAAAGCATAACATCAGATTCAAATACATAGCTTCCTATGCGCAAAGTATAGTACCATATACAAAAGTATAACTCTTTACGACTAAAGTGTATCTCTTAATCACTATAGTATAGCTGTTTATTGATTCTGGGACTACAGAAAAGAAATATTTAATAATTGCAAATAGAAACCATATTAAAATTAAATTATTGACTTTTATGAGGAGAAATATTAAAGGAAGAGAGATCTTTTAGTAAGAGGAAATTAATGGAGGAAAGAGAGATTTCAGAGAAGATTAATATACTAAATTGGGTTTTGGGAAGTGGGGGGAGCAACACGCAAAAATAAATTTCTCCCTACATAACCATTGATGTGATGGGAGTGGAGCGTGATCGCTCTTTAGAAGAAGAGAGGAAAGGGGAATTTTGAATTTGTTTTGGGAGATCCAGGATAAAGTATGAGGGTGTACTACAAGTTGGTCTAAAAATAAGTCACAAGTTGGGTTTGAAAATAAGTCATATGAGATACTTTGGGGGTATGAGTGTTTATGGAAGTGGGTGGGTTTTTAAATAAGTGGGGGTAAAACTTTGATTTAAAAGAAAAAACCCATTTTATTTATGGCATGATAAAACCGATTATAAAAGAGGAAATCCATATTACGGTGTGTACTCCTTAATAACACATGTTCTCCAAATACGACCACAACATCATTATCTACAACTAGCAACACCACCTTTATCAAACTTTTGTCATCTAATGAACTTAAACATTTGGAGTCATCTAATGAACTTTTCTCTCATTCAGCTCTACCAATGGTTATTTCCTCGCTTAAATCAGAAACTATTATATCCTTTCTAATGGCCTCCATCCATGTTCATCTAGGCAGGCTTCTAGTCCTCCTTTCTACATTAATTGTGATCCTATCAATCTTCCTAACCGACACACTTATGCTATGTGTTGTAATCACATCAAAATATACATAATCTAGTACTAGCAAGAGATGAAAAGAAGAAGATAACAACCCTAACAATTAATAAGCAGAAAGAAATAAGAAAACACATCTAAGATATAGAAGGAAAAATGTAAAAGATAAAGACAAAAGCCCTACCAACTACATTGTACAATGAATTTAATTCTTCATAGTATCCCACTCAATCTAATCTAAACCCTAGAAAAGCCCTAGAAACCTCAATCTCTCCCCCCATCAAATCCAAGCAAGAACAGGATCAATTTAGCACAAAAAGAAATAAATAAATAAATAAAGAGATACAAAATCCAAGCACGCACCTTTGCAGGCCACGCAGGAAAACCCTTGATCTTAGCGAGAACAAGATCCCCCAATTTCAACGTCTCCTTCGCCTTCCCCTTGTTTGCTCCTCTCCGCCGACTCGGGGCCATCGATTCGAACCTCGAAAAACCCTAACCCTAGAAACTCGACTCTTTCTTAGGCCTGCGGCGACTCGTCCAACGCCGGCGACGGAGAGTTCCGGCCACCGATGGGTTAGAGTGCGGCGAGCTCAAGCGAGGGGAGCGTCGGCATTCGATGACAGAGAAGGGATTAAGATTTGAGAACAGGAAAAAGGAGTAAAAAAAGAGAACGAATTTGGAGTAAAAAATAAGGGGGGGGGGGAGATACAGAGACATATAATTACGGATCTATGTGCATTGGGAGAGTTGTTTTTTTATTATTAATTTTTGTAGCCGTTGGATTGAGATCAGTGCTACTTGATCTGGGAAAACCAACGGTCAGGACTTTTTCCTAGTTAGTTTGCCGAGAAAACTTTGATAAATTAGATAAACCTCTCAAAATTTTGTACCTTCAAAATAATAATAATAATCAGTATAAATCATTTTGAAGATACAAACAAGGGTTTCAATCATTAATAATCTTCTTTGTAGAGGAGGTAAATTCGAAATATCTCTTTTATTTCTCAACTTTTTATATTAATTTGTTTGGGAAGTGTAAACTACGCATACCTATGAAATTAAATCTTTTGTTTAGAGAAAATACATATCCGGATCTTATGTAGGGATTGTCACGCACCTTAATCTTCAAGCAACGGTTGGGAAGCAATCACACTAAGATGGCGAAAAGCTCTCACGAATCACCCCGCAACTAACTCCGAAAATACAGAATTGAGAGAGGAAGGAAGAGATGGCAATATTCTATTTTTTTTTTAATTTTGTTCTTCTGCAACTTTTCTTTTCACAATACATTCTTATTTAATGGAAGAAAAGGATCTAATTCTAATCCAATTAGAATTAGTCAAATATCTTATCTCTAAGATAAGATAAGTCCCACTTATTTGGGTATATCCTTATCCATCTATGAATAACATACTCTTACTCACACAAATGAGTAGGTGTCATCCATAGCTCCATGAGCTATTGACTCCCTGAGTCAAAATCTCCTCGAGATTCTTCTTCTTTTTCAATACTGCATCCATACATTGTTAGTGCGATGTGGACCGTTGAGAACCTGCAAGCGGGTAATCTTGCAGCCAAATCCGTTAAGACCGACACAAGGATCTCTCAATAGAAAATAAAAAATACACAACAAAAGTGTAAGTATGCAGTATCTCTTACCCCAGATATGATCAACCATGTCTACTCAAGTACATTAGATCCCTCAAAGAAGCATACATGAGCACTGCGGTCTACCCTTGATTCATCACACTCTTAAATCCTGCCCTCGGCATAAATAAGAGTTGCGCATGCGATGCAATTAGGAGACATGTCAATCGATTTTCCTATGGCCCTGAATAGTTGAGCGTGTTAATCACCCGCTTTCTTGACACTAGCCCGTATGTGCGGTATTGTCTCATCGCAGCTGGATATAGCAGCCAAAATAACGGACGCTCATAACAGCCTTCCCAGACAGCCCAGTGTCTCTAAAAGTACAGTGACTGCCCTCTATTAATGGTGGTCATCTATAAGGGCTCACGCAGCAGGGTGCAGGGATCCATCCCTCAACCTCTTTATTTTTGGTGCAAGCACACGTCGTATGGCTACATGCTACGGTATTACTTCTCTCTCCCTAAGAGCATACAACATCAAATAAATACCATACAGACCCAAGTCCCATTACCTCGTAATGAACTTGTCCGGCCATACCGCCCCACGATATGCCTGGGATCTCCCGACAAGTCCGCACCCCATGCTCTAAGTTAGACCCCTAGTCTGGCTGATAGTAAACAAGTAAAGTGGACGTGGGGTTTCCACTTTGGTCGCTTCAACATATAAGTCTACAACAATCTCATCCTGACGCAGTCAGGGTGACCAATAGAGCGCTCCCACTATCACCACACCCAGTAATACGATAGTGGTTCATTGCTCCAAGCCAAATGATATCCGACACTTGATCTCAGCTTCGGCAATTGCCACAACTCTGAAGGGGATCTCTTGTGTGATAAGAGCTCCTACCTACTAATGTAATTTTATAATAGTGCACCCTATGCTCTTTTGTGTACCATGTACACATTACATACAAATATACTCCATACCAAAATAATCAAACAATAATAAGATATAAGTAAATCCCAGATATGCATAAATGTAGATGAGAAAATATCTATTAAAAATAAAATAATGTCTCATAAAGCTGCCATCCACAGTATCCTAAGTGTCTTAGGCCCTACTAGTACAAAACGTCACCACGGACGTAGCCCTAAGGCTCTAGTGTACTGAATGAACCGCTCATCGGCTATTCCCTTCGTCAGTGGATCCACGATCATCTGACTCGTAGGGATGTACTTCAACACGACGTCCTCCTTCTCTTGTTTCTTGAAGAAATGGTACAGAATCTAGATATGCTTCAATTTCCCATGATACTTTTTGGTCTTTCGAATAGGTAATCGCCGACATACTATCACAATGAAGGATCACCTTATCCTCTGCATGTGGCACTATCGCTAGACTCTTTAAGAATCTACGTAGTCAAACTGCCTCTTATGCTGCCGTGCATGCCACTACATATTCCGCCTCCATAGTAGAAAGGACAATGCACTCTTACTTCTTACTACACCATGAAATGGCCCCGCCATTCAGTAAGAAGACATAATCGGACATTGACGCGCGCTCATCCTGGTCGCCGGCCCAGTTGACATTTGTATATCCTCGTAATCGAGTGTCTGAATCACCATAACATAATGCAAAATGAGCAGTCCCACTCAAATATCTGAGAATCCACTTGACTCCTCTCTAGTGAGCCATACCAGGATTGGACTGATATCTACTCATCAGTCCTACTGTGAAAGATATATCGGGTCTTGTACACATTATAGCATACATAAGACTACCGACCACACTTCTGTAAGGAACGGTTAGCATTTGTTTCTTTTCTGTGTCAGTCTTGGGACATTGCTCTCGACTTAGAGCATAACTATTAGCGACTGGAGATCCAATGGGTGTACAACCTTTCATGCCAAACTATTCTAAGATCTTCCTTATGTAAGCCTCCTGAGACAAACCTAAGGTCCTCTAAGAACGGTCCCTCAGAATCAGAATTCCAAGGATAAATCTAGCATCACCCATATCATTCATCTCAAAGGTGGAGGACAACCAACTCCTAGTGGCATTAATAGATTCCATGCTATTCCCGGCTAGCAATATATCATCAACATATAACGACAGGATCTCAAACGTACTACCAGCTCGACGTATATAGACACAACTATCTTGATCGGTCACCCGAAAATCATAACCCAGTATGGTTCGATGGAATCGAAAATACCACACCCTGGATGACTGTTTCAAGCCATAGATAGATCTCTTCAAGTTGCACACCTTGTGTTCAAAGTCCTTTGGTAATGAAACTAGTAGGCTAATTCATATAGATCTCCACTTCCAGCTCTCCATAGAGAAAAGCTGTCTTGACGTCCATCTGGTCTAGTTCAAGATCCATCTTCGCTATAAGAGCCAATATCATGCAAATAGAGTCGATTCTCACCACCGGAGAAAACATCTCTTCATACTCCACCCCACTCTTCTGGGTGTATCCTTTTGCCACCAAGCGTGCCTTGCACCATTCGACCGTCCCATCCTCCTTTCGCTTAACCTTGAAAACCCACTTGTTCTCAATGTTTTGTGTCCGGCTGAAAGATCCACCAAGTCTCAGACTTGGTTTTTTCTCATAGACTCAAGCTCCTCATCCATCACCGTCTTCCACTCTTTCGCTGCAGACCCAGAAATAGCATCCTCAAAAAATTTGGGTTCTGCAATATCATGCGGTGCTACTATGAACGCTTCCCCATCGATCTCAAAACGTTGCCTGGGTACTAGTCCGCGTGACGATCTCCGAGGTTGAGATTCCATAGATGGCTCCAAGTCATCCATAGGAATTTCACTCTCACTATCTCCAACTGGTAGAGAAACTTCTTCCTCTTCCATCGTTGGCTCTGTGACAATTTCCTCGGTTCGTACAAACCTAAATCTTGACCTATCTCTCATCTGCGCGGGAAGTCCTCCTCAAGGAACTCAACATCCCTCGACTCTAACTAAGTTATAGTCCCATCATCCTACTCACCTAAAAACACATATCCCTTAGAGTATTTGGAATAGTGTATGAAAATACACTTTCCCTCTAGGGCCCAACTTCCCATATTGATAAGAAGTGGTGTGTATGTAAGCAGCACACCCCCATGGACGTAAGTGATCCAACACTGGCTTGTCGCCCATCCATATCTCATAGGATGTTGACTATACTGATTTTGAAGGTACATAGTTTAGAATATATGCCGCTGTTAATAGCGCGTCTCCCCAAAATGAAATGGGTAGATTGGCCTATACCATCATACTCTGAACTATATCACGTAGGTTCCTATTTCTTCTCTCCGCAACACCATTTTGTTGCGGAGTATAGGGCATTGTCAGCTGTCTGACTATTCCCTTTTCATCACACAGTTCCTTGAACTGAGTGGATAGATACTCTCTACCACGATCATTGTGCAAAGCCTTAATGCTTTTGCCTAATTGATTTTGCACCTCTCTCATATAGCGTTTGAAGCAATCCAATGCCTCAGATCAGTGTGAAATCAAATACACATGACCGCACCTAGAGTAGTCATCTATAAAAGTGAGAAAATAAGGTGCTCCACCATGTGCCTTCAAATTCATAGGTCCATAGATATCAGAGTGTACTAATTGCAATGGAGCGGTGCTCTCTTTGCTTTGCTAAATGGCTTTCTTATAACTTTACCTACGAGACAATGTTCGCAGGTGGATAGATCTACCTTGGTGAGAGTATCAAGGAGGCCGCCCCTGGCGAACCTACTCATCCTGTCCTGCCAATGTGACCTAGTCTACTATACCATAAAATCGAATCCAATCACAGAATTTACAGCACAAGATAAAGAAGAAAATAAAGCAATTTTATTGCCTACTGAAAAGTCACAATCAAAAGCAAGTAAGCCATCAATCTTGTGTCCAACACCAATCAAAGAGTCATCTAATACAAATTTAACTAAACTGTTCTCAAAATAAATGCCATATCCTAAAGACATCATCCTAGAAACTGAAATAGGATTCCTTCGCATGCAGGGGGCATATAAAATATCCTTTAAGATCCACTCATTCCCTGAACGGAGGGGAAGCTTGTAATCGCCGATGCCTAGCACCTCTGCATATGACTCGTCCCCCATATGAATCTTCCTGAACTCTACAAAACCCGATCTGTCCTGACAGATGTGGTCCGTTTCTCCTGGGTCTACTATCCAAGAAAAAGTAGAATCCACAATGTATACAGAGTTAGCAACACATGCTAGACTGAGATGAGAGTTTACCTTTATCGGTTCTGGACACTGACGTGCCAAGTGGCCGGTCTTATCGCAGTTGAAGCACTTAATCTTGCTCTTGTCAATTGGCTTAACCACCTTCTTCGATGGCTTCTTCTTCTTCGGAACTCCTTCCGATGGCCCCTTGGTAAATCCCTTTCGCTTAGGCTTCTTAGCCTTGCGACTTGGGCCTTCAGCTATCATAGCTGAAGTAAACATGTCCTTGGTCTTGAGCGTGCCCCGACGCACTGCCTCAAGTTCTACTTTATTGCGCACATCCTTGAATGTTTTCACATCTGAGGTGTGAGTCAAAAGTAGTCTCATGTCACTCCAAGAGTCAGGTAAAGTCTTGATGACCGCCTGAATCTGCTGCTCCTGACTGAGTGCAGAACCAGCAATTTCTAAGATCCCTGATCATGGAGGCCATCATACAAAGGTGGAATTTGATATCCTACCCAACAGACATTTTATATGAGTCCAACTTTATTGTGAGAGCACAGATCCTCATCGGGGAGACGTGTCCGAATCAAGAGCAACCCAGAGGCTCTTAGCATAAGGATGGTCCTCGAATTCCCCGATTAGATCATTTCTCATTGCAGCCAACATAGTAAACCTCGCAGAACGATCCTTTTGCTTCCAAGATTTATACTCTTATGCAGCACATCTGTGAGCCGGAGTAGAACCATGTTCTGGCTCTGCCATCACTATCTCAGTATAGTCTAAGATCTCCTGCTCATTTAGGAGATACTTGATCTTTCGACATCAGTCAAAATAGTTATCGCCATTCAGCTTATCACTCTTGGTGAGATCAGCGATAACGTTCTTAGCAGCAATCTGTGCAAGATAAATATTGACACTATTAATTATGGATGCATTAAGATTATTGGCATATATAAGGAGTATTGTTCTTTCTCAAAGAACATTCCATCTCATCAAGCTTTTATACCGATAATAAAATTAAATTCCAAACAAAGAAAAGAAAGCCCAAGGCCCCAACCATAATGTTTATGAATATAATTTTAAAATCAATATAAAATTTTTGATAATGGAATTAGATTTCTTAGAGATAGAATAGATTGCGTAGTTAAATCATATTACCATCTCTATCAAAAATCTCCCACTTGAAATTATTTATTTATTTAAACCGGTATGCATCTGAACATGAGGCATGACAAACATAAATAAACAATTTTATTTTTAATATTTAACTACCTATTTATCTTGTCAATTTTAATAGGGTTTTTTATTTCTCATGAAATTGACACACGCCCTAGGCGCTCCCACTGGACATCTACCCATCAAAATCTCCAAGATTCTATTAGGATTTTACTATTAAATTTCTAGTGTATATAAATAATTTTCTAAACTTCCAAAGTTTAAAAATTATTTTCATAAAAATCAAAATTAATTTTTTATTAAATCTAGTGGGCCCCACATCAAATTTCTAAAGTAAAATAATAAAGATATTTTCTAAAATTTTTCCAAAATTTTCTAGATATTTTATTATTTTTAAATAATTTTCTAATTTAAAATAGATTTTTATATTTTTCAAAAGTAAAAAAAATAGAAAAATACAAAAAAAGATATTACAGATTTGCCCCTAGGTTTTTAGAAACCCTAGAGGCAGGGGAGGCAGAACATTTTTTTAACTTTTTTTTTTTTTTGAAAAGCCCATCAGGCCCCGATGGCGATGGTGGTCAGTCTTTGGTACTCTAGCCTAGTGTCGGGGCCCCTCACTTGGTCCCGCCACGCCGGCCACGTATTGACGGCCACGGCGAGATCTAGGGTTTTTTTATTTTTTTTATTTTTTTAGAAAATCCGAAAAAAGGTTAGAAAGTTTTTGAAAAATAAAAAAAATATTATGATCTCAAAACTTTTTTAATAAATCTCTGACTTATTAACAAATTGCCCAACAAATCATAAATATTGAGTTTTTATTGTAGATCTGACATCCCAGTGTCAAAAATTAGATTTTTTTACACCAAAAATTCAATTTTAATTAAAAAACCAAATTTTTTAATAATAAAACCCTAATTTTCTATTCCAGGGCCAATATCACCATCAAGAAACTTCAGACCTAATTTAAATAAATGCAAGATGCACTCATAATTAGATCTAACCCTAAAAAAAGGAGCAACCCTAAACTAGATCTAATACCAATGTAAACTATGCATACGCATGAAATTAAATCTCTTGTTTAAAGAAAATACATGTCTGGATCTTATGTAGGGATTGCCACGCATCTTGATCTTCAAGCAACGGTTAGGAAGCAATCACATCGAGATGGCGAAAAGCTCCCACGAATCACCCCGCGACTAATTCTGAAAATACAGAATTGAGAGAGGAAGGAAGAGATGGTAATATTCTCTTTTTTTATTTTGTTCTTCTGTAACTTTTCTTTTCACAGTACGCTTTTATTTAAAGGGAGAAAATGATCTAATTCTAATCCAATTAGAATTAGTCACATATCTTATCTCTAAAATAAGATAAGTCACACTTATTTGGGTGCATCCTTATCCATTTAAGACTAACAGGAAGCATACAATTATCTTTAAAACGGGGAAAAAACTCTAACTCTACATATTTTCATCTCCCCTACTTTTATAATGATTTATCTCTCATATATACTAAAAGAAAAAAATAAGTTATGTAAACATAAAAGGGACATCTATAAATGAAAAGGCTTGGATCATTTTCTCTTCTAAGAAATAGTGAAGAGATCAATACGTTAATCATACTTGTCTATTGTTTTATCGACTTACGGTCCAGCTCGACCAAAAAACCAGAAGTGAGCGCAGTACATATTGTATAGTCATAGTAGCATTAAATTTTAGAATGAATCTCAATCATATACCACATAATAAAGTGTAATTGTCTTGTCATTACCTTTTAAAAGGGAGAGAATCAAGATCCATGATAAAATTTTGCTAAAACACAAAGATTGAGGACTTTGAATGCAAAAAAAGAATCCAAGAGAAACATGGGTCAAGCCTAACTCTCATGCATTTGAGTTGGCTCACCAGTTGACATGCATGGATTCTACTTCCTAGCGAAGAAGGTGGGCCAGTAGGAAAGATCTTTTGTGCAACTTTTTCTTACGAGTACCTTTTTTCTTACAAGTCCCTCTCCAAACCTCCAAAATATCTTCAACCTCTACATTATAAACCTCAAACTCTTTCACCTCCTCTATCTCTTACACAACCCTAAAACAAGCAATGCATTCTTCAACCCTCTTTCTTCACACTGCAACCCCATCCTTCATCTCTAACCCCTCAAAATCCAATACCAAGAACACCAAGTTTCGCAATAATAACTTCTCTATATGCAAAGCTTCAACTTCTTCGTCATCTTCTTGGATTAGTGAACTTGATTTGTATGAGCTTTTAGGAGTTGAGAGCTCATCTGATCAGTTGGAGATCAAGAGGGCATACAGAGCTCTGCAGAAGAGATGTCATCCCGATATCGCAGGGCCTGCTGGGCATGACATGGCAATTGTGCTCAATGAGGTTTATTCTCTGCTTTCGGATCCAAACTCACGCTCTGCTTATGATCAGGTTAGTAGTTCAGGTGGCGAATTTTACTTTGAGGCATGGCAAAATTATATGAAATTTAATGATAGATAGATGATGATAACTGAAATTTCATAATGGTTGTCTGGCAATGATGTAATAGGGTACATGATATTTTATTGATTTTATCTGAAACCTCATGGTAGTTCTAAAACATAAGTATAGAAATTCATGAGTTTTGTTTCATAAGTACAGTTTTTGTGATAGTATGTGGTATTTCTCTGCTAAACTTTTGAGATAGTTTCCTCTAATAAAAATAGTTTATGATAAGTTTTGTATAACCATTTAGAGTCCTAGTTTTGAACTAATTGATAGTTTAGATCCATCTATGGTATCAGAGTTCTGTATCTTTCTAACTTGTAACAACTTGACTTAAGATGTAAACAATTGAAAAGAAAAAAAAAATATCTCTCCTGTATATCCATGTCTATTAATTGGGTTACTTGCAGAGAGACCTCCTTACTATCGCCCACTTGCAGATAGACCGGTTGTAGTTCTACTGTTGCAAATAGACCTTGAGTGATTTTTTTAAACACATCTCAGATAAAGATTTTTTTTTTGGACAAATAGATCTCCTGATATGCTTTCTTTTATGACATCCTCAGATTCATTCATGCCTAGTTTTGAATGCAGGAACAAGCAAAGCTATCAGAGTTCAGAGGGTACTCAGGAAAACCTCTATATTCAACATGGTTCGGATCAAAGAACGAACAGCGTGCAGTGTTTGTCGACGAAGTGAAATGTGTTGGATGCTTGAAATGTGCATTGTATGCGAAGAACACATTCGCCATTGAATCTGTTTATGGGCGTGCAAGAGTTATTGGGCAGTGGGCTGATCCTGAAGACAAGATCCTTGATGCCATCCAGACTTGCCCTGTCGACTGCATCTCGTAAGTGTGATCATTGGGGTAACACCCCTACACTCACATACCCCGTATCAATATCCGATCAGTTTTTTTTATTTAATAGTCGATAGTGTATGGATGCGATAAATTATCAAGTTAAAGGATCCAAATATCCATATATTTGTGCAATTAGACAATTAAAATTCTTTCGACTTCAGCTTAGTAGATCTGGAGTGATTTTTAGAATTTTACTCTGAGATAGTGGATCAATAGTTGATTTTGAAGATCCAAATATCTATTCTTAACTTTTTTAGACGCAATGGATGTTGGGTTTTGATTTCAGAAGTTTGTTTTATTTAGATAAATGTTTATGTTACATCAACTATAGTTCCAAGGCTTGTCTGTTTCCTCATATCCGATACTGTGTATTCATGCTTGTTTTCCTTGCATCAGATTCTTATTTTGGTAGATGTAGATATGAGTTTTACTTTTGTACTATATTCTTGTTCATATTTATATCCATGATTAGTAAGCACTTACATATATCATAAATATCAAATCAATCTAAACATATTTCCACAGTTAGAATTGATCATGCACATTTCATAATTTCATCTCAATTAGTACTACTTCAAGTAACAATTTTTTTTTTAATGAACTCAGGATGGTAGAGAGATCAAATCTTGCTGCCCTAGAGTTCCTGATGTCGAAGCAGCCAAGGGGAAACGTTCGAATGACTGGTGGAGGCAACACAGGAGGAGTTCGAGTTTCCAATATATTTGCAGAGGTGAACAAGTTTCAAACAAGGTTTGAGGAGATGAAAGATAAAGCTTCAAAAACAAAGTCCAAGGTAAAATAATATTAACCACAATTTATACACATCTTTAAAGAGGCTTAACTTCTGTATTGGTTTTCAGGAAGCAGAGCTTCAAGGAGAATCAAGGGTTTCAGCTGTACAGGGGATCAGATCCTTCTCAAACTGGTGGTACTGGCAATCCCCTTCATCTGAATCTGAAATGAGCCTCAACATGATACACATTCCTCAAGAATATACTCAAGCGAACACCGAAAAACTTAGGGAAGCAGTTAGCAAAATGAAATCTCAAGAAAATGCAAGGCCTGCAAATTCTTCAATGAATTTTAAACACAGTGATGAGTACTGGACACCAGTGTTGAGCCTCCCATCGCCTGCTGATAATTTCAGCTCCATAACTTCCTCGTCTGAGCCCTCACCAAACATATTGTTAGAGGACTCACAAAAGGATCAAAGAAGTGAAACAGTTATAAGAAGCAAATGGACTCTAATGAGTTTAAGGGTTCCTTTAGCAATGGCAGCACTTTCAGCTATGATAGTAGGAAACAGAGGTGCAGAAAATACTAGCCATGCTATAAATAATCACATCGGTGGATCCATGGCACTAGAAGTTGTGAATAGCTTTGAAATGCAAGTGGTGTTAGCAGGAATTACTTGGTTTGTCATCGGGATGGGAATTATAGGAATGCTTGATATTTTAGGAATCAAGGGAGCTTTTCGAAGGCAATGAGATAAAATGTGGGGTATTTGCACAACATAGAAATATAATGTACAGATATAAGTTACAAGGAGATGTAATATGAAATGCATAGAAGGAAATAAACTAGCTAGAATAGATACAGATAATGGAGAGTGGAGCTCACTGACTGATGTTTCGAAGGTCTTCACTCATTTACAGAAGAATATCACACTGCTCAACAATGACATACTCAAGTATTGTTAACAAGATCAAGCTTTTCTGATACTAAGATGTTGTTAGTGCAGTTAAATTAAAAATTCCATCTAAACAAGATTTTAATTTAGAAAAGGAAGAAAAAAAACATGACTACATCAATTGAAGTATTCTAAAGGAAAGCACACCATCAGATATCCTATCCTCTCAGCAACTGTTTCCTCAGCCGAACCAAAGACGCGGCTTTTCACTTCCTGTGTGCCCTTTTCGTGGAGTTTACCTTCCATCCTAGGGAAGCTCAGGCGCGGTTAACTTAAAAGCCTTCAGAGTGAAATATACTATTTCCTTATGATGATGAAGACTAGAGGGCTTAGAGTCTCTCACCATCTAGTGCTGGGAGGTTTCACTTTGTAAATCCGGACTTTCCAGTTTGAAGTTGTTAGTGCCTCTTCCAAGTGCTCAAGTTTCACATCCTTATTTCCAATTTCCACCCCTCTTGCACAATCATACCTGTTAGAAAACATGTTGTTTATCATGATTAACTAAGTCCCATGGTAAACGATCAATCCAAATGGCAATAGCTATGTCCATGGTCACTAAGAGGCACGAGAGAGAGAGAGAGAGAGAGAGAGAGAAGTTTGAAAAAAAAATTATCAACTTTGAGGTCAATGTTACAGACTGAGGTATAAACCAGTATTCCCCTGAAGCATACAGATAACGCACATAAGCAGTCGCATATGTAATCTGGGTAATTCAGGAGAAAAGTTAAAGAAGTGAAAAACGCCCCCCATATAGCTAAAATCATTTCTTTTACATCTTTTCTTTCCCCAAAGATTAGCGTACTCTCTGTTCTCAATCGTCCACAGCCTCTGCAGGGAATTGGACCTAGAACTCTCGTGAACGAGCAACTACGCGGAGAATTAGAGTTAAGCTCTCTATATTGTTGCTCCTCAAGGTTCAATCTTTAGATCCCCAATCAGGTAAACCCTTTCCATTGAAGTTCAATGCTTGATCAATAGAATATTGATGTAGAACGTGTTGCGGAAATATTCATGGAGAAACGGGACCGTCACAAGCCCAAACGCGGACCCGGCCGAGGAAAATAACTTGCAACGAAGAACAGGTCGTAACTTTCAAACCGTAAGTCGGATTTGGACGATTTTTTTTAAATCGCGTATTTTTCGAGACGGAGTCAACCAAACCAACTTATGTTTGGTTTGCCGCTGTCAGTTTCGCCAAATTCCTTCCGGATTAAGAGGTATCATGGTTTTTGTCAGTTTTTTACTATTTTTAGTAATGTTTTAGGAGTCTGTTTTGATTAGGAAGCAAATCCGGTTTGATTCCAAATTTGACCGAATTACTTCTCTAATCATAGGGAGTCTTTTAAGGATAGTTTTCTTATTTCTATTTTTGGTAAAGTTCGGGTCAATTAGAAGTCGTGTTTCTATTTTTAGTAAAGTTTGAGTTATAGTAGGAGTCTTATTTATTTCTATTTAAATAGAGTCTTGTAAGCCCTAGAGACATATCTTTTCATCAATAAAATTTCGTTTATTATATTTTCTTCGTGGATTCGAAGCTCTTCGTGGATTCAGAGATCGCTCTTTATGGATTCAGAGAGCAACCCTTGGTGGATTCCGAGGTTTCAACTTCCGCACTTCGTTAAATATTATGAAGGGTTTGTAGTTTTGAGTGTTGGGGATAAACTACCCCTCTATTGAAATCGAGCCCGCAAAAGCGCAAGCTCCCCCTAACCTGTGATTCGCCGCAGAAACGATTGTGAAATCAAATCAGTGTGTGAACGTGGGGGGAACATCCCACATGGGTGGGGGTCACCCACGTGGGATGCATCCAGGCCCCGTTTCTTTCGTCTTGATAGAGAAAACAAAAAAATTAGTCCCACATCGGCCAAGTTAAAGGGGAGGAGAAGTTTGTTTCCCTTTAAATAGGGAATTAAACCTAGGATTTGTGGTGTGGAGAAAAGTGGAGAAATAGGAAGAGAAAAAACTAGAGTTTTTTTTGCGGCGGCTAGAGAGAGAAAAAGAGAGAGCTTGGAGAGATTTTACAAGAGAGAGGTCAATTTCTCTTGGGTAAAAATTAAAACTTTTTTCTTTGGGACGAGCTTGTGGATTGTACAAGTCGTCGGTGTTCTTTATAGTCAAATCTCCCCTCACCCCCTCCCGTGGACGTAGGCAATTTTGCCGAATCACGTAAATCTCGTGTCTTTACTGTTTTGCTGTGTATTTGCTATTGTTTGTAGGTTCCTTTGATTCAGTCCTAGTACTGTTGAGAGGAAGAGTAGATATCTCACTTTGTTGGGATATTTTACTTTCTATTCTTATTTCCTTCGTGAGATGGGAATATAAATCAGAGCCTTCTCTCAGCTGATATCGCTTTCGCGGCGTGCGGGCGTGACCCCGCATCCCAACAATTGGTCTCAGAGCTGTTATTCAGATTGAAAGTGGTGTAACTTCTGGTTTGAGGTGGTGCTCGGTAATTTCTGAGAGAAGCGGATTTATTAATACAAACAGAGAATGACGTCTACCAGTAAATCGGTTAAAGTGAGAAAATTCGAGATTGAAAAGTTTAATGGAAAGAATGATTTTTTTCTATTGGAGGATGCAGATGAAAAACTCACTGATTTCGCAAAAATTGCACAAGGCTTTGACTGGAAAAGAGAAGAAGCACAAAGATATGTCTGATGAGGATTGGGAGGAGCTGGATCACGGAAGCGTCGATTATCCTATGCCTTGAAAGGGATGTAGCTTTCTTGGTAGATGGAGAGGAAACGGCTGCGGGCGTGTGGTCGAAGTTAGAAAGTACCTTCATGACGAAGAGTCTAACGAACCGGATCTATTTAAAATCCAAATTGTATACTTGTAAGACATAGATGAGGGCTCATCAATCCGGGAATACATCAACAAGTTTGATAGGATCATATCAGACTTGAAAGACATAGATGTGAAAGTTGTAGATGAGGATCAGGCGCTTCTACTACTTCTGTCTCTGCCAAAGTCTTATGAGAACCTGGTGCAAACACTGATGCTTGTAGGAGACAATTTGAAGATGGATGAGACTAGAACGGCGCTTCTAGCGGATGACCTTCGGAAAATTGCAACCAGTGACATGACTACTGATGGTAACAAAGAACAAGCGCAGGGATTGTTTGCTAGAGGAAGGAGCAATGAGCGAGGAAAAGGCAAGGGAGGAAAGTCTAGATCTAAATCAAGACCTTTTGCGGGAAAATCGTATTTCAAATGCAGTGAAGTTGGGCATTTCAAGGTCGACTGTCCAAATAAGAGAGTAGGTGGAAAGAAGAACAACAAGACTGAGAGAAGAGAGGGCAAAGAAGAGGCGAGCTACATTTCAGAGGAAGGGAGCGATAAGGAGTGCTATGTCGTCACGGATGGCGAGGATATCTCAGGAAAGTGGATACTTGATTCTGGTTGCTCTTACCATATGTGTCCAAATAGGAAGTGGTTTACTACCTACAGAGGCATTGATGGTGAAACCGTATTGATGGAGAACAACCATGCTTGTAAAACAGTGGGGTTAGGTAATATCAAAATCAAGATGCATGATGGAGTGGTTCGAACCTTGACGGATGTGAGGCATATTCCCGACTTGCGGAAGAATCTTATCTCAGTTGGTGCATTGGACTCCGGCGGTTACAAAATTATTACGGAGAACGGAGTAAAGAAGGTTGTTCGGGGTTCCCTTATAGTGATGAAGGGTGTTCATCACGGTAATTTATATACTCTCTCAGGTACAACGGTGACGGGAGATGCAACGGTTAGAACTGAAGGAAGTGGTGGAGATCCATGTGAGCACACACGGTTATGGTATATGCGGCTTGGGCATATGTCAGAGAAGGGTCTAGTTCTGCTTGGTAAAGAGGGTCTGCTGAAGAATCTGAAGGAACCTAGTATGGATTTTTACGAGGATTGTGTGTATGGAAAATCACACAGGGTTCAGTTTCTGAGAAGCAAGTCTAAAAGCAGAGGGATACTAGATTATGTGCACACGGATGTTTGGGGTCCGGCTCAGACCACTTCTAAAGGTGGTTCCAGATATTATGTCTCGTTCATAGATGACTATTCGAGGTATGCTTGGATTTACTTTCTGATGCATAAGAATGAGGTGTTCGAGACATTCAAGAAGTGGAGAGCAATGGTTGAGAACAGGACGGGAAAGAAATTAAAGACACTGAGATCTGACAACGGTACAGAGTATACAGATGGTGCTTTTAAGAAATTCTGTGATCACGAGGGAATTGTTCGACACTAGACAGTCAGGTCAACACCACAGCAGAATGGGGTCGCAGTGAGACTGAACCGAACATTGCGGGAGAAAGCAATGAGTATGCGATCATACGCTGGATTGGGCAACGAATGGTGGGCGGCGGTGGCTTCTGACTTGTTACATTGTGAACCGTTCACCACATTCGATATTGGATGGTGATACACCCTATAAGGTGTGGTCGAGAGCATGCGATTATGATAGGCTCGAAATTTTTGGATGTACCGCCTACTATCACGCCAACGAGGGAAAGCTTGACGAGGGCCAAGAAGACAATATTCTTGAGATATGCGAAGGGCGTAAAAGGCTATCGCTTTTGGTGTACGAAAGATTCAAAGTTCGTGATCAGCAGGGATGTTACTTTTGATGAGAAATCCATGATTGCTAGGGCGCCCAAGGATGATGGTGTTAGGACTGATGAGACTTCTAAGTCTCAGGTTATTAAAATAGAACCTAAAGATCAGCCAGGTTCTAGTCGTGTTCAAGTGGGAAGTCAGGTAGATGATGAGCTTGAGCAGGAGGAGGTTCAGCAGGAGAATACACAGGTGCTACAACAACAGCAACTCGAGGATAGTTTGGCTTCCACTAGGCCAAGACGAGCATACAAGCAGGTACAGAAGCTGGGGGCTGATCAACCCCTGAAGCACTATGGGCAGGTTAATTTGGTTGAATACGCATTCTCGGTGGAGGAGGACGAATCGGTCTCCTTCAAGGAAGCTATTCGGGACAAGGATAGTGAGAGTTGATTGGCTGCGATGGAGGAAAAGATGGAATCTCTTCGGAAGAACCAAACATGAGAGGTGGTCCCATTGCCCGTAGGAAGAAAAGTTATTGGTTGTAAGTGGGTGTATAAAAGAAAGAAAGATCTTTCAGAGCTCGGTGGTACAAGGTACAAGGTGAGACTAGTGGCTAAGGGTTTTGCACAAAGAGAGGGTGTGGATTACAATGAGATATTTTCTCCGGTGGTGAAACACACTTCTATTCGGGTGCTATTGAGTATTGTTGCTCACGGTGATCTTGAGCTGGAACAACTCGATGTTAAAACGGCCTTCTTGCACGGAGACTTGGATGAAGAGATCTACATGCATCAACCTGAGGGCTACAAGGTTGAGGATAAGTAGGATCATGTGTGTCGTTTGAAGAAGTCACTGTATGGATTGAAGCAATCTCCCCGACAGTGGTACAAGCGATTTGACTCCTTCATGTTGAAGCATGGATTTTCCCGAAGCGACTATGATTGTTGCGTTTACATTTGGAAGCTTCGTGGAGGTAATTACATCTATCTCCTTTTATATGTGGATGACATGGTTATTGCTTCTAAGAGCATGGTGGAGATAGATAGGCTAAAATCTCAACTTGGTGAAGAGTTTGAGATGAAGGACATGGGCGCTGCTAGGAAAATACTAGGTATAGAGATTAGAAGAGAGCGGGCGAACCGGCGATTGTTCTTAAGTCAGAAGGGCTACATAGAGCGGGTGATAGCGAGGTTCGGGATACAAAGTGCTAAGTCGGTGGTGACTCCATTGGCTCCACACTTTAGGCTTTCTGGTAAATAATCTCCTACTACAGCGGAAGAGAAGGCGCACATGGAGCGTATTCCCTATACTAGTGCAGTTGGTAGCTTAATGTACGCAATGGTGTGTACACGCCCAGATATTTCACATGCGGTTAGTGTGGTCAGTAGATTCATGGCGAATCCGGGAAAGGCACACTGGGAAGCAGTGAAGTGGGTCCTGAGGTACTTAAAGGGTACCGTTGATACGGGTCTGTGTTTTGGTGGAAAAACATGTCAGATTGATGGGTTTGTAGACTCTGATTATGCGGGCGATCTAGATAGATGGCGATCTACTACTGGTTATGTATTCAGGATACATGGGGCTCCGGTTAGTTAGCGATCGATGTTGCAGGCTACAGTGACACTTTCTACTACAAAGGCTGAGTACATGGCCATGGTAGAGGGAGTGAAGGAAGCATTGTGATTGTGGGGTCTTCTAGATAATTTGGGGATTGAGCAGGAGAACGTGAACTTGTGGTGCGACAGTCAGAGTGCAATTCACTTGGCGAAGAATCAAGTTCATCATGCTCGTACCAAGCATATCGATGTCAGGTATCATTTCATGCGAGATGTCATAGAGGAAGGCGATATTTCTCTCATGAAGGTACACACGAATGAGAATCCCGCAGACATGTTAACTAAGGTGGTCACAGGTAGCAAGTTTAAGCATTGCTTGGACTTGCTTCATATCAACCTGTTGATCGCCCAAGAGGGCATGGCCCTTGAGGCGTGATGGGGTGAGGTGGAGACTATATGGAGAATAATTATAGAACTACGGTTAGCTTGATCCCGGTGGAGGGTACGTAGGCAACCATGGTATAATGGTGCAACTTGATTGGTCTAGTTTGGCTGATGTAGATCTCTCTAGTAATGTTCGCGGTGTTCTTCTGGTGTTCGTCCAAAATTTGAGGTTTATTAAATAATGTACGAGGTGGAGAATTGTGAACGTGGGGGGAACATCCCACGTGGGTGGGGGCCACCCACGTGGGATGCATCCCACTACCGCTTTCCCCGTGCCACCGAGAGAAAGAAAACAAAAACAAAAAAAAAATAGTCCCACATCGGCCAAGTTAAAGGGGAGGAGAAGTTTGTTTCCCTTTAAATAGGGAATTAAACCTAGGATTTATGGTGTGAAGAAAAGTGGAGAAATAGGGAGAGAAAAAAACTAGAGTTTTTTGGCGGCGGCTAGAGAGAGAAAAAGAGAGAGCTTGGAGAGATTTTACAAGAGAGATGTCAATTTCTCTTGGGTAAAAATTAAAGTTTTTTTTTTGGGACGAACTTGTGGATTGTACAAGTCGTAGGTATTTTTTATAATCAAATCTCCCCTCACCCCCTCCCGTGGACGTAGGCAATTTTGCCGAACCACGTAAATCTCGTGTCTTTACTGTTTTGCTGTGTATTTGCTATTATTTGTAGGTTCCCTTGATTCAGTCCTAGTACTGCTGAGAGGAATAATAGATATCTCACTTTGTTGAGATATTTTACTTTCTATTCTTGTTTCCTTCGTGAGACGGGAATATAAATCAGGGCCTTCTCTCAGGTGATATCGCTTTCGCGGCGTGCGGGCGTGACCCCGCATCCCAACACAGTGCAATTCTAAAATTTTGTGGAAAAGAAAAATAACAAGATATATGCTAGTCGACACAAGAGATTTACGTGATTCGGAAAAACTGCCTACGTCCACAACCAAGAGCTATCATTTCTTTACTTTCTTTGAGAGAATATAAGAGAATTACAATTGAATCACTCACTGACCAAACCCGTAACCTCTTATACACCCGCTCTCAAAGTACCCAAAAAATACTCTCACAAGCATTTAACCATGCTCTTTTTTTCTCTCATTACGTGTCTCTATCGAGGCTTACAACCCTCTTTAAATAGCCCGGAAGTCTTGCCCTTCAACCTTAGTAAGTTTGCTCTCAAGCTTTAGCCAACTTGTCCTCCAAGTTTCTGCTTGACTTGTCAACCAAGCTTCTCAAGACGCCCACCAAGTCTCTCAAGAGGGATGGACCACCAACATTGAGTTTATTTTGGTTAATGAGTTTGGGTTACTTGGAACCAAGTAAGGCGTTTTGTGAATGACGGATAACACTAATAAGAGCAAAAACCCAAAAGAAATTTAAATGCAATTTAGCCTCCAATAAAATTTGTGATGGATTTCCTTAAGTATATAAAAAAACCCTAGAGAGCTGTTTGATTCGTCGGAGCTGTTGCTTCAGCAAGTTTTGAGGCACCTGCTTGCTTAACTGCTCAATTTAGTGGGACCTAGCGAGTCACTTGGCTATTTATTTTCTTAAATTTCTCCTTGCTGCACCCACATTTAAAACTTAAAAAGCTTTTTACTAAATCACCTTTTCTTTTCAACTCCTTCATCTTGTTTCTCCATAGTTATTCCACAATATTTCTTTTTTGAACTTTGATGCTTAACTATTTCAGAATTTACATACATGTTTCTTCCCTAAGAATTTCCTCTTGGTTGAGTTTGGGTTCTCTTATAGCCTTAAGCTCTTGACAAGACCTAAATTTTATTTAAATACATTAAGTAATGAAATACTCACATTACATTAATTATGAAAATGCTTCAACTAATTTAGCGAGCACTGATTCCATCAAAATGGTGGTGGGAGCTAAAATTGATAAAATATTTCAAAGAATCAAGTGCAATATGAGAACTTGGATTTAGCACAATTGATCAGGAAATATGGGGCTGCTTCTCCAATTAATATTATGATTTATTTTCTAATGATAGTCATCAATGTCTTTGCCTCTTATTAACTAGGATGCATAACATGTACGGGTGTGTGCGGATCCGCATATATCTGATCCAATCCGGGTCCGTATCCAAATCGGATGCAGATTCGGATATTAAAATCCTAATCTGAACAAACTCTTTTTCTATCATGTACGCAAAACTGTTCATTTTAAATTTCGTTATTATAGTGCTATAATTTTGTTGATATGCAGTGTTTTGGAGTGCTCCTTTCTGACTTCAAACTAGATTCACTTATTAGATACTTGGGTATACCAAAATCTAAATGATACAAATTCAGACCATAAAGACAGCTTAATATTTGTAGGGAATCTCTTACAATGTTCAAGTTATCTTATTCAATTTAATGAAAAATGAATAATTAAATATTTGTTTTGTTCTTATAACTGTATCTTATCCGTTTTGTGCTCATATTCAAATCGTATCTGTAACTGTTTCTATCATATCCTATCTATATCAGTTTTCAATTATGGCAGATACGGTATATATATTTTCCTTGCCGAAGCATATCTGTGTCCATAACCGTATCCGTGACTTATAAGTGGACATGGATGTGGTAAGTATCATATCCCAACCCATGAAGTTTGCACTGATAACAAGATCACATGTTGATCTGATGATTGAAAAGATAGTCTTGATGATTGAAAAGATAGTCTCGAAGTAGTTATTTGTGAATGATCAAAAGTAAGCATCTTCATGTAAAGTGCTAAACATAGGGGGTAACTAGGAGTTGCGAGTGAGAAATTTGGTTAAACTTAAAGAGAGTGTTAAGTATTAACAAATGTTTAGTTTTATGAGCTAGAAGTAGAAGTGGCCCTTAGTTTAAACATTTGATTTCCTTTTTTGTATGTAAATTCTTTGACAAGATTAATGGGGTTGGATAATCACTTTAAGTATCTATTATTTAAGTTGCATGCTATGGTTTTAGGTGTTACTGAAGCACCCAAGTCAGCCTTTTGAGAGTGTTTAGGACTGTAGCTTTAACTTTGTTCTTACGTTATTACTTGATTTCTATGTCCATGCTGATATTATTCCACAAATCTATCACACTTGATATTTTGAGAAATAATAATTTGGTAAAGCTTTCAGCCTTGTGTCAACTAAACTTGCTTGCTATCCATACTCACAGGCTTATCAAATTGTATCTTTTCTTGTTTATTGTTGTAGACTGTCACAGATGAATATCATGAGCCAGTGTCAGGAGAGATCCTTGTCAAGAACAGCTTGGACTTGGTCTACAAGAACAAGAAACCTATGGTGTATGACACTGATTAAACGCTCCCCAAAATATTCGAAGCCGATGCGGAACAGTTCATGACGTATTAGGTTGAGGAGAAATCACGAATAATAAAAACATTTCTTCTCAATCTAATATGCCTGCGCCAAGTAATCATAAAAATATATCACGATCCCAATCCACGGCCGGTAAGAATAAATAATAATCCGCAATGTAAGAGTACATATCACCAAATAAAATAATATCCAAGACTATAAAAGAGTCCACATGTCGAAACAATACATGTGGCTAAAGAACTAGAGAATCATAAAACAAATATCAACTAAGTTAAAATGGAAATGTGAAGGAAGTCTAAAGTTCATCAACTACGAAAATAAAAGAAAACTAAGCTTCAACTCGATCTACTCCGCCGTCGGAAGGTTCTCCTGGCGAGAAACTCGGCTCAAGTGTGACCGCATCTTGGACTGTCAGTCATCTAAATCGGCGTACACCAAGAGAATGGAGTACGCCGCGGCATAACACACCGCAAGATCCCACAAGCAATAGCAATATAATAATAATACAAACGAATGCAAGTAATCGAAGCTGCGATCGATACACGATAACAATACGATTAACCATCCATGTAAAGATCCGAATGAGATTAATATTAAGAAATCTACAAGCGAGGCGTGAATGCGTCGGCGAAATAATCCAAACAAGGAAATCCTCATGTATATACCATATGTCTCGATTGTAAATAACTAAATACTAACCCCAAACTATACGGATGGAACATACAACCGAAATAAAGCATCGACATGTGCATCTCGGTGTCCGGTACAACCAAGTGTCCTAAGCGTCAAATATCTCAACTCGATGTCCGTACCTAGCCATCCTATAACGGTCAATGGATCATAACTCTCACAGAATCGAAATTCATATCACCGGATAACCGGATCGTTCATAAATCCCTACGTGCATCCAATGCCGCTACACAAATCGGCCGAGGACTACACGCGAACCGATTCTACCGTCCTGACAAGCGGACTTCGGTGAATACACAAGTACACCGACTAAAGCGACTACACAAATTCAAACTTTAGCCCTACAAACCAACCCGGTGACTACACAAATTCATCGTGCGAACCGAAGATACATCAACAGTCATATCCGATCACATGAACCAAGACTTTCCCATCCCACGGTCTCAGGTAAATCAAGTCAACGATGCCGATATCACACACGGGTTCACCTCCTAAGCAGGTCAACACACACATGTCACTAGGTCATGTTCATGACGAACCAAGTCCCTAAGTCATGAACTACTACGGTTCTGGACACAACAAAACTGTGAATAAATGTAATTAACGCGGCATATCAATACCAGAATGCATCAAAAACATGAATAATCAATAAACAGTGCGAAATGCGATAACAAGAGCCATGAACAGCTAACTACACATGTAAACGGATAATATCGGAAATTTCACTAACGAGATTTTGAAACTTTTTAAAATAATAAAATAATAATTCCAATATTCCTTTAATATTTTCTCTTCCAAAATAAATTCTTCTAACATATTTCTCATAATAATAATTCTAAAAATATTCTAAAAATATTCTTTTCACAAAAACATTTCATAATTAATTAGAATTTAATAATTATTAAAATATCACACTCATCTCTTCACGAATATACCACAACAGTAATTATCTCATATTCGTCAAACAATCTCCCGTAAGTAATATCAATATAATCATATCGCAGTCTAAACTATGCAATTAATTAATAACGGATATAAATATTTGAAAAGACGAGTCAAAGGGAAGCGGGATCTTGCCTCGGGTTGTCGAACGATCGACGGTTCTGGCATGGTACAACGGTACGATGTTGCCGAGTTCGACGACGATGACGGCCAACGGGAGCTCACGGGCAGCAAGGCGAGGAGGTCGACGGTCACGGAGGTGAGGCCGGCGGTCATGGGCGACGAGGTCGAAGGTTAGGCTCGGGTCGGGCTGGTCATGAGGAAGATGGGCGTGGTCTTGAGGTACGGGGTCAACGTGGAAATGGCGGAAGGAAATGGAAGGATCTGCAGGAATGTGGTTGGAGTCTGATGGAGGATCAGAGGAGGAGGAGGCGGCGGTTGGAGGAGGGCAATGGAGCAAAGGAGGAGGCGCGGAGGTGGGTTGGGTGGATCAGTGGAGGAGAGAGAGAAACGAGGAGAGAGAGAGAAAACGGCTGGGTACGAAATTTTCAAAAAGAAAATAAATAATGTATATATATATAGGGTTAGGTTAGGGTTAGGGTTAGGGTTTAGCTGTATTGTAATATCTAAATTAGAAAATTAATTATTACAATGATAAACGCACTGATACCAAACTCGGGTTCTGAAATCATAAATAATATCAATAATCAAGGTTATGACTTGAAGTATTTATCGAAATTATTAAATTTATAATGTAGCTAAATCAAAACATAATTATAAAACTCTATTTTGAATTAGTAGAGAATCCTAAAATTTGAGAAAACATCAATAATATTTTTAGAAAATAATATTTAATTTTAAGGACTAAAAAATAACATTTAATATTTAAACACTAGAAAAGTAATATTTAATATTAGAAAAGCAATATTAGAAAATAATGATCGAAAAATATTAGGGAAATAATACTAGAAAAATACATACCGAAAATATTAGAAAATTACATATCGAAAATTCATGGGTGTTACATCCTACCCCTTAAAACAAATTCGTCCTCGAATTAAAATAGGAGCGTGTATAACAACCTAGAAATAGGAACGAAAGACTCAATTAAATATATATGGTAAGGAGCTATAGGAAGAGAGTGAGTGGTCGCAAATCGACAAGACAAGAAACAGTGGAAAGCTCCTAAGTCAAAGAGTGATAAAGTAGGGACGGAAGGAACAAGGACTTTGCCTATCACAGAAGGAGGTCAGGGTAACTAAACTTAGCACTCATAAATGATTCCTATTATGATATCATCAGGTAATGCTAAATAAGGAAATTATATGAACGTAAAACTAGGAGTAAACAATTCTTACGGTGATAACACGGTCATTCGCCCTGACTTACGGTGACATCATGAACGCCCGACGTATGTTGTCTGCCAAGGCTCCCGTAAACTCGCTTTTGTGAAGGAAGAGGTCCTGCTCGAGGGTATGGTTCGTGCGGAGCTGGTGCTGTCGGTGTTGGTCGAGGTGGAGCTGGAAGAGCTAGCCTATCTGGAGGTGGAGGTAAACGGGGCTGCTGACGCTGGGGACAATCCCGACTGAAGTGATCGGGGGACCCACATGCGCAATACGATCGAAGACGCCTCGACACCCGTGGGTATGCCGGGATAGTTACAATAGAAACATCTCACCGGATGGCCATAAGGCCGCACCTGAGCCGGGAGGATGATGCGCAGAGGGAAGTGGTCGGCGGAAAACCGCCGCTCGCTGAGCCTGCCTGCTTCGTTGAGTCTGCTGCCTAGGAGGAGGACGCTCGACACTCCTGGTTGGAGCTGCTGGTGCTCTGCTCTGAATCACATGGGGGTCTTCAGGCTCCTTCTGAACGCTCTCAATCTCGCGTGCCGCATCCAATACAGCGTCGTGAGTCGCAAGCGCTCTACCAGCTAGAGCCAATCTGATATACTTGTCCAGACCCTTCTGGAACTGTTGCCTCCTGATGGTCGGGTCTGTAACAAGGTGGGGAGCATAGCGGCTAAGGGAGGAGAACTCCGCCTCATACTCATCGACTGATCGACCTCCCTGCTTGAGCGCAACAAACCTGCACAAAAGCTCATCTCGGGCAGACTGGGGAAAGTACTTCCGATTGAAGCGCTCTGTGAAGGTCTCCCACAAAATCGGTCTCTCCAAATGAGTCTTCTCTGCATTCCACCAGATCCGAGCCGTATCGGTGAGCTGAACATCCATGAGACCTACCCACTCTGCAGGGGGAATACGAGCCACTGTAAGGATAGTCTCCGTGACCTGGAGAAACTCCTCTGCTGCTAGGGACCCCTCGGCACCAGAAAAGGACGGAGGTCGCATATATCGAACTCCCTAACTCCGGGCTCCGTGTGAGGAGGATGCTGGGGCTGAGGCTCCCGCTGCAACTGTCCTGCCAAGAGGTGCTGGTTCGTAGCCAATCCCTGAATCATCTCCAAAAGCTGACGCGGATCCACGTCGGGCATCTGGCCACCGCTACCGGATGGATTACTATTACCACGGGGACCTGCCATGGTTCTAGAGGAAAGACGGGAATTCAAACATTAGAGGGGGAACAAGGAAATCAAGTAAGAATCAGAATCGGAATCGAATAGGATAGAAATCAAAACATAACTTATAGGATAAGGGTTTAAACATAGTCTTACGGATGGAATAGTGATACGTGTCTAAATTATTTATCTTATTCTTACTGTGAAACTCAGGACTGTGAACTGAGATCGTGACTAGACCTGAGCAGTCTGATTCGGTCGGACCTGCATGGGCCACCACCAAAAACCTGTCACGCCCCGCTTCCCAAAATACCCGGAAGCGCATTGCGAATTCGCGACGTATTAGGTTGAGGAGAAATACGAATAATAAAAAACATTTCTTCTCAATCTAATACGCCAAGCGTCAAGTAATCATAAAAAAATATATCACAGTCACAGATCCCAATCACAGCCAGTAAGAATAAATAATAATCCAGAACAGAAGAGTACATATCACCAAATAAAATAATATCCAAGACTATAAAAGAGTCCACATGTCTGAAACAATACATGTGGCTAAAGAACTAGAGAATCATAAAACAAATATCAACTAAGTTAAAATGGAAATGCTGAAGGAAGTCTAAAGTTCATCAACTACTGAAAATAAAAGAAAACTAAGCTTCAACTCGATCTACTCCGCCGTCTGGAAGGTTCTCCTGCTGAGGAAACTCCGGCTCAAGTGTGACCGCATACTGGACCTGTCCGTCATCTAAATCTGACGTACACCAAGAGAATGGAGTACGTCAGCGTGCATAACACACGGCAAGATCCCACAAGCAATAGCAATATAATAATAATACAAACGAATGCAAGTAATCAGAAACTGCGATCGATACACGTATAACAATACGATTAACCATCCATGTAAAGATCCGAATGAGATTAATATTAAGAAATCTACAAACGAGACGTAGTTACGTCGGCGAAATAATCCAAACAAGGAAACCCTCATGTATATACCATATGTCTCAGATTGTAAATAACTAAATACTAACCCCAAACTATACACGGATGGAACATACAACTGGAAATAAAGCATCGACATGTGCATCTCAGGTGTCCGTACAACCAAGTGTCCTAACTGTCAAATATCTCAACTCGATGTCCGTACCTAGCCATCCTATAACTGGTCACTGGATCATAACTCTCACAGAATCGAAATTCATATCACCGGATAACTGACTGTTCATAAATCCCCTACGTGCATCCAATGCCGCTACACAAATCGCCGGAGGACTATACGCGAACCGATTCTACCGTCCGACACAAGCAGGACTCAGGTGAATACACAAGTACACTGACTAAAGCGACTACACAAATTCAAACTTTAGCCCTACAAACCAACCCCAGTGACTACACAAATTCACTGGTGCGAGTCTGGAAGATACATCAACAGTCATATCCGATCACATGAACCAAGACTTTCCCATCCCACGGTCTCAGGTAAATCAAGTCAACGATGCCGATATCACACACGGGTTCACCTCCTAAGCAGGTCAACACACACATGTCACTAGGTCATGTTCATGACGAACCAAGTCCCTAAGTCATGAACTACTACGGTTCTGGACACAACAAAACTGTGAATAAATGTAATTAACGCGGCATATCAATACCAGAATGCATCAAAAACATGAATAATCAATAAACAGTGCGAAATGCGATAACAAGAGCCATGAGCGACTAACTACACATGTAAGCGGATAATATCGGAAATTTCACTAACGAGATTTTGAAACTTTTAAAATAATAAAATAATAATTCCAATATTCCTTTAATATTTTCTTCCAAAATAAATTCTTCTAACATATTTCTCATAATAATAATTCTAAAAATATTCTAAAAATATTCTTTACGTCAAAACATTTCATAATTAATTAGAATTTAATAATTATTAAAATATCACACTCATCTCTTCACGAATATACCACAACAAGAATTATCTCATATTCACAAACAATCTCCGTAAGTAATATCAATATAATCATATCGCAGCCTAAACTATGCAATTAATTAATAACGGATATAAATATTTGAAAAGACGAGTCAAAGGAAGCGGATCTTGCCTCTGTTGTCGAACGATCGACGGTTCATCGCGGCAACGCGTCGATGTTGCCGGAGTTCGACGAATGACTGGCCAACGGAGGTCGACGGCAACAGGTGGATGGAGGAGGCTGAGCGGTCACGGAGGTGAGGCTGGCACCGGCGGACGAGTGGCGCAAGGTGAGGCTGGCGGAAGGCCGGGAAGAGGGCTGGCGGTCTGGTCGGCTGGCGCTGGGTCTGGCAGAAGAGGCGGAGTGCAAGGCGGAAGGGCGGGCAAGGAAAGGGATCGGCGGAAATGGCGGAGGGGAAATGGCGGCAAGTGGAATCGGAAGGAGGCCATTGGGAAGTGGCCGGCGAGTGGAAGGCAAGAGGAGGAGGCAGGGAGGTGGGTTTGGGTGTGATCATGAGGAGAGAGAGAAAGAGGAGAGAGAGAGAGAAATTGGGTCTGAAATTTTCAAAAAGAAAATAAATAATGTATATATATATAGGGTTAGGTTAGGTTAGGGTTAGGGTTTAGGCTGTATTGTAATATCTAAATTAGAAAATTAATTATTACAATGATAAACATTGCATACCAAACTCAGTTTCTGAAATCATAAATAATATCAATAATCAAGGTTATGACTTGAAGTATTTATCGAAATTATTAAATTTATAATGTAGCTAAATCAAAACATAATTATAAAACTCTATTTTGAATTAGAGAGAATCCTAAAATTTGAGAAAACATCAATAATATTTTTAGAAAATAATATTTAATTTTAAGGACTAAAAATAACATTTAATATTTAAACACTAGAAAAGTAATATTTAATATTAGAAAAGCAATATTAGAAAATACGTGTCGAAAAATATTAGGGAAATAATACTAGAAAAATACATACGAAAATATTAGAAAATTACATATCGAAAATTCATGGGTGTTACACGATTGTCAAAAGGAAGTGCAGGTGTGCAGATATACTTATTATATCATCATCATTTATGGCCTTGTACTATTGTATTATTATTATTATTATTATTTTGGCATGGCTATATGATTTTATGCATTTCACACTTCTATCAAAATACAGCTTTAAATGATAAATAGCCTACGCGTAAATAAAGTAAGCCATCATCACTTACCCCAAATGCATCCCACAATAGTGTAGTGCTTTCTAATGTCACTCTATTAAGTGTTTATTTAATGTGATCTTGTTTGAAATACAATGTTAGGAGACTCATACAGGAAAGGGGCGAAAGCAGTCTTTTTGGCTTGATGACAATTGACTAGTCATATATTGGGATCCCCTTATCATGTCCCCACCAGCCAATAAAACCTGCATTCGATATTCTGCCCTTTAAGCCAACATTTTACATTTTATTAAGTAGAGACTATATATAATATGTTATTCACTAGGTTTCATTATCTCAAGCATATAAATGATGCTCACTGTAACTACCACGAATCATCGACATTCACAATAGCCGCTATCACACCCCCATAGTTGGGTGTAGACAACAAGTGCAAAATGAAACCACATGCCTGCATTCAACTGTTGGTGTACAGCTATACGTGTCTCATCATCCGTTAATCACCTCTGGCTCATCACGTCAATGATGAGAAATATATCATACAACCACATGCCATGTTTATCCATTTCATTTTCACACTAACCAACCAGTTCATCAATCACTTTATTTTATCTATCGCTTTGTTTTCATGTCAAATGAAATGTTTGACATCGTAATTCTTGTACTTGTCACCATATACATTTCTTGTAGCTTCTAACATGTCTCTTTATATGCTCTCTACCGAAACGGTGTTCACAAACTCATTCAAACATGTCCGTGTGTCCCTAACTTGGCACTAATCATTACTGGTGTCTTAAACGTGTATTGAAGATGTCACAAAGAGTCAAAACTATAAAAATACGGGTATAGTGGTCGGTGCGGCCGGACCCTCCCCCAAACTATTCACTGTTGCCCCGGTTGGCAGTATTCTGCCTTTAGCCATCGCCTCGACACTCTGTCGTTCGCCTATTTTTTCTAATTTTCACTGTACATAAATGTTTTCTCATTTGAAATACAATGAAGCATTATTTATGCATGAAAGCTGATCAGAAACAAAACCCTAATCTCGATGTACGAAAAAAAAATCTTAACTTCATTGTTTAAACAACTTCCAAATGAAGCAACAAAACACAGGTCTAGCAAAAGTAACATCTTTAATATAAAAATAACATAGATCTACAGAAAATATCGATACTTATGCAATGTATGATTCTGAAGTAAAATTCTTTAAAGAAAAACTGAAAGGAACATAGAAAGAACAAAAGGCAATGTGATTTCGATGAAAACCCCTAGAACTTATGCAAATACTCTCTCTAGCCTTAACCTCCTTCTCTCTTTAGTCCTAGTTGTGAAAAGTCCGTAGAAAAACCTAATTCTACAGAAAAGAAAGGTTTAAATAGGTTGTGGTACTAATAGTATTAGTGTGTACCCCCGTGCAAAGCACGACTCCCTTTTTTTTTAAGCATTGCATTTTGAATATGCCTCCCTCTAAGGTTTAATACATTTTGATTTGATTATTGAATGCTTAAAATTAGAAATCATATCTACTGCTCTATACTTAAAGGAGAATCCAAATATTTACTATTCATGATACAGTAAATTACTATATCATGAACAGTAAGCTTACTCCTCTTTACTCGGAGAGTCCAAAGGTTTACTGTTTATGCTAGTAATTTACTGTAGCATTTATTGTAGCATGAACAATAAATATTTGGATCATCCTTTAAGTATAGAGGAGTAGATTCGGGTATACTACTCACTAAACGGGTAAAAAATTGGCTACCTTGGAAAAAGTCCTAAAAATCATATGGACTCAGAAAATACAATGAACAACTTTGTCTTCTATAGCCCACTATAATTCTAATTCTTGTTACTCAAAAAATACAATGAACAACTTTGTCTTCTGTAGCCCACTATAATTCTAATTCTTGTTATCTCTGAATATTTGACCAAGTTCAAACAATTTCCAATAAGCCTCTAGGAAATGAAAAAACTATGTATTTGGTATTTCTGCCATTTTCTACTCATATAAATACTAGATTTGAGGTCTCACAAATCTGAGGTCTAACAGTAGATTTAACTAAAAGAGGAATGAATTTGGTGGTGATGGCCATTTGGGGTGGTTTTGTTGGGGGAAGGAGGATGAGTTTGGGGGTTGAGTTTGATAATGACAATCATGGGAGTCAAGTTTGGGGAGATAGAGAAAGGGAGAGAGTGAGAGTGAGGAGGGGGAGAGGGGAGAAAGGGGGATAAATTTGGGGGTTGAGTTTGTCTGAAAATGCAACATACTGTCTTTGGAGTGTCTAATTTGATTGAAAATTTCTATGAAAGTATATGCTATTTGATATCCCATTTTGCAATGGCGGAGCCAAGACCCATGAGGTAGTGGGGGCAATATATTTTAAATAAAATAATCTATAATAACATAAAAATAAAATAAAATAAAATAATAAAATAAATTAACTTTAAATCCACTAACATAAAAATAGAAGACATTTTACAATTGTCCTCCATGAGTTTTCATATTTTAGAATATTTGCTTAGAAATAATTAGGATGGAAATTAGATTCAATTAATGAATATTTGGGTTAAATTAAATGAGCCGTATTAAGCGTAATTAATAAAAATTCAAATTAAAAACATCAATTCTTAGGGCATATACTAGAAAGCCTAAACATCAAACAACGATAACTACCAACTACAAGATAGAATAATACAAATATAAACCAAGATATCCTACAAGCTTAAACCAAAAAAAAAAAAATATCTACGACAAACTTAACCAACATTTTTAATACAAAAATATCCAAATCATTATCGTATCCCATAAATATAAACCAACACATAGAGCCAACATACAAATAATAATGGCATAAGAAATGTACTCACATGTCATTGTTATCCTATGGAACGAGTATGATGGGTAGTATCAATGACACTCTGGGCATGCCCTGTTAGAGGATAACCATCGTTCATTGATCAATGCATGTGACATGATAACTATGCGCACATGTCAAGGTTTGAAGCTGCTGACCTGCCTCATACTCCTCAAGACATATCATGCACAACCTGTTGTCCTCGTTGGATTACTTCTCTAGAGCAACGTAAGCAGAGATCTGGAACATTTTAATCTCCCAGCGCTCTAAATCGGGTGCTGGAGATAGACCTACAACTTGGGCTAGGCCTGGTTTTGGAACTGCCTGATACATGTGGTGATGACTCTAATGCCGTCTTAGTATGCTTAATAAAATGAACGCTAAGATAGGTAAGCCTCCACACATGCTTACTACTAAGATGATTAGCTTCATCATCTCCCATAGTCTATCAGCTATGTAAACTCATGTAAGGTACCATTTGCGTCAAACCATCTTTGCTTGCTGATGAGCTGCAACAAAATATAATTAGAAATTTCCATATGTTTACATAGTTTCTTTTTGAACTTATGTTAATAAATTTGTTGTAACTATTAAAATTATCTAAAATGCAACATCCTGTCTTCAGAGTGTATATTTGTTTTGATAATTTCTCTGAAAGTATATACTGTTTGATATCCTAATTTGCAAGTATGAGCCAAGATCCATGAGGTAGTGGGGACAATATATTTTAAATAAAATAATATAAAATAATAAATAAATAAAATATTAAAAATAAAATAAAATAAGTTTAAATACACTAAAATAAAAATAGAAGACATTTTACAATTGTCCTCCATGAGTTTTCATATTTAAGAATATTTGCTTAGAAATAATTAGGATGGAAATTAGGTTCAATTAATGAATGTTTGGGTTAAATTAAATGAGCCTCATTAACTGCAATTAATAAAAATTCAAATTAAGAATACATCAATGCTTAGGTCATATACTAGAAAACCTAAACATCGAACAAGTCTTACTACCAACTACAAGATAGACTATTATAAATATAAACCAAGATATCCTACAAGCTTAAACCAAAAAAAAATATCTATGACAAACTTAACCAACATTTCTAATACAAAATATCCAAATCATTATCGTATCCAATAAATATAAACCAACACATGGAAACCAACATACAAGTAATAATGGCATAAAAATATACTCACGTGTCATTGTTATCTTATGGAACGACTATGATGGGTAGTATCGATGACACGCTGGGCATGCCCTGTTAGAGGATAACCATTGGTCATCGGTCAATGCATGTGACATGATAACTATGCGCACATGTCAAGGTTCGAAGCTGCTGACCTGCCTCATACTCCTTAAGACATATCGTGCACAACTTGTTTTCCTTGTTGGATTACTTCTCTAGAGCAACGTAAGCAGAGATATGGAACATTTTAATCTCCCGGCGCACTAAACCCAGTGCTGGAGATAGACCTACAACTTGGGCTAGGCCTGGTTTTGGAACTGCCTGATACATGTGGTGATGACTCTAATGCCGTCTTAGTATGCTTAGTAAAATGAACGCTAAGATAGGTAAGCCTCCACACATGCTTACTACTAAGATGATTAGCTTCATCATCTCCCATAGTCTATCAGCTATGTAAACTCATGTAGGGTACCATTTGTGTCAAACCATCTTTGTTTGCTGATGAGCTGCAAAAAATTATAATTAGAAATTTTCATATTTTTACATAGTTTCTTTTTGAACTTGTGTTAATAAATTTGTTGTAACTATTAAAATTATCTAAAATGCAACGTCCTGTCTTCAGAGTGTCTATTTTTTCTGATAATTTCTCTGAAAGTATATACTATTCGATATTCCAATTTGCAGTGGTGGAGCCAAGACCCATGAGATAGTGGGGGCAATATATTTTAAATAAAATAAAATAAAATATTAAAAATAAAATAAAATAAGTTTAAATCCACTAACATAAAAATAGAAGACATTTTACAATTGTCCTCCATGAGTTTTCATATTTTAGAATATTTGCTTAGAAATAATCGAGGATGGAAATTAGGTTCAATTAATGAATATTTGGGTTAAATTAAATGAGTCTTATTTCCTGCAATTAATAAAATTCAAATTAAGAATACATCAATTCTTAGAGCATATACTAGAAAACCTAAACATCAAACAACTCTAACTACCAACTACAAGATAAACTATTGCAAATATAAACCAAGATATCCTACAAGCTTAAACCAAAAATAAAATCTATGACAAACATAACCAACGTTTCTAATACAAAAATATCCAAATCATTATCGTATACAATAAATATAAACCAACACATAAAAACCAACATACAAATAATAATGGCATAAGAAATAAACTCACATGTCATTGTTATCCTATGGAATGACTATGATGGGTAGTGTCGACGACACTCTAGGCATGCCCTATTAGAGGACAAACATTGGTCGATGCAGGTGACATGATAATTGTGTGCACATGTCAAGGTTCAAAGCTGCTAACCTGCCTCATATTCCTCAAGACATATCGCACATAACCTTCTCTAGAGCAACGTAAGTAGAGATCTGGATCATTTTGATCTCCCGGTGCTCTAAACTAGGTGCTGGAGATGGAGCTGGAACTAGGTCCATTTCCCTGTAGAGGCTGTGAACGATTGAGAAACAAGAGTACGCTAATCTTTGGGGAAAGAAAAGATGAAAAGGAAATGATTTTAGCTATATGGGGGGTGTTTTTCACTGGAGGGTATTTCAGTGCTAACGGGTTTCTTAACGGGAAGGAAAGAGAAGTTAAATACTGGAAAGGAAAGGCAGAGAATGAGAGGAAAAAGATAAAATGTTGATTGGGAGTTTAGCAAGGGAAATAGGAGTAAACTTAATTTACCTTGTTTGCGAGTTTTACTAAAAGGAGAGAAGTGATGTGAACATATGTAAAGTTACATAAATGTCCTTACATGTTATTAAAATATTTTATCAACTAAATACTTGGGAAAAATTATCTCTATGTTGTTAAAATTTACACGGTTTATTTTACATCCTCTACCGTCCAATTTGGGGAATCTTCCCAAGTTTATCAAATTAGCGAAATGAAGCGATCGATAAACAACCAAATGCAAGTTAGTTATATATATATATATATATATATATATATATATATATATATATATATATATATATATATATATATATATATATATATATATATATATATATATATATATATATATATATATATATATATATATATATATATATATATATATATATATATATATATATATATATATATATATATATATATATATATATATATATATATATATATATATATATATATATATATTATCATGCTGTTTCCAAAAATATCAGGAAGCGATGCATTGAACAAGTCTGCGACGTATTAGGTTGAGAAGAAATACAAATAAAAAAAAATTTCTCCTCAATCTAATACGCCAAGCGTCAAGTAATAATAAAAGTACATCACAATCACAAATCCCAATCACAGTCAGTAAGAATAAATAAATATCCAGAACAGGAAGTACATATCACCAGAATAAAAATAACATCTCAGACTATAAAAGAGTCCACATGTCTAAAACAATACATGTAGCTAAAGAAACTAGAGAATCCTAAACAATATCAACTAAACTGAAAAAATTACTGAAATCAGTCTAAGGTTCATCAAACTACTAAAAACAAAGAGAAAACTAAGCTTCAACTCGATCTACTCTGTCGTCTGGGAGGCTCTCCTGCTGAGAAAACTCAGGCTCAAGTGCATCTCCATACTGGACCTGTCCGTCATCTATATCTGACGTACACCAAGAGAATGGAGTACGTCAGCGTGCATGGCACACGACAAGATCCCCCAAGAAAATACAATTTAATATAATAGTGGAAAAATGATGCATGCGTACAACTAGAACTGACAATCTAAACAACCGGGAGACCCTGGCACTCTAAACAACAGTGACGGGTAACTAACCATTCTATAATAGTCTCAGGTCTACATCTCACATAGAGTCAAAGTTCATATTATTCGGATAATTGACGGTTCATATTCCTCTACGTGCATCCAATACCGCGGAACTACGGTCAGAGGACTACCGCAATCGATTACGGCTTGGGACACAAGCGGGACTCGGTGGCGAAAGCGATTTCAGCCCGCGTCGCGAAGCGATTCAGCCCAACAAACCAACCCCATTGCAGCGGGATCACTTGGCGCAGTGCGGAAGATACAAAAATAGCCACATCCGAATACATGAACCAAGACTTTCCCATCCCACGGTCTCAGGTAAATCAAGCCAACGATATCGATATAACAAAACACGGGTTCACCTCCTAAGCATGGTCAACACACACATGTCACTAGGTCATGTTCATGACGAATCAAGTCCCTAAGTCATGAACTACTACGGTTCTGGACACAACAAGACCATGAATAAATGCAATTAACATGGCATATCAATACAAGGATGCATCAAAAACATGAATAATCAATAAACGGCACGAAATGCGATAACAAAAGCCATGAACAGCTAACTACACATGTAAACGGATAATGTCGGAAATTCACTAACCAGATTTTGAAACCTTTTGAAATTGCAACGAAAACTAGATAACAAATAACTTAACGATGGTGTAAGAGGATCTAAAAATGGCGAACGTTTCATACATGAAATGTCCCGGTCTTCATTCATCGATTACACGGTCGTATTTATCAAAAAAAAATCCTTTTTTCTTTTTTTCTAAATTAATTCCTTTAAAGTCAATTTCCTCACGGATATTCAAAAAATATTATTCGGATAATTAATTTAAATAATCCCTTTTTTTCTTTACAAATGAGTTTATTTCTACCAAATAATTCTAATTTTTCCTTTTTCGATAATATCTCGTAATATGACAAATTAACAATATTAAACGTTCTTCGGGCAATCCACGAGATATAAAATTATATAAATTACTCTACGCACTTAATAATTGTAATTAATCTAATAACTGAAATATGAGTCAAAGGCAAGAGGAATCTTGCATATAATAATTCATAAATAATCTAAAATATAAAATACAAGTCAATAGGTAACAGGATCTTGCCTCGATCGTCGAAGCGAATCGGCCTTGGTTATTGAATTCGAGGAAACACGGCTGCGTCGGGTTAGGGTTAGGGTTAGGGTTAGGGTTAGGGTTAGGGTTAGGGTTAGGGTTAGGGTTAGGGTTAGGGTTAGGGTTAGGGTTAGGGTTAGGGTTAGGGTTAGGGTTAGGGTTAGGGTTAGGGTTAGGGTTAGGGTTAGGGTTAGGGTTAGGGTTAGGGTTAGGGTTAGGGTTAGGGTTAGGGTTAGGGTTAGGGTTAGGGTTAGGGTTAGGGTTAGGGTTAGGGTTAGGGTTAGGGTTAGGGTTAGGGTTAGGGTTAGGGTTAGGGTTAGGGTTAGGGTTAGGGTTAGGGTTAGGGTTAGGGTTAGGGTTAGGGTTAGGGTTAGGGTTAGGGTTAGGGTTAGGGTTAGGGTTAGGGTTAGGGTTAGGGTTAGGGTTAGGGTTAGGGTTAGGGTTAGGGTTAGGGTTAGGGTTAGGGTTAGGGTTAGGGTTAGGGTTAGGGTTAGGGTTAGGGTTAGGGTTAGGGTTAGGGTTAGGGTTAGGGTTAGGGTTAGGGTTAGGGTTAGGGTTAGGGTTAGGGTTAGGGTTAGGGTTAGGGTTAGGGTTAGGGTTAGGGTTAGGGTTAGGGTTAGGGTTAGGGTTAGGGTTAGGGTTAGGGTTAGGGTTAGGGTTAGGGTTAGGGTTAGGGTTAGGGTTAGGGTTAGGGTTAGGGTTAGGGTTAGGGTTAGGGTTAGGGTTAGGGTTAGGGTTAGGGTTAGGGTTAGGGTTAGGGTTAGGGTTAGGGTTAGGGTTAGGGTTAGGGTTAGGGTTAGGGTTAGGGTTAGGGTTAGGGTTAGGGTTAGGGTTAGGGTTAGGGTTAGGGTTAGGGTTAGGGTTAGGGTTAGGGTTAGGGTTAGGGTTAGGGTTAGGGTTAGGGTTAGGGTTAGGGTTAGGGTTAGGGTTAGGGTTAGGGTTAGGGTTAGGGTTAGGGTTAGGGTTAGGGTTAGGGTTAGGGTTAGGGTTAGGGTTAGGGTTAGGGTTAGGGTTAGGGTTAGGGTTAGGGTTAGGGTTAGGGTTAGGGTTAGGGTTAGGGTTAGGGTTAGGGTTAGGGTTAGGGTTAAGGCTATATTACAACATAAATATCGAGAAAATTAATTATTATAATGATAATTAACAAGAGTGATAATCATAAAATTATCACACATATATATGTATTTTATGCGTGCAGATACCAAGCTCGGGCTTACAAAATCATTAATAATATCAATAATCAAGATTATGACTGAAAGTATTCACGAAATTATTAAATTTATAACTTAGTTAAATCATAAAATGAATGTAAAATTATATTTTGAATTAGTAGAGAATTCTAAAAATTTAAGAAAATACCTTTAGAAAATAATATTTAATATTTAAATACTAGAAAATAATATTTAACATTAGAAAAGCAATATTAGAAGATACGTGTCGAAAAATATTAGAAAAATAATACTAGAAAAATACGTACTAAAAATATTAGAAAATACATTATCAAATATTCACGGTGTTTTATATATATATATATATATATATATATATATATATATATATATATATATATATATATATATATATATATATATATACACACACACACACACACACACACACACGAGGTGTGACTAATTTTGCTAAATTAGCAATCAAGAGATAGTCATGTGGTGAGGCCCACCTTACTAGTCACATCAAAAGGTGTGGACCTCACCACTCTATCTCTTGGTAGCTCATTTTATAAAATGAGCTGCCACCTCATATCCATCATTCCCTCTGTATATATATATATATGTGTGTGTGTGTGTGTGTGTGTGTGTGTGAAGTCTTGAGTTTGGGGGATGGGGGCAAGGCTAGTGGTTGAGGATATTTATTTATTTATTTGGATTAGTCCTTTTTTTAAGATTTTACTTTAAGATGTTATTGGTCTAGGACTAGGATTTCAATTTTAAGCTATGGTGCTATTAGTTTATGTAATACCTAATCCATAATTATCCTGTTTATATTAATTTGCTTATTTTAAAATAAAATAATGACTGTGTGTTTTTGCAATAAATATTTGCAAATAGAAGTTTAGAAAATTATATTGCAATTAAGACTTTAACATACATAAATAAAAAGCAAAGAGGGTATTTATGCAAAATGTAATAGCAAGCTTATCTTATAGGTAAGCATGACAATATATATATATATATATATATATATATATATATATATATATATATATATATATATATATATATATATATATATATATATATATATATATATATATAATGGATGAACGTGCACAAGCTTATCTTATAGATAAGCATGAGAATAAAAAATATATTCACGGATAAGTGTGCACAAGCTTATTTTATAGATAAGCCTAAGAATTAAATATATAATTTATGGATAACGTGCACAAGCTTATCTTATAGATAAGCATGAGAATAAAAAATATATTCATGGATAAGTGTGCACAAGCTTATCTTATAGATAAGCCTAAAATTAAATATATAATTTATGGATAACGTGCACAAGTTTATCCTATGGATAAGCATTAGAATAAAATAATATATAAATCTATATATAAGCGTGCACATGCTTATCCTATAGATAATAGATAAGCATGAGATTAAAATAATAATATAATAAGAGGTAGGATGCCTATAAATAGGGGATGACACTTCATTTAGAGGGCATGTTCAAAAATAATTCAAAAATCAGAAGTAACGTTTGACGTATTGCGCAAAGGCTGGGTTCTGTAAAAGACCTGTAAGTGGGGATATATTCTTTAATTTATGTTAACTTTAATTTTTTTCATGAGAATTGCATTTTTCATGGTCATACAAGCATGAGTTTCGTACTAATTGTCACGCCCCGGTTCCAAAACATAATAATTTGGAGCGTGACTCCGCAATGCAACCATACGGTCACATTCACGCCTCTAGACCATCTTGTATACCAATATATTGCTAAAAAGAAGTACAACATAGAGCATGTAACTAAGATAACAAAGAAAATAGATAGATAAAGAACTCTATGAGAGGACAAAGTTCTACTACAAGTCCACAACTATCCAAAATGGAAGAGAGGAAAAATACATCATAGTCTGGAGAACCACATGTGGCTAAAGAAAAAGTCTAAAACAAATAACTACCTAAACAAACTGAAGCTGAGAAATTAATAGGACAGAAGGTGATCACTGCCGCTGGGCCTGATCCTCAAAGTACTCTCGATCCTGCGGAGAAAGAATAGTTCCCGAGTCTGGGGTGCGCAAACCCCAGGGGAGTCAGAAAACTCCCAACAAGCATGTAAAATGAAGAAATTGTGCGCGTGTAAGTGTATGTGGCAGGTATAAAGAAAGAATGAAATCTCCATTAAAGGTGATAAAAGAAAAAGCTAATTATAGATATCAAGACAGTCTATCACAAGGCATACAAGCACATTATCATTATTTTAGATGTTATTTGAATTAGAGGAGAATATGTTGGTGTATATAAATCGGTTTCCCGTAAACCGTCCCGGGAACACGGCTTCAAGTCAAGTATTGGCCTTTGGCCCTTATATATATAACTCAGGATATCAAGAATGCGCATAAGACCGTTTATATACACTTTATATTCTTCGTCCAATTCCCCTTTATTTAACCCCATATTTAGCAATTTATTTTAAGTGATTATGCATGAAATATTATTCACTAACCACAGAGTTACAGTGGAAACGGCTTCCGTAAAACTATGAAAATAACCGTGAGCCAGAACATGTCCAATCAAGATGGGTGCATCGTCTAGTCAATGCTATTATAATAATAGTAAATAATCAAGAGAACTCACATCAGGACATCGATGTTGAGGGTATAGCCATGCTATGATAACACATTTATAAATCATATTTTTGACGGAAGTCGTCTTCATGCACAATCGGCCCTATTTAAATATCACTAGGTGATCAAACATAATATCAAGTGATCCAACAAGCATCAAGAAATCCATCAATATTATTATTCATCTTAACGAAAAGAAAATAAAATAATTAGCATGATTGTTTAATATCAAAGCGGGACTAAAGGTGTTGATTTAACAACATAGAGAACTGAAAAAAAAAACTGATTTTTAGTGAGCAAAAGGCACAAACGGGTCTGAAATATGATATTGGGTCCTAACTGGGTCAAACGGGTCTGTAATTTGAGTTATAAACCCCAAACGGGTTTGAAATAGATATAACGGGTCTCAAATTTGATATCGGACCTGAACCGGGTCGGGTTTGAGTTAAAAAACCGGCCCAAAAGAAATTTTGTGTAAAAATAAAGGGCTTGGGGTTCGAATTCATGACTAGAGACACAAAGAGCCAACCACTAACCAATATGCCATAGATGTCTTCATGAAATATGGCCTCGGATATACTTATATCCCAATATATCATAGAAACCTTCAATCAAACAAAAATACATTATTATTTAGAAGTAAAATAAATATGCCTTTAAATCCGTAAAGATATTTTATACATTAATACAATTTTCTTTAAAAGCCAAGATATAGAGGTATATATGATACGCTAGCTTATAGGTCAAATAAATTTATATTTTGCCTTTTGTGTAAAATTTCATGTACCTAGCTAAGATTTGAAATAAAAAAATATTTAGAAAAAAAAACATTTAAGAAAGTATGAGATTGGCTTTATCTTCTATTTACAAATATAAAATTTATGTATGTGAAGATTTTCAGTAAGACCCACTACCCAATGCTGTACTATCAAGGGACCTCAATACAGATCACTTCTACTAATGTATCTATATAATAAATAACAACCCAACTTCATGGATGATATTTAAATACAAAGAGGAAGACCAAGTTCTACATTTCCAAACCAACGCACATATGTGATTCAATTGTCCCATTAATTCGCATGAATACAAAGTGTGTAACTGCAAATAGGACACATGCATGATTCGTGTTTAAAAATTTTTTTTTACTATGCATGGAAGAAAATGTCAAACAGCCCCAATATCTAGAACATGCAATATAAATAAATGATCATGTATCAACTACTAAATTTTTAGAAGCATCTTATTTTCATTGAAGGATACAGATCACAATGTCATATTTCTAAACTAAAATTTATCAACCACTATACATATAACTATACAGATCCAATATACACAAACCACAAGTTTTTATTTCTAAACTCTAATCATACTATGGATATTCATGTTAAGGAAATAAATGAAAGATAAGGTAGAAAGATGATATCTTCAAAATATTTCATAAAGGATCTCAGATTGTCCGTTCCATATTAAGATAATAAAAGAAAAAACTGGGAAGGGAAATATTATGCTTGCTTGAGGGGAATAATAATAATAATAATTTTAGGAAAGAAGTGAGGAAAGATATGCTTGCCGATTAACGCCGAAATGTAAACACCAAGCAAACTTCTTCTCCACCCCTCCTCAAGCGCTGGATGTCGGCCCTTTTTTTTTGATGAGGTTTTAGATGGCAGAGAAAAGAAAAGCATTTAAAGAGATATGCTTGTTGAGGGTAGTTAGAGATTTTGTAGGATATGAGGGAGGTGTTTGTTAAAAATCCTATCCATTTAGTTGCACGTGAGATCATGGTTGCAAAGATTCTAAGGATAAAGTAGCTCTAAGAACCTTGGGCTTTAAGGCTAAATGGGCCTTCCCAAAGAAAAAAAATAAGTCAAGAAAAATAAAGTGGCTTAAGATAAAACCTTCATGCATGATATATAATTATATCTAATAAAAATATTGGGTATTACACTAATGCTATTCCTTAAGTTATACTATAATCAAGGTAGTATTGCATCAATTCTCGTTAATATTTTCATATTGGACAATGATTTTATCACGGTTTGCTATACATGAATAGAGATTTGGGTTAATGACATTGGGTTATGTTGAGATTTTATATTGTGTTGTTTGTTTGTTGGTCACTAGTGTACACCAAGGAATTAAGTAAGTCACAGGCCTATCAAGGTAGTGGGGTGTTATAACAGTGATCAACACAGAAAATCCGACCGCAACACATCGCCGCGGTAGGCAGTTTGGTTGAGTTAAGGCGCAGTGCCGAGCCTAGAAAGCAGCCCTTTCTGCAGATCGCCATTGTAGGCAGTTTAGTTGTCAAGATAGGGTGTGATATTACTTAATTTCTATGCATAATTTCTTTGACAAAGTTTACAAATATGCCATTTCAAATCAAGTTTTATATTCTTTTGATATGCATATTTTGTTAATATAAATTACTGAATATGCATCGTTTATTGAGCATGTGGAAAGCTCACCCCAAATGTAAATAACATTTTAGCTGAGCGTAGTGAGGAGAACTAAGGCAAGCAGGATTTGAGGATATGGACAAGATCGTTGGTCGAAAGCAATCTTATAGCTAGTTTGGGTTTGTAATTAATGCATGTATTTGTCTACAAGACTACAACCTCTACTATATAACTGGGAGTTTCAGAGTGATATAAATGTACTTTTGATGATGTACGGTTAAGGACAAATAGTATAATATATCAATCAAGGAAGTAAGTTTAGAATACAATATTTTAAGTTTGTGGATCATAAATGTTGCTTGTTGGAATATTGAACTTAGGCTTCACAAGTCCTCAGCCAAAGAGATTTGTGGCCGACTGTCGCATGCCTTGGTTTTATTATCATTTTCAGTAATATTTTTATTAGTCTTGGGCGTGACAGCTTAGGACTAGGAATCGATTTTAACTTTATAGTGTTATTGGTTGTTTAGGATTATGATTAGCGCTATGATTTCAAGTTCCAAATTCCAATCCTACATCCATTCTAATTGGAAAATTCCAAGAAAAAGTCCATGTTAAAACTAGAGGTTTGTGATCTTCCTCCTACGTTTTCTCTTTCCCTTCCTTTAATGAGTCCACATTTAAAAATAACACCACTAACTAATATTTTCAAAACATTTCTAGTTAATATTTAATATTATATAGTTATTTAATAAAAATATTAAATATATTCAGTTTAACTATTTTTAAATTAAATATTTAAGTACACTTAATACGTAAATATGAAATATATTTAATAATTAATATTATTTAATCAATTTTATATTTAATATATTTAATATAATATATTTAGCTCTAAATATTGAATACATTTATTATTTAGCATATCTTACAATACATAAAATTATTCAGATATTTAATATTAATATTATGTGTGTGTATTCATTTAAACATTATATAAGAAATATAGTAAATATGTAAATATTAAATGTAAGTAGTTTTTAAAAGTTTGCACTAAGAATGCAAAAACTGACATAAAAAGATTTGCATGAGAATAAACCAAACCATTGAAACCACATATTTTCTCACATGTACGTGCGTTCACGTAGAAATTAAAAAAGCGAAACTTTCATACGCTTGTAGATGATCCAATATAGCAAGAGGACGACAATTTAATTTTATGATCCAAAGTTGCATGTCTATACACAAAGCTGCATGTCTACACACAAACAATACTATTAACCGAGTTGACACTACCGTGCTAACAGACTTGAGGTGGTCATAAAATTTAGCAGTTTTTCGAGAACATCTTAAACTTAGTTATTGTGTATCATGTTTTGGATATCGAGAAAATAGAATTACTGACCTGTATATTTTGGATACAAGCATACCCATGAACCCTGACCAAAAACATGACTTATGAAATCACATACTCAACAGTTAAGAAATTGTAAGTACCTAGCTTAAATTTGGAACATACATTTGTCATTCTTATAAGTCAAAAAGAAATCAAAGTGAGATTCTAAAATTATACGCGGCTATGAATGTATATTAATATGTTGCAGGCATGTAGAATCCAATACCAGGGCAAAGGATTTCCTTATCTAAATTAATCGAGATTAGGACGTTTGGCATGTCACCCTACTCTCGCAAAATTATCAGCAAAATTTGTGAGTACGTATAAATAATGAAGTTGTGAGTACATCCATTCATACTCCTAATTTTAAAATACTCCCAGTTATCAGTTCGTTATTTCCTAAATTAAAGATATTAGGATATATAGGATAATAATTGTTTATTTCTTTACTAATTAACATAGATAATTACATTTAAAGATAAAAAACCAACTCCTAATTATCAATTCCTTATCTTTTATTAATTCAATATTTTCACATACAATGAAACACATAGATATGATATATATTTAAATATTTCTCCTAATTTCTTATTTAATTAGTTATAATGAGGATAGAATAGGAGTGTGATATCTAAAGGGTCAAATGTATTCTTGTCCACGAAATTTTTCTAAAGCTCACACTTTTAAGTGGAGTAAGGTTAACATCTATCAAAATAAAGCTGATGATTTTTTTTTTATGAATAATTGTAAAGAAGGTTATCTATTTACTTTAACTAACATCTATCAAAAAAAGGTGGGGTGTAGCTCAGATGGTAGAGTATTCTCTCTGCAGAGAAAGGTACGAAGATCGATACCTCGCATCTCCATTTTTTTCCTTAAAAAGAGTATATGTAATTTCAAAGTACTCTTTTTGTTAATTTATATAAAAAATGAAGGGTATTTTTGTTCACGAAAAGCTTTTTTACTTGTTAACAGCAAAATTTTAAAATTAAGCCAAAAGCGATGTGTTCTCTCTCTCTCTCTCTCTCTCTCTCTCTCTCTCTCTCTCCCCGCATTCATACTCCTAATTTTAAATTAAGCCAAAAGCGATGTGCTGGAACCTCTTGTCCAGAAAACCATAACATAATTAAAGTTCGAGATGAAGAAGAGGCTGAGAATGTTTCATGGAAGTGAAATGACCATGCTTGCAGCTGTTTGGAAATACAGTCAAGACCAAAGGAAATTATTCAAGACGATCTCATAAAAGCTACTATTAACTAAATAAAATTATGCAGGAGAAGGCCCACTAAGATTACTGTGAGGGGTTGTTGAGGTTGTTGAGTGTGCGTTGACGGAGTATGTGGTTTTTTGTTAGTTGTGTGAAAGCGTGTGATGCTTTGCCATGTAAGAATTGAGTCCGCATACATTAATTAATAAAATTACAGCTTCAGGATTGTGTTCTATTTACAATTTGTGATGACTAATTTCAGCCGGCTTCATCTTCAAGAATCTTATTATAAGTGTTTTATTTATGCATCCATGCCTAGTGGCGTAGCCAAGAACTAGGGTTTGGGTGAGCACTTTGTATCTTATCTTGCAAAATAAATATAATTGTAATCACATTCGATAATATAAATACATTTTTAAAATAAAGGATAGGGTCTCAAGTTGAAATATCAACCAAATATTATATATTAAATGATTGTTTACATCTTCTCTGTATTGGATTTTTATTTGATCTTTGTTTTCTTATCACAAATTTATCCATCCTATAAAAAGTATAAATGTAAATCACTACAAAATTTTCTCACAATAATCTAGATTAAATTTGAAGATATTGAGGAAATTATGAACAAGATTTATTAAAATTATTAAACATAAACTATAATTTCTAATAAATATAATTTTCCTACTCTAAAAATCTAAAAAGTGAATACAAATTGAAATTGAAATAAAGCTTATCGCGATCACGAATCGTATAAACATTAAAACCCTAATATTTATTAGGTGTTTCCGCTATCTTTAGCGGCTTGCAGGTTCTTCGTAGGGATTTGAGAGTCACCCACAAACATTTATTATATTAAAATAAAGAAAACCTAATCCTGATTGGAAACATATTTCTAAGTGGACCCCACATTATAGTTACCTATGCTATAAAGAAACATACCTAAACAAAGAGCAACTAAATCATCATATTATGAAAAGTAAGAAAGTTATGTGGCCCCCACATAATTTGTTATCATATAGGTCTCTAGCTTTGAGACTAAGTGCAATATTGTATCATTACAGCCACGGCTACCTATTAAATTTGGAGGTGGGGCTGGGGGGTCACGTGACCACCCCCCTAAATTCATATAGGTCTCTAGCTTTGAGACTAAGTGTAATACTGTATCATTACAACCACGACCACCTATTAAATTTGGTGGTGGGGCCGGGGCGTCAGGTGACCCCCCTGACCCCGCACTCCCTCCGCTCCTGTCCATGCTAATGCAAACATGAAATAAAATCGGTAGTTTGTTAAAATAAGGGTTTTTTATATCAGTCCCTTATATCTTTCATATTTTGAATTAGTCCCTCAAATCATGGAAATTGCCATGATGTCCTACAATTCTTAGGTTTATTTGAAATTAGTCCCTCAAATCATGAAATTTGCTATTAGGTCCCCCGACTCATATCTTGTTTTGATGTTAGTCCCTCCAATCAAGAGTAGAAGTAGCAATTGGAGGGATTGCCAAGTAAAATCTATTTTTGTGGGCTATTAACTCCTTCAATTCTCATAATTTATTTAAAATTAATCCTACTAATTGCGATTTCCTTTCTTGATTGGAAGGACTAATTTCAAATTAAGTCAAAAAGTGGGGGACCTAATAGCAATTTCCATGATTTGAGGGACTAATTTCATAATAGCCTAAGAATTGAGGGACCTTGTAGCAATTTTCAGGATCTGAGGGACTAATTTCAAAATGTGAAAGCTTTAAGGGAATAATATAAAAAAAACCCCTAAATTTAATTGTCTACTTAGGGCCAGTTTGGTATTTCTGGAGTTTCTACTTAAAATGTTTGTTTCGTAATCATATATCAAAAGCAACTTCCTAAAGCAGCTAAGGTGTTTGGTAAAATTGTGCGTCAAAGATAAATGTCATATATGGTATATAAACTCAAAAATAGAAGTTACTTTTAAAAGCATAATGAGGTTGCTTCTAAAAGCACTCCTTAAAAGTAAAAGCAATTTTAATAAGCATGCAAAACAAAACAAAAAAAAAAAAAAACCAAACATCATAATTCATCGCTTCTCAACAAAAAAAAAACAATACCAAACCGGCCCTTATTATCTATGAGGTAACTAATTGTATAAATAAACTAAATTCTTTATATAACAATAGTAATAATAGTAAACTATAATCAAAGTAAGAACATAAAACAATTATATCAACGGGAATAATTATAACATGCATCACGTGCAACGCACGTATTGCATACAATGATGTGGTGCTTGAGTAGACATCATTATTTTTGACATTATTAAAAGTGAAAAATCTTTTTTCAACCTCCAAAAGAAAGTGTTTACACCCACTGCGGGTGACACTGACGGTTAGGAGATTTCAATATTACTCCTATAATCTTAGGTTGGATTCCAGACCTAGCTTCTCAGTCCAATGCATGTTGATTGATTTCATAGATGCTGAGAACTCCTTCACCTCTTTAACCATTTGTTTCATAAGCTCAGTGTCCATACTAGCTTTGACATTCTTGCCTTTGTTAATTTTTTTGTGGGATTTTTAGCTTTACCCACGTCTAAAAATGATTGAAAGTTTGTAGAAATAGACCTCTCCTTGCTTTGTGACTGAGTTTCATCCCCATCTAAATCCTACACTTCTAGACAATTATCCTCCTCATCATTAAGATTAATAGCCCCAGAACCACTAATCTTGCCCGACACGTCCTTAGCAAGATCACCCATAGCTTGATCATCTCCAATGATGATGGCAAGATCTTCGTAGTATTTCAAAGGCTTGTTGATGTAATCTTTAAGTTTGCAGTTATTCTTATCCTGCACAATAAAATGAACTCATTCCTTTACATGCATTGAAGAAATATAAGTAAAATTGAAATATAGGCAATTATGCATACCTAGGGGTGTCCAAGCGAGTCGGCCCTACCACGGAGAAAAAGCTGGACTCGGTAGGGCGAACAAATGTTGGGACGAGACGGGGTGGCTGGGCGGTCCGGCCCGGCAGGGCGCGGCGGTTTTTATTATTTATTTATTTATTTATTTTGCTTAAAATTACTTCTTTTGTAAAAATGAAATTTCAAGAGTAATTAAAAATAAAATATGAAATTTTGATTAAAAATGGTTTAGATCAAATTAATTCACATATAGAAAAAATTAAAATGCTTCAAGTTTTATTTGTCACAAAACACAAACTTTAAATATATATAAGTATACATTAATGACTATATCATACTGAAATTATTTATAGTATACATTAGAAATATATATATGTAAGTATATATTAATGACAATATACACTTAAAATATATATAAGTATATATTAATGATCATATCATACTATAATTATATATTAAAAATATATATAATATATATATAATTAAAATCGGTCGGTAGGACCCGTCGGGCTTCACCACCTCGGCTCGGATCCGGCCTCGGCAGGGTTTTAGAGCCTGGCAGGCCCTGGCGGGCTTGGGCGACCAGTCCGTCAGAACACTGGGGGCCTGACGCTTGGCAATTGGACAGCCCTATGCATACCTCTTTCCACCTATCAAAAGTATCTTGATCCATAATAGTGGTCTATGTGTTTTCATCTCATCCAGCCCCGCTAAGGTTACGATAACTTTGCATGTCATAAAAATGAGTCTGCAGACTTTTCATACGATTCATGACATGCTCCTTAGTGAATTCAGTCCAAAAATGGTTGTTTACATAACATGCCGCCATATTGAATGCAAACTTCTTAAAACATTTATCAACTTTGAAGCCTTTTTTTGCCAAATTTGCTAGGTAAGGGATGAGAATATCATTATGCTTTGCAGTTCACCACATATTCCCCACGCCTGTTTTATTCCCCTTATTGCTTAATTTTTTTTCTTTATTGCTGTCTTTTTAGGTGATCTTTCAATCACATCTTTAATAGGTGATCTTTTGTTACTTCATGATGATGTGTTAGGAGAAATTTATTGCATATGATGTTAATTGACAGGACTTGTGAGCATGTTCATATATGACATTGATTGATGCATGGAAATGTAGTTACCATCAAATTTTAGAAAATTACGAAATGAAGTTTGTGGTTGTCCAAATTGTGAAGAATGAAATGGCATGAACCCGATATTGAGGTCATTGTTCAATTGATTAACTAGGGTTCTTGGAGATTGACATTGTTGGTTACTTATCCCTTTCATCTTATCGGCCATCTTAAATGATGATTTGTCATCCATCTCTGTAATAAACTAACATAGAAATATTGAATATCAAATTTATAACCATCATGAATATCGCAAAGCCACATACAAGTACTCAACATAAACTAGAATATAAAGTAACCGATAACAAGTAATGTTTCTGAATATCACGCAACCATAAATAAATAGTACATATCACAATTTAAGTCATCTTTATGAATATCACACAACCGTAAAGAAATATTACATATAAATAATTCAGTCATGTTTATGAAATACAAGAATAATTAATGAAATATTAGAAACTAAGATAGCTCAAAGCATCCATACAATTATGGATTATCAAACTTCACATTCCAGTTTCAGTGGTGACACCTCCACGGTGTTGAACATAGTAGTCAACCCACATTTCCCAAGCTATTTGATAACTACATTGGACCCACTCGTTTCTTGATTGTGTTTGTTTTCTTTTAGTTTGGGGTTGAGAAAAGTCGACAATATTATCATCATCTTCATGTGTCTGATCATCATCTTTCTTTATAGAGTCAACATCCTCGTTGAGGATATCGTCATTTGGATCCACACTTGCTATGTAGTTGTGGAGTATTGTGCATATCAAGACAATATCAACTTGGGTAGAAAATGGGTAGTTGGGCTTAGCAAAAAGAATCTTGAATCACTTCTTCAATATACCAAATGCAGCTTCAATCTTAGACCATAATGATAAATGTCTAAAGTTGAACAACTCCCTTCTATTAGTAGGTGTTTTTCTTGTGTGTTCTTTCAAATGATAACGGACACCACAAAAAGGAGAGATGAAACTGGCATTGTCGTGTATCCCACATCACACAAATAATATTTGCCTACATTTTGTATGACATAAATATTTATATTAGGTTGTAGCATGAATAAAATTTTATTTTATATTTGACTTTGTATTTTATTTTTGCTTAAATATAGAAATAAAGTAAATAAAATGAAGTTACCATCACAAACTTTCAAGCCATGAGGTTGTGGCCTAGATAATGCATCCTGTAGGACCCTATAATCATTTGCGAAACCCTCCCACCCGGCTAATACATAAGAGAAAAACTTGTTAGGTTTACAAGCTGCAAGAATATTCTGTGTTGCACCTTTACGTCCTTGAAATCGAGCAACAAGACTAGCGGGAAGTATAGCATCAATATGGGTATCATCTATCGTACCAATGCAATCCTATAAAGTAAATAAAATTTCAAGTTAAAACATAAAGTTTTTTAATCTAATTTAACTAATTCATTATAAAGGAAAGATGATTTACCTTGAAATATGGGTAGTAATTAGGATTGTTAAGAATCTCTTGTGCCACTTCGTTAGGTGCTTGTCTCATATATTGTCCACAAAAATAAGAAGGGGCTTCTAGAACATTGTTGAAGTACCTACTAACAGTCTCACAGGATCCAGTAAACTGAGACCTTAACTTACGATTTTAGTTTTAAGACCCAAAATATTCAAAGTCATAGCAAGCTTCTCCTCTACTATAACATGTCGAGAGTCCTTTAATAATTTTTTTCCTTCATGATCTTCACAAGCTTCATAAAAGCACAACTGCGCATTCTAACATAGTTTTGATAACTATCACTAAAACCATTATAGATACGGTTAAGGTATTCAATTCTTTATTGGTTTTGCTTTATTTTTTCTTCACCAGGACTGCTGCAGATACTTCTAGGTCTACTCTACATTCTCCTCAAAAAAATAAATACTATCACCATCATAGAAAATGCAGCCCCTGAGACCATTGTAATAACTGTTTCCTCATCAACTCTGTCGCCATCCATCTACAATACCCACAACTATGTTACACACAATTATCAACTATATAAATCATATGACCATTCACAGTAACCCAAAACAAACAGACTCAAAAACAATAATATCGCTATACAGTATTTCAAATATAAATCAAACTTTAAAATGTCAAACAACATGAAAGATGTCAGTCACTCTCTGTTTAATCTAAATAAATTAATTTAAAGTAAATATGATGAAATATATGACAAATATGACAAGAATAAGTTAATAAAAGAAAGACCCAAAGTTCTCACTTTGTTATTAAATACCATTTGATTGTTATCTAACATTACTAAACTCTACATACTAAGCTACTGATTACTGTCAACTATCGGTGTGATCAAACAGTATGGGAAACAATACTTTAGCATAAAAATGAGGGAATTATTTGCTGTTTTAACTATGAACATGCTTTTCTAACAGGACATGAGGTGAATATATCTTACTTCAGCAAATGAAAAATAAATTTAAAATTTGCAAATATATGTTAGTGCTGATCCAAATGAAAGAAGTTCTAGAACTCTCATGCTATTAACAAAGATGAATACCAATATTATTCTTGACTAGCAATATCTCAATCTTAAAAAGAATTTGGGATATTTCATATTTACATATCTATTTGTACTTAAAATAAATAATGAAAATTATGGTCATAAGCATATACCATTAAGCATAAGAACTAACCACAAAAGGTCATACTTTAGCTGACATATAAATCTGTGCCTTGTACCTAACTTATTCATATCCGATTCAACATTTCTTTCATCAATCAATTGTATAAATCATCTTTCCTAGGTGAACAACAGTGTGTCAAGGGATAAAAAGAATAGTATTAAAACTTACCAATTTTATCATGAGTAGAACAAAGATACCGGCATGTAAGAGCTTTATTAAATCGGTCAAATTATTCAAGAGTCATAAGAAACTTAGATCTTTGAGGGGCCATATTTGTAACCTAACTTCCAACTCAGTAGGTGACATGGTGGTTAATCCGTTACTACCTTTTATTGACCAGAAAATCAATACATAGACATGGATTAAATAATCTTACAAGATCCATTAGTAGTTTGCTATGCATATATATATATATATATATATATATATATATATATATATATATATATATATATATATATATATATATATATATATATATATATATATATATATATATATATATATATATATATATATATATATATATATATATATATATATATATATATATATATATATATATATATATATAACAGGCTCTATGAACTTAAGTTCATAATGAATAGTGGTGCACCAACTTTTCTAACCACTCATCTTGCTTTGGGATCCGTGAAAGATATAAAGCCCACTTTGAGATTTGTGCATCACAAATCTCAAGACAAGATGAGTGGATAAAAAGTTGGTGCACCACTATTCATTATGAACTTAAGTTCATAGGAGCCTTGCTCTATATATATATATATATATATATATATATATATATATATATATATATATATATATATATATATATATATATATATATATATATATATTGTTGATGTGTATAATCACAGGTCACTAACCTCGGGTGAGCTTAGTTTTAAGAGAGCGAGTCCGCCTTCTCTCCTAAAGCCAGTGACGACTCAGATCAAGGGACTGCCTCTGTGAGGAGAGGGACTGTGGAAGGGCGGAGTTGGGATCTCCGTGGTTCCTCCGACGGCCAAGTTAGTAGAGTGGGAGATAATGTAACGGAGCAGAATTCACTTAGAAAAGATTCCTTACTTGGTTCGTTGCTCACGCTGCTACTTATACCTAGGGTTGCGGGGGTATCTTCGTCTTTCCGTTGGCTAAGGAACCATTGCTGAGTCAGCCCTCTCTTCCACGTGTGAGCCAGTGATTGGCTGAGCATCTCTCTGTCTGCTACGGTGGCTGGCCTTTACAGGTGTCAACTTGCGGGCAATTTGAGGGTTAGTGTGGTCTATTCGCCATTAATGGGATGGGATTGACGGCGCCTGTAGCTGCATGGGTCCGAGGTGCCTTAAATACCGTGAGAGATGGGGGAGTTAAGGGGCTGTCAGCGCATTTAATGCGATGCTGATGGGCTCGAGTACCGTATAACCGTCGTTTGAGTGGAGGAAGTCACGCAAGATGAGGTATGTGGGAGCTGAGGCCGGGTGGCCGGCTCGCTCGGCCTCTCGGGGATGTTCTTCGAGGTAATCAACTGGAAGGGCGGCCGGGGCGCTTTCACGTCGTCCACGAGGGCGAGTGGGCGATAAGAGGGTTTAAATTACCGCGATCGCTGGGAAAGGCCGACAATTGGTAGGACGGGGCTATAATGGGTGAAGGGTTGGGAGGACGACTAACCCCGCCTTTCGCGTCGTCCGAGCAGACTAGCGGTCGGAAGGTGATAGCTGGTCGCCTCCACGCCGTCCGATGGGACGAGCGACGTGAAATGGTCTCGAAGCGGTTAATTAGCGAGGCGGGCGACCATTACCGCCGCGTCCGCGGAGAGTTATTCGGACGTCGACTCGCGACCGCCTCGCGTCGGTTATGATGATAGTCATCCATTGGACCATGGCGGGGTCGGTAAGTGTCGGCCGCCTTGTGGGTCGGGCGCGGAGGCTCGAGTCGGTTTGTGTTGACAGACAAGCATTTATTCGTGCGAGTGTCTCGTTTTTTCTCCTTAATCACCGGTTAGTGGTTATGACCATAACATATATATATATATATATATATATATATATATATATATATATATATATATATATATATATATATATATATATATATATATATATATATATATATATATATATATATATATATATATATATATATATAATATATATATATAGAGCAAGGCTCCTATGAACTTAAGTTCATAATGAATAGTGGTGCACCAACTTTTTATCCACTCATCTTGTCTTGAGATTTGTGATGCACAAATCTCAAAGTGGGTTTTATATCTTTCACGGATCCCAAAGCAAGATGAGTGGTTAGAAAAGTTGGTGCACCACTATTCATTATGAACTTAAGTTCATAGGAGCCTTGCTCTATATATATATATATATATATGGAATTAAATTATTAATCACTAAATTGGTTGCTCACAATCAGTAACATAATCCACATCATGAATATACAAGAGTGTAGACAAATCCTTGATTTTACCACTATATAAAATCAGAAATATAACCAAGATAAGAGACCCATCGATAGAAAGAGAGGTTAAAATAGGATGATCTACCTTCAATTTTTAAGCTAAAACACTGCAGAGGATGAGATGGAGGATGAGCAACGCCTGGTGGATTAAAGGAGAAAGGTACCTTCTTTATTTTAGATCTTATAAAAATCACCGATTTATCGTGAGAAAGGAGCAGTGAACTTCAGATCTCAAGGGCTTTTCATCAAGAGAGGCGGCAAGATAAGATATAGAGGCGAGAGAGGTGGGAAGGAAAACGAGAGGATGGAAGTTTTGGGGATGGAGGCGGTGATTTTAGCCCATATCCATTTCCACCCCTATTTCTCCATTGCAGTACCCTTCCCACTTTTTTAGGCCTTTATCTCATTTCTTCAGGTGATTTCAGAACTTGCAGGGAGGAAATCGATTGTGGAAATTATCCTATGTGGCATGGGTTTTCAACAGCCAATTTCTATAAATAAATAAATAAAAAAAGAAAACGAACACTTGAAATGAAATAGCACAACTCCTAAATCCTATGTGGCAAAGGTCCAATTTCCTCTAGGCCCAAATTTCTCAGCCTGCTTTAGCGAAACAAACAGGCCCGTAGTTGAATTCAAAATAGGTTAGACTAAGACTTTTTGGACCTGTATTTGACTCATTTTTTCCTCTCTTCATAGAAGGGTTTAGTTTCGTGAAGTTGGTGTATACCTATATCATTATTCCACTCTCATGAAGATGTCGTTTAACTGACTATTTTTTTCCTTCTATCCTGAATGTTAATGAAGTTCAATTGATCATAATTATGTTTCTTCCAGTTGTGAATTATAAATTGATGTATTGTCCCATTAAAATAAAGTCTTTAATATTATCTTTCTAAAATATGTACCGAGAAAAAAAATATCTGCAACATTGCGCGGGTCTAGCACTAGTTATATTACATTATATTATAGGGGTTATATGCCGATATGCCCTCGAAAAATTCCATATTAGCATATTTACCCCCGGATTAGGAGAGTCTCCAATTTCTCCAATCATTGTCGTATATTTGGAATTCAATGGATGAGATTAGGCCACGAGATAAAACCACAATGGTCTTGAAAACCATTATTTTTAAAAATCCACTATTCTTTGAAAACCACTATCACAATAGTGAAATCATACGCGGTCTAATCTAGTCCATTGGATTCGAAATATACAATAATGATTGGAGGAATTATAGACTCTCTAATTATCACCTAATTGGAAAGGAAATTTAGAATTCAAGGGACGAGATTAGGCCACGAGATAAATCCATTATGGTCTTGAAAAGAACCATTTTTTGAAAAAAAAACTATTCCACTTTTCTTTGAAAATGACTATCACAATTGTGGAACCATACGTGGTCTAATCTTGCCTATGGAATTCGAATATACGGTAATGATTGGAGGACTTATAGACTCTCCAAGCTACCACCTAGAGAGGATTTTAATCCTTAAACAACCCCCCCCCCCCCACCCCAACCCAAAACAAATCTTCATTATGGATTTAGTACACCCTCCTACAGTTAAACTTGGGGTTAAGTCAAATAGAACTCAAAAACTAGAACTAGAATAATTTGTGAGATAAAATTTTATAGTGTTAGTCAACTAGAACTAGAATTAGAATAAAATTTTACAGTGTTAGTCAACTAGAACTCTAACAAAATGAGAACTGGAATAACTGTACAAAATTATCCCGCTATTTTTATTTTTCTATATAAAAATAAGAGTTCTAGTCTCTCAAACTGTCCCAAGTTTTAGCTTGAAACTAAGTGGTAACAAACTAGAACTCTCCTATTTATTTTATTATTTTTCATGTTTTATATTTCATGTTTTCTTTACTTCTTTCCTACAATGGTCATCATCATCATTAGACCATGCCTTCAGATCGGATCTCATCTCCTCTTAGTCATCTCTAATATTTTTTTATCTAATATTATAATTATATAATTAATTTAAAAGTAAAGATTATATTAATCCATGATTTATTAAACAATAAAATTGAGAGATGAGGGAAACAGATCTCGTGGAGCCAAAAGGAAGGAAAATGTGGAAAACTTTTTGGACTTGTACTATAATAATAATTAAAAGATAAAAGCTACAACATATATTATAATAATAATTGTCAATATCTTATAGTCTAACTAAAAGTTATTTAATAGTAATTAACATTCTCGTATACAATTATCAATCAATAATAGTAAGTTTAAAATACATAAATAGTATTTATATCCTCAAAATGCATAAATATATACTTCATTATTATAAAAATTATCCCACATTATTTTATCAAAATATCCCGCTTCACAAAATTGCTCCTATTTATCCCACTAAAATATCCCACTAGTAAAAAATTGTTCCACTTTAACAATTATCCCCACTTCGTGAAAATGTCCCAAATGACTAACACCTCCTTAAGGAATATTCCTAGAATATTCTTTAGTTTTCTGTTAACTTATTAGACTAGATAGATAATATTAATGGAGGTAATACTTTTGCTGACTATATATGTTTATAGACTATATATTATTTTACTTTCTCACTTGAAATAATATTTGGCTTAATAGTTTTAATTACTAATTTTAATATTTAATAGAAAGAGAAGTAGTGATAATGTTTATTTGTTTACCTACAGGATACTACCATCTCAATTCCAATCTTTTACTTTAGATTTTTATGCGATAATCATGTATCAGGCTAGTAAATAAGTCAATAATTTATATGTTTCAATTATGATGATTGTAGTTAGTCACTTGGACACGATTTACGGGTAAGAAATAATACTTTTATCTATAAAACTATTGGTAATTATGTTATAATTTCTAAATTATATATAACTTTAACAGTAAAATATATCTATAAAAATTAAGACCCATAATATTTGACCACATGCAACGACATGCATTTTAACTAGTTATAATAAATAAGTAACTTTATTTATAACTATTTAGAAGAAAAAAAGGAGATCTGAGATATTGATCCTCGTACCTTTCTCCTTAGAGATAATACTGTACCATCTGAGTTACATCTGCAACTTTATTTAGATAGATATTAATTAGACTAAATAATTATCTTTAGATGACTCAGATCAATTTTTTATATTTAATGTTTATATATTTAAATATACAAATTAGTAGAAAAAATTTAATCTTAAATTATAATCATAGAAAATTATTAATTAAATAATAATTATGTTTTTATATAAGAATAGTTATGTTTGTTTATAGTTATTTAAGGCTTAGTCTAAGAATTCATTCAAAAATTAAAAATTCTTTAAAAAAAATCTAAGACCCTAATAAAATTATCCTAGTCTCAAATCCAAATCCTAGAATATAGGATTCTTAGACAACAATCCTGGTCTTACCAAACAATCCCGAGTGAATAACACCTAGTGCAAACTTTGTTAAACTGCAATGCATTTAAATTCAATTTAGCCAAAGCTTTTTCTTATGAAAATAATATTTACTCATGAATTATTTGGACCAAGAATTTCAAAATAAAAACTGGCTTCATCGCGAATCCAATACTCTCAACACTTTCTCACGAACCCTTACCATTTGAGAAGAACAGATGACATACAAAATTCTCCCAACGAACCAAAGGATGAGAAGCGTCAATACACAAGTTAAAAGATGATTTATGCTCTACTTTTTAAATGGGTGGTTCAGGCTCGGCTCGGTTCGTCACGAACCGGTACCGGTCAGGCCCCAGGTTCGAGAACATGAACGGCGGGTTCTAGAAGCGAATAATTTGACCCGATCTCTTTAAAAAAAAAAAAAAATCTCCCACTTTGAGAGGGAAAAGAATGTCGTACTTGTTGCCGCATCTGCACGCGGGATGGGCGGTGGACCAGGCGATCCTCGCCGAGGAGGAGCGCCTCGTCGTCATCCGCTTCGGCCACGACTGGGACGAGACCTGCATGCAGGTAAGCAGCCCCCCCTCTCGTCTCTCAAAACCCTAATCCCTTGATTCAGTGCCACGAAACCCTAGTTTTTTCCCCGTAGGGTTTGTTTATGTTGGATGCGTTTTGGTTTATTAATTAATTGTTAGGGTTTATGATCTGATTTATGAAGTTTGATGCATATCTGTAAGGATTTTGGGCGGAGTTAGTGAAGGAATTTGATGATAGCCGCTGCTGAAGAGTTTCTAGGAATTAATAGCGAGGATGCTGGAAGTTGGTAACGTTTGGGACCTGAGGAACCATTTGAACTGAAATTAGTTCGGTTTAGGTAAAAACTTAAGAGAAGGTTGGGGAAAGTGGAAAGCGGAGCGAAGGGGTGAGATACCGCTTAGGCTTTTTGGTGCTTAAGCGGGACTTAAGCGGAAAAAAGCAGTCATTGCGAGAATCCTGAGAGGGTGTGATAACATTTGATAACGAGTACCTTTGATAACAAATGTATGTAAATCAATGGATGGACAGAAGAATTGGATCAAACTTAAGAGTTAAGATTGTACTCAAATACACCTTTCACTGGCAAATATTGCTCCTTGTGCATTAACTTCTATAGAATCTTGCTCAAGTTCAAAAACTGAACAGAAACGAAAAGGTCACGACCTATCAACAATGAGAGAAGTTGTGCGCAGTGTTTTAAAAGCAAAAGGCGAGGTCAAGGCGATGAGGACCTATGTTGCCTGAGGCGAGAGGCGCCAAAAAAGGTGATCGCCTGAGTGAACCAAGGCGATAAATATTCAAAAAATTCATAAACATTACAAACAATATGCAAATAACAATAAATAGCAATAAGACAAACCAATCATAGCCAAATTTTCAAAGTCTCAAATCAAATAAGTCATAAACCATCTAAATGAAGTAGTAAATAACAAATATTGAACACTAATATTAACTAGTAACTGCTAACATAGATAAGTAGCAAAGAATATTTGAACTTTAAGGTTCAAATTGTGGCATGTACTCAAAATGATATAGCTAATAAAGTTCATTACAAGAGAGAGAGAGAGAGAGAGAGAGAGAGAGAGAAACCAAGAAAAAAGAAACACAAAACTTCAATTACGAAAACAAACTTTACTTTACTGGACATCTGTCACATATTCAAAATTTGAAAACAGAGACAAACACTTCATGCCTTGCATCACATTAGGCGAGTGCCTGAGGCATCAAAGTGAGATCATGAGGCGCCAAGGCGAGCTCTTGAGGCGCCAAAAGGCGCTCGCCTTAGTAACCTTCATCTTGCCATACGCAAGACGCTAAGTTACAAGATCACCTCGCCTGAGCTCTTGAGACGCTATGGCGCATCGCCTTTAAAACACTGGCACCTAGAAGCAAATGATGCGAGGACCTAGCATCAAAGTTTTCAACATTCTTAGATTAAAAAAAGTACAAAACTAAATAGCAGAGCTACAGAAACATCAAACCTGACTTTCGAAAAAAAATATAGGTCTGCAATTTAATCTTAAAAGATGCAAAAAGACTGCACACGATGTTGATTCTTTTTCATATAAATAGTAAAGAGCTATGTGGTAAATTGTTTGTCAAAGCAACAATGACATCATGAAGGAAAACATGAAGTATGCACCAAGTATTTGGATAAATTTCACTAATCCATCTTCATTGTTATTTTTACCCATAATTGTTTTACTTATTAGAGATAACATGTAACTCGCGTGCAGAATTGCTCAAATCACCCTTGTCTATTATGACATGCAAAACCATTGGGCACCATTGCCTTCTCCTGCTCTTTTGTAGTATGCAAAATACAATCTCAATAAAATTGTCTGGAACTCCTAATCCATTTTATATGAATTAATCTCCGAATTTCATTTTTTTTCTTTTTATCTTGCTTTTATAAGTATTAGTCAATCTTTGTTGTCATTCCTCACAAATTCACAATTTAAGTCAACAACCTTTTCTTGATAATTTTAAAAATTACATAAGATAAGAAATATAAGATTCAAGTTGTCCAAAGAGAGATATCCTCCCTTCATTTCCTTCATTTCCTTGAATAGAAGTGTTAAATATACATAATAATTACATAAACTTTACACCTCAAAATGAAAGATTCTAAAATACAATAACTACATAATTTTTACAAAGAGGTGACATAAACCTAAAGATTCTATACATATAGATAATAGCTAAAAAACAAAAGACTAAAAGAAAGATAACAGCTTAAAGTAGGGGTGGGCGTGGGCCGGGCTTGACCTATGAACCGGCCCGCCCTTTTTTGGTCCGGGTTGGTTCAGACCACAAAGCTGCAGCCTCGGTGGGCGGGCTGAGGACTTTGTCCTGTTCACTGGACCCACCACCCAAGACCCACATGGGGCCGAGCTGGGTCCGACCCGGCCCATGATGGTTCAGGTCGCGGGTCGGTCGCATCCTTTTTTTCTGCTCAATTCTTTTTCTTTTTATTTTTTCTTTTCAATTTTTTTGCTAGATTAATATGCATAGTTTAAAGAGGGAAATGTGTATTTTTATCTTTTGAAAAGTCTAAACCATATAATTTACAATTGGTAATGGAATTATCTCAAACAACAAAAGATTCACAATAATTTGAATGTTTTAGTAAATCAAAATGATTATAAATATTCATCAAAATACTGAATATAGCTTAAAAATCTTATTGATTGATTAAGAATTAATCAAGATGATGTGACACTCATTTATTGTAAGAGGGTAGTGATGTAAAAACTAGTCAAATAGATAAGGATATAAATTTTTCTGTTGTCTGAATTGTAATCCCTCGTATTAGCCGACAACAGAAAAGAAAAATGCACCAATTAGTCTCCAATGACCAATCACTTCCTTGCGAGAGCGCTGTCCCCTCCCCTCGCTGTGATTTCATCCCCTCGCTCGCTACAAACTGTCATTACGAATTCCCACCTTTATGGGATTGTTGATAATAATGATTTATTGGAGATGATGAGGGTCTTTGGTAGAATGATGGTTCAATTTGAATATGCTTGTAGTGGTCTGACATGGGATAGCTTTAACATTGGAGAGGGAAGCCCAAATTAAGTGCTTGGGTATGTTTGATCTCAAAGTCTTCTCAATTTAAGCCCAACTTATGTGCTTTAGTAGTTTGGATCTGATCGTGGATGAAAAAGAAGCTATATTTTCATGAGAAAATAATCTATGTGCATCTATAGGGAAAAAAAGAAAAGAGAAAAAAAGAAAAGAGGATAACAAGATGATTATTAAGAACTTATATTCAATAATTTAATTGTTTTCAAGTTTATGAGATTCAAAAGCTTTGTTAATAAACTATATATCATATATGCAATAATTTGGGAGATTATGGATTGTGTGATTTGGGAGATGATGGATTGCTTGTGAGCTTGCGGTCACCGGAGACATTGAGCGTAGAAGATGTCAATGAACTAGAGTCCACCACAGGATTAGAGCGCATCTCGCCAAGGGGCAAAAGGGCTTTAGCATTTTTTTTCTCTGTTTTAGTTTTCGTATTTATGGAAATGAGGTAGATTAGAGAGGGATTGGTTGCGAGCTTGCATGATTTGGAAATGAGGACGATGAATTCAAGAAGCATGCTCTTGAGTTTTTCTCAAATTTGTTAGAAAAATAAAGAGACGAGAAACACTTTTCTTCCTTTTTTAATATTAGTTGTATTTACAAATTTATCCTTTTACAATAAATGAGTGTCACCTCATCTTGACTAATTCTTGATCAATCAATCAGATCCAATGGTTAAAAAAGTTGTTGGCGACGTCTACTATCCACTTAAGTAGATGTTTGTGTGTGTATACTATCATATCATCAAGGTTGCTGATAGCGGATCGCGTCGTGTTGCGGCGAGGTACCGCTAAGGCTATTGCGGACTATTGCTGCAAAATCGCGGCAAATAGCGCCTGATCAAATAGCGGTCAAATATAAATATATTTAAATATTCTAAAAATAAGAAAAATTACAAAAAATCTAAAAATTCTATAAATGTATGTTTGATCCCTAAACATGAAATAGATGTGTAACAATTGCATAATATTAACAAAGTACTATAATTATAAAGAATAAAAATGTACATGTTTATCAAAAGATCGTTATTTGTCCCATTCCTTCAACTTTCAAGTCTCTAGTATAATAATGCTCAACAATAGAAAAACATTGATCAAGAACATCATCATTATATTAACTATTAGAAATTTATCATAAAAAATAAAATATTCAAGTATTAAGTTATATAGACTATAGTTAACTATCTATTTCACCAACAGCTATATAGATTAGACTATAATTTTGCTTAACTAATACCAACAAAGATATAGATTATAATCTTGCTTAACTTTAATATTTTATTCCTCTGTTGTGAATCTCTCTGCTGCTCAAACACAATGAGTTCGCACTGCAGAGAGGAGAGGAGGAGGGAGGCGCTGCCGAGGACTTCACCGAGAGAGGAGAGGAGGGCGAAAGGTGAGTTCTCACGGAGCTCTGGTGTTGAGGACGCCGAGGAGGACGACTTTGACGAGGATGCGACGACAAGTAGGAGCAGGATGAGGATGACAAGTAGCCGAAAGCAGACGAGGACGACGAGCTTAGTCGAGGATGATGGCCACAGAGGAGAGGATGATGACGAAGCACGGCGGCCGAGGATGATGGCGCGGTGGAGCTTAGTCGTGATCAGAGAGAGAGGCTACGGAGGCCGGAGCGCAATGGGTCGAGTGAGAGAGGCGCTAGGGTTTAGTCGGGTCGAGAGAGAGAAAGACAGAGAGAGATGTAAATTATTGTATAGGGTTTTTTGGTTTCGGTCGGGTTCGAGTCGGTTCGGTTACGGGTTTGTGTAAAATAGAAAGCGGTAATAGCGGATTTTCCCGCTAAACCGCCGTTTTTTCGCTCTAATCGGCCGCTTTCGAGTGAAAAGCGATTTTCCCCGCTCACCCAGGCTCCCACGAGGCAAATCGTGGCTCGAGACCCCGCGAACGCGAATAGCGGCCCGCTTTTACAACAGTGCATATCATATTAATTTAACAAACATATAAAATAATTATATAATATTAGACTAAATATATTATAGTATATTATATTAATTTAACTAATATATAAACTAAGTATATAATGTTATACTAATTATTTTTTTTGTTTTAAGATTATGCTAATATAATATATTAAATTAATGTAGTATTTTGAAAAACTTGTAATATATTATATTAAACATATTTTAATATATTATTATTAATGCTAGGAGAAATTGCACGTAGGCCCCTTTTTAAGAACCCCCATGTGCTACACTCTTGACTTTTCTCCATGTGTTACTTCCTGATCCATCTTCTCATGTGAAAACCCCTTTTCATGTTGCCACGTCAACAGAGAGAGAAAATAACTTTTCTTTATTCCCAAAAAACCCTCACCCTCAACCTCTCATCTCTCTTTTCTTTTCTCATGAACCCATGAAAAATATTTTCTTCTCCTCCTCCTTGTCTTTAACCATTATCTTTTTCATCACCACCTTCCTCATCGCATTCTCCTCTTTATTCTAATCATTTCTCAATCATTATCTTTTTCACCGCCACGGCGCTTCTTCGCCATTTTTCCTCTTTCGTAAATCTCTCCTCATTCTTCTTCCATAACCGATGTCGCTTCACTCAAAGCCCGTCATCTTGGGCTTAAACGGACCATCTTTTAAAGGCATGCCGAAATTAACAATTAACAGTTAAAGCCAACGCATAACAGATAAACTTAACGCTTAACGTACATCTAAAGTTAACACCTAACAATTAAACTTAACACTTAATGGTCAAACTTAACACTAAAGTTTGATAGTTAGGTGTTATGTTTAATTGTTGGGGATTAACTTCAATGTAACTTTAGAACATGGCTCGTTTAAGAAAATATATTTTCCTTTGAGTGATGCAACGGCGATTGCGAGACAGAGGAGAAGGAAGAAGAGGGGAGGAAGGTGGAGATAGAATTGAAAAAGGAATAAGGAGGGTGAAGATGGGACGGAGGAGAGAGGAGGAGGGAGGAAAAGTGGAAGAGGAGGGAGGAGAATAGAGTTAAAATGGAAGAGAGATGAGTGAGAAGTATGAAGTTGGTATGGAGAAGAAAGGAGGGACTCAAGGAGGAGGGAGGAGGTGAGAGGACAAAGGTCGAGTGAAGAGGAAGGAGGAGGAAAAATGTTAACATGAGAATAGAGGAAGGCGAAGAGGAAGAAGATGAGAGTATTTTAGGTATAAGAAAGTAAAAGTAGGTGAGAGAAAGAAATGTTGGAAAAGGGGGTTTGAATACATTTGACTTCGGTCAATGGGCTAGATCACGTGCTAGTTCTTAATTTGGGGTCTAGACACATTTTTTCCTTAATGTTAATATAAAAGTAATATAAGATAATATAATATATTATATAATATCAAACACATTATATTATATTAATTTTAATATAATATAATATAATATGTTGAACATTTTATTATGAATAAATTATGTTAGTTATAAATACTATATATAATATTTAGCTATTATATTAACACCCCACCTAAACTCAAAACATCATGCTAAACTAAAACACCTAAAAGGTATTTTGAAATAAAGAGTGGTGTTTTTTTTATTTGAGGATGTTTTTGCCCACAAAAACACTCTTGTTCCCAACCACATGATGTTTTTGTTTTGGCAAAAACGAAAACACCATGGAAATAGAGGAAGCACCGTAGTTCCCAAATGCTCCCTTAGAAATTTATGACTCCAGTTCTAATTGACTAATACTCTAAAAATGTATCTCAGTTATCCCAGTTCCATTTCTAAATTCCAAAATAAAACTCCCCAAGTATCTTATGATGTGAGACGTCAGAATTCTTTATAAGTAATGTTTTTCAGTATAGACATCAACCTTTTCTTTTTCTATCATGAATTCAGTGTTATGTTGAAATAGATGTTATATTGGAAAATTCAATGTCATCAAAAGATCTTGTTGATCTTGCAGATGGATGAAGTGTTGTCTTCTGTTGCTGAGACTATAAAGAACTTTGCTGTAATATACCTTGTAGATATCACAGAGGTACCAGACTTCAACACCATGTATGAGCTTTACGATCCATCTACAGTCATGTTCTTCTTTCATAACAAACATATCATGATTGATCTTGGTACTGGTAACAACAACAAGATCAACTGGGCGATGAAGGACAAACAAGAGTTCATCGACATAGTTGAGACTGTCTTTAGAGGTGCCAGGAAAGGCCGTGGTCATGTCATTGCTCCCAAAGATTATTCCACCAAATACTGTTACTGATACTGCTATGTTGTATCTGTAAATTTCTTTCCAGAGTACATGCTTATCCTGGCATCAAATTTATTAACATTAACGTGTACACCGATGTGATAAACGCTATTAGTACTCTGTGAATGGTGGTTTTATGGTTTTCGTGCTATTTTCCTTCATGAAAATTCACCTATGCTTCGTACTGAAAAAAGGGCCTATTTGGTTGCAGCTTCCTTCAGTTTGCTGTTGAGCAGGTTCCTTTAAAGATTTAGACAGAGAGATTGCTATAGCAACCGTATATTCCAATGTTTTGAAATAATAATGTGTTTTAGCTGTGTATACATTTCTGTGATATTTTGTACTGTGGGCAGAGGGGGCTGATGGTAGTTCTTTCTTTGTAAGCTAGACTCCTTAATTCTGGCTTATAATTTTTGAATCTCTGATTTATGGTTTCTTGATAAATATAAATGTTCTTTTTAAGTGTCAGCTTGTTTGGGCTATTATAGATCATCCGTATCAATAGTGCAGTGTTCAATTCTCCTGGCCTCTAGTCTTGGCAAGGGTTAATTATAGACAGACTTCATGTATTATTGCCCAATTGCAGTTAGACCCCATTAGTTCTATTATCCTAGACAGACCTCCAAATGTGAAATTCTTTTGACTCTTTTATCCTCGTCAGAAACAATTTTCTCTTCCTGCGCGTAAAAGAGTTAAAAAAATTCACTCAGAGGGTCTGTTTGCAATAAAACGTCTAACCGCAATTGGGCGAGAGGGGAGTATCTCCGCAATTAACCCTTGTCTTCCATAAATGGTGGCATGTCTTTTCTCAACTAATAAAGTTTGTTCTCTAGTTATTCCAGAAAGATTTTGAACTCAACTTGGCACAATTCTCTGTTTGCAGCTGTTCATCACATTTACCACAAAGATTTAGTGCTTAAAGCTCCAGCTGCTCTGTTTACAAGGAACCAACACGTTGCTGATCACTTCAAAAATCAACAGGTACATTCGTTATTATTCTACAGTTGATTGGTAATATATGCACAAGGCACTTCCATGTGGAGTGCACTCAATAAAAATCAAGCAAATTATTTGTCTGAGCTGGCCTAAGTGCTGGCCTTGAGAAAGATCTCATTCATGAAAAAATTCAAAGGGTCAATTATTTGCAGCTCATGTGTGGCTCTCTTAACCTCAAATCTAACTTGTCTGCTTCCATTTCGTGCTCAACGTCTAACACTTGGACTGTGTTAGTTGAGTAGTTCCTCCTATTGAAAGTGAAACATAAGGTTCAGTGGATCTTCAAAATGACTAAGTGTTCTATTGGAAACTGCCTATAAATTCTCTTCTTAGTTCAGCATATGCTCTTGTAGTTCTCTTTTGAAAATGGCAAGAGAAGAAGCTCGGTTGTATGCGACTGAAGTTGCTCCGAAGAAACTTGCTTTCATTGGGAAGAACAAGGATTTTAAGATTTTAGAGACCATTGAGGAAGAAGAAATGGAGGAGATTGGAGATATCTTCTTGTCTTTAGGGAGAATCCTCTTCTTAGCAATTGGTTGGAGGATGAAATTGAAAATGAGATGATTGCTTTGTTTATGCTGTCCATGTAAATTTCCCGTACACCCCTATAATATTGTTGTGTTGAACATAGTTTAATTGTTGCAGATAGAACCGCTTATGTTAAATTTTTTTACTCTTTTACCCTGGGTGAAATTTTGATAGATTTTGCCTCTGGGTCAAATTAGTGAGTCTATCAGAGGGGAAAAGAGTCAAAAAGTCTATCTACAACAATGAACTACATGGGCAGTAGTTCAAACCAGGGAAATTAAAGAGGGTCTATGTGCAATTAACCCAACTTTTACCATGTTGTGCTAGAAAAACCCTGTGTACCAAGTTCTAGAAAGAGAGCTATAACAATGAAACTGCACAATGCTAAAGGGTTGAGTGTGGTTTATGTAAGAAGTTTGTCAATGGAGGTTATAGATATGAATTGTGAACTGAAGCATATATAGAATGTGGTGGATTGTTTCTTCTTCTTTTTTTTTTTGTTACCTGAGCTCTTCAAAGCAAAGAATATATTAGAAGTGTTTTGATAGAATTCATGAACTGAATTAGCTCTATGGTGAGCCGCTTACGTTTTTTATAGGCCCACTACCGGACAATGCGGGCCTCTTTGGCAAACTTCTCAAAATTGGACCAGGATTGGTCCTGGTCCTGTTTCAAGGGTTTATTTAACAATAAGAGAGAAGAAAAATTAGAGTCCAAAATAGAAGATCTATGACTTTTTTTCTCCTGGAAGTAATGACACTTGGCCAAGAGGAAATAAGAACAAAATTATATCTAATAATGTTCTCAAAATCTATATTTTCCAGTTCAAGTAATATGTTGCTTCCATTGAAGTCACTACTGCATGCTGAATGCCACCGTCATAATATCCCTTGAGGATTTCTTCTCTCTAGGAATCACAATTGTAATAACTTAGTTTTTAGCAATTTATGTTGAGTTAGAAGGCTTTTTTTTTATGAAGCATATTTAAGAAAAGCCAACAATCATTTTTTCTCTTAGTTTTTTTTAGGCCCAATTGGTTGTCATTTAATTTCTGATAGAAGGCCTTTTATCCTTATAGCCCACCCTGGTTTGAATTTGAATAAAACATTATCCTAATTTTCCTAAAAATAAAATATCTTAACCGCATCTCCACCTCTTCCGTAAATTTTTCTCACCAAAGAAATCGTGGGATTTTTTTTCTTCTTCCTACGGTTTTCCCTCAACCAACTCCTCCAAACTTTCACTAGAAAATCTCTAAACACATGATCTTTTTCAAAATCATCTCTTTTAAGGGCTTATCCAGGTACTCAAGCATAGGGAATAGGTAGGGATTTCTAATTTCAGAGTTCTACTTTATTTTTCGGCAAGCATTTCTTATCCTTCAACTCTTTTATGTTCATGATCACCTTATCCGATTACTAGTATTCTCCTCCTAAGTCATGATAACAAATTTGTAGATAGCTTTTATTACTTTGTTTTTTTTCATAATACTATATGAATAATCTTTCACTCTTTATGCATATATTTTTGAGGCAAGTATTTCTTTTATCGTTCATCCTAGAACTTAATTCATTAAATTTTAGATTTGTTTTCTTATTGGAATGGTAAGTACTTGGTTATTCAAAATTTTCTAAAATCATATGCGAGTGAAATTCCTTGTAGACTTTATGAATCATATCTTGAATGCTTTTGGGAAATTCCTTAGTTAACAGTTTATACTATTATATAATTTCGGATATGATATTTTGTACAAACAAAATTATACGTTTTCAAAATATTTTAGCGGGCAAAATTTTTAATTTAAATTAATATTCAATACTAATAACCCAAAGTTTTGTTTATATATTTTTTCGCACAACCATTGTTATTCATAAAGGAATCTTGGATTTGGTGGTTAGGTGGCTTGGTTACACACCCTAGGTCACAGGTTCAAGTCTCTTGGCTATCATTTTTTTTTATTTTTAGTTAGCTTTAATTTTCACATTCTCCTTTTCTGTTTCCTTAGGAAATCCGCATATGGCAGTTATGTAACATTTCTGTAGGTATGTTGGCATGTCAAAGTGTTTGGGTTAGTGGTTAGGGGACTTATACAGTCGGTCCATGGTGCCTGGTTCAAATTCTCATGACCTCTATTTTTACACAAATTTTATTTTGGGTCTGCTGTGAACTAAACCCGACCCGTTTCCGATCCACTATGATAAATCAAACCCGTTTGGGTCTAAATTTCATAAACCCGACAAGTTTGGGTCCTTAGCTCACCACAATCAGTTTGGTTGAGTCTTTACACTATCAAACCAAACCCGATTGCCCCAATGTGATTTTAATAATTTCGTCATTTATTTATTTTCCTTTTGTTAAGACGAATAAGGATATGTTTAATCATTTGATGATGTGGTTGATCACCTGATGCTATGCTTGATCACCTAGTGACATCTAATAGGGTCGACTGTGCATGAAGACGACTTCCATCAAAATATTTACATAATATTGAGGGTATGTATTGGAGACTTGATTTTGTGAGGTAACAACCTTATAAAGTTAAGGATTTGCTTTGAGGATATTTAATGTCTATGTTGAGTAAATTAGAAACATATTCCTCCGATTGATGGATAATGATCGGATTTTCTTTAATGGTTAGGGTTCGACTATGATCTTGGACTTAATGATTATAATCTCTAAATTGAGTTAAATCATATCTTCATTGGTTATCGATCAATTTGGTGTGTGAATTGGGTACATCATTGATGAATTTTGTAAGTTAAAATTTTATGGTAAGAAGTGTTTCATAGCTAGTTCATGATCTCTTATAGGGACTTATGATGAAATCATTATAATGAAAGCATAGTCGATCTTATTAGTGAATGGATACAAGATTAGATTAAATCCATGAGAACTTTATGAGGATTCATAATATTGAAATTGAGTACTATTGCATAAATTTACTAGGATGTGACATTTTACTTTTGATTAATGGTTGGGGAGTCATCAAAGGTTTGAATATGCTCAATAGTTTAATAAATTGAGATTATGATTGAAATCTACAAGGTAAGATTTTTTTGGGGAATTATAATGGATAAATCCGATAAATGGGTTTAGCGGGATAAATACTAAGTGTTGTAGATAGATTAGCTTAGAATTTTGATGGATTAGAGTGGTTTAGTAATGAGTAACGACATAACATAATTTGCTTATAAATTGGGTTACAAATATGATGAGGAAAATGAACTAGACCGGAATGTCTTTGTATTTAATCCTGCTAGTTTCATTTTATATCTTTCCAACATTTTTAACCAAATGATTGCATGTATGAGTATATGTAGCTTGACACGTGAGCTTGGCATGAACCCATGTTTGCTTGATATTTGTGCTCCTGAAGCATATCTAGACTATTCAATACGAGTTATGCATGGTGTATGATGTTGATATGACTATGTACCCAATATATGATCGAGATATTACAAGATGCTTGATATCTAGATAAAAATATACTAATTCCTGAAAAATTGCTGCCGGAACATGATTCCAACCACATGTTTATAAGTTCAAGAAATACAAGGACAAGAACTTCATGAAAAGTCTCAGGTCAGGATCTACCAGTTTCATATTAGTATCAAATTATCTTAGGTTATACATGATTATGACGCCATAGTATTGAATGTCGAGCTAGTCCTTCAAGACACTATTGTAATATTAATATTGGGATACATGTTTTAGTGAGAGGGGGCTCGTGAACTTCCTCCACTGGATTGTGATTGGTGGTGGTACAAGGGTGACGACCCTTGAGACCAAACTTGGGAAAGAATTGGTTTACATGTATCACGTCTTGACTGATCTCGCAGGGGGTTCATACTATGGAGAGTCATTCCAATAGGCTTATAGTATATGGTATGAGACACATAGTACGACAATCTAGATTTGCGTATAACATATCATGTAATCGAATAGTAAGATGAAATTCATAAGGGGTAGGGAGAAATTGATGGTGAAGTTTTAAAGTGTATACGAGCGACCTATCATATGCATATCAGGGTGCACAGTTATACATTCAGGTGAAAAGCCATATACTTGACGTGTTAGGGTGTTCCCGAGTGATAATTGAAAGTGTTTATATGCATGGATGCGTTTACCATATTTCCAATCAATTTTAAAAATAAGAGGTTAAATAAGGAATAAATTGTGTTAGTCTTTACATTTCTACAAGTAAAATTCTTTTCTGACTTTACTATATCAGATGACATGTACTCAAGACATATATCTATCATGATGACCTCATTTACTATTTTCTGTGGCATTGTCTGTATTTACCGCCTATGGAGAGTTATAGATATGTTACCATTTGTTCATTCTTGTACTTGGATTAAATTTTCGAGGACGAAAATTCCATTTAGGTGGGTCAGATGTAATAACTGAGTTTTTAGCAATTCATGCTAAGCTAGAAGGCTATTTTTTTTATGAAGCATATTTAAGAAAAGCCCACAATCATATTTTCTGTTAGTTTTTTTAGGCCCAATTGGTTTTCTTTTTATTTCTGATAGAAGGCCTTTTATCCTTATAGCCCACTCTTGTTTGAATTTGAATAAAACTTTATCCTAATTTCCCTAAAAATAAAATATCTTAACCGCATCTCCATCTCTTCCATAAATTTTTCTCATGGAAGAAATCGTGGGATTTTTTTTCTTCTTCCTGCGGTTTTCCCTCAACCAACTCCTCCAAACTTTCACTAGAAAATCTCTAAACACATGATCTTTTTCAAAACCATCTCTTTTAAGGGCTTATCCTTTCCCTCTATCTTCTTCACAAAACATATGGAGGAAAAAAAAAAAAAGAACCGAGAGCAAAAAATCAGAGGATCGGGTACTCAAGCACAGGGAACAAATAGGGATTTCTAATTTATTTCTTAGCAAACATTTCTTATCCTTCCAACTCTTTTATGTTCATGATCACCTTATCCAATTACTAGTATTCTCCTCCTAAGTCATGATAACAAATTTGTAGATAGCTTTTATTACATTGTTTTTTTTCATAATACTATATGAATAATCTTTCACTCTTTATGCATATATTCTTTAGGCAAGTATTTCTTTTATCGTTCATCCTAGAACTTAATTCATTAAATTTTAGATTTGTTTTCTTATTGGAATGGTAGGTACTTGGTTATTCAAAATTTTCTAAAGTCACATGCGAGTGAAATTCCTTGTAGACTTTATAAATCATATCTTGAATGCTTTTGGGAAATTCCTTAGTTAACAGTTTATAATATTATATAATTTCGGATATGATATTTTGTACAAACTGAATTATACGTTTTCAAAATATTTTAGCAGGCAAAAACTTTTAATTTAAATTAATATTCAATACTAATAACCCAAAGTTTTGTTTATATATTTTTTCGCACAACCATTGTTATTCATAAAGGTATCTTGGATTTGGTAGTTAGGTGGCTTGGTTACACACCTTAGGGTTCAAGTCTCTTGGCCATCATTTTTTTTTAAAAATTTTAGTTAGCTTTAATTTCCACATTCTCTTTTTTTATTTCCTTAGGAAATCCGCATATGGCAGTTATGTAACATTTCTGTAGGTATGTTGGCACGTCAAAGTGTTTGGGATAGTGGTTAGGGGACTTATACAGTCGGTCCATGGTCCCTTGACCCAGTGTGATTTTAATAATTTCTTCATTTATTTATTTTCCTTTTGTTAAGACTCGAATAAGGATATGTTTAATCATTTGATGATGTGGTTGATCACCTGATGCTATGGTTGATCACCTAGTGACATCTAATAGGGTCGACTATGCATGAAGACGACTTCCGTCAAAATATAATTCATAAGCGTGCTATCATAGCATGGCTATACCCTCGACATCGATATCCCGGTGTGAGGAGTTTCTCTTGATTATTACTATTATATAAGAGCATTGACTGGACGATGCAACCATCTTGAATTGGACATGTTTTGGGTCACTGTTATTTTTCATAGCTTTACGGAAGCCGTTTCACGGTAACTCTGTGGTTAGTGAACAACATTCCATGCACAGTCACTTAAAATATACTGATAAATACGAGATTTAATAAAGGGGAATTGGATGGGAAATAATAAGTGTATATAAAGCGGGTTTATGCGCATACTTGATATCCTGATTCATATATAAGGGCCAAGAGCCAATACCTGACTTGAAGCCGTGTTCCCGGGACGGTTTACGGGAAACCAACTTATATACATAAAAATATTCTCCTCCAATTCAAATAACATCTAAATTAATAATAATGTGCTTGTGTGCATTGTGATAGACCTTATCTTGATATCTACACTTAGAAATTTCTTTTATCACCTTTAATTGAGATTTCATCTTTTCTTTATATCTGCCACATACACTTACACGCGCACAATTTCTTCATTTTACGTGCTTGTTGGGAGTTTTCTGACTCCCCTGGGGTTTGCGCACCCCAGACTTGGGGACTGCTCTTTCCTCGCAGAATCAAGAGTATTTTGAGGAGCAGGCCTGGCGACAGTGATCACCTTTTATCCTATCGGCTCTTCAATTTCAATTGGTTCGGTAGTTATTTGATTCAAACTTTCCCTTGAGCCACATGTGGCTTTCTAGACTATGCTGTATTTTTCTTATTTTTTTTCCATTGTGGATAGTTGTGAACTTGTAGTTGAACTCTGTCTTTCTGGAGATTTTCTTTATCTATATTTCTTTTGTTGTCTTAGTCACATGCTCTATGGTGTAGTTGTGGTTATATATACGTATACATGATGATCTAGAGGTGTGAATATGGCCAAATGGTTGCATTGCCGGCGGAGTCACGTTCCAAATATTTACGCTTTGGAACCGGGGCGTGGCCACAATCCTAAAACTATTCCAAAAAATTCCCCGTCTACAAATGCATTTTCAAGATTATGAAGTTCAACTCCTATTTTTGAAACGCTCTCTAATTTGAATAATGTTGTAAATATCTTCTATATTAGTCTATCTGTTGTTTCAACAACCTTTTAGTATTGCAATAACATCAATCCAAACATACATATTGAAATCTGGATGTAGTTAAAACAACACCGATCTCCAACTATACCGATGTAAATTGATTGTAAGCTCCTTAACTAGAGCCATGGGAAAAAATAGGCTCATCTTGGGTTCAAGTCTAGTTCCTTAATGGATCCCAACCCGGTCCATTAATTATTCATCGCACATAGCAACCGTGAACTTTGCAATCATAAGAACAACGTGCGATATGCTAGTTGTTGCTTTGTCATCTTGCAACAGCTAATTAGCACGATGAAGGTGTGACACTTTATATCACCAAATCAGCCAAGAAATCTGTGAGTAATAAAGGGATAATGACTATTAGATACACGGCACCTACCAAGATTTAAGGATCTTAATAATATTACTGAACTAATCACTATTTAATTAGTTTATGCAAAAGCCATCATAAAAGTGTGTATGTTTGTAGGACAAATTTTGAAAATAGACCCTTTCAAATATTTATTTACAATTTTCAACCCAGTCCTAACATAATTAGCATTTCCCACCTAGTTTCACGAAAGTAGGTCGAAATTGGTGAATTAAACTTCACGGGATTGGCAATCTCATGAAGTTTAAACATAGAAAACTTTACGGGATTGGCAATCCCGTGAAGTTTTAATTAGTAATTTCGACCTAGTTTCATGAAACTAGGTCGAACTTGCTAATTAAGTTAGGACTGGGTCGAAAATTGTAAATAAATTTTTAAAAGAGTCGATTTTAAAATTTTGTCCTATGTTTGTACTTTGCATAAGCAGCCACCTTCAAATTGCAGGTATCTTGTAATTCATGAATAGATTCAATGGTGAAGACTCCTCTAAATCTCTGCATATAAATTTCTTTGAATTGTTGCTCTGCTGAATTAAGTGGCGCAGACTTTTAGTTCTCCTCCTCCTCCTCCTCTTTGAAGTTCTAAAGATCCAAACTAGACTATCTGCATGATGAATAATATAATATCAAAATTTCAAGGTACAAGTTTATTCATGGTGGAATTTTTTTTTTTTTTTGAAGTATAAAATAGGGCAAGTTACCCTATTTCAAAAGATATGTATTAGATCAGAGAATGTACAAGCAAATACCCAAAGCAAAACTTGAGCCAATGCGAGGGAGGTGGGAGAGGACCATTGTCGTCACCACTTCCAAACTCTCAAAAGCAACAAGTCTTTACTAAAGGTATGACTCAAAAAATTACAAGAGAACTAGGTATCAGAGTGCTGTAACAGTTTCAGCAAAACGGACCCTTATCAGATTTGAATAACCAAAACAAAACAAAACCAAAAGAGAAGACATAAAACTTATGCATTTCAAAACACCCAAGAAGATCAACCAAAGTCCTCGCTGCTGCTCAATATCTCTGAGATCTTCTTATCCTGAAGAATTATTTTCAGCTTCACCGCATTCTTGTGTTGAGATTGACCCATCCAGTACAATAGAAAGTAGGCGACATTGGATGCCACTTTTGACGGTTCACTAATGATTCCGTTAAAAACTCTAGAGTTTCTCTCCCTCCATAAGCACCAACACAAAGTAGGTAACAGAATGCGCCAGAGCAATCGACTGCCACTATCATGTATGAACTGACCTTTTGACCGCAACAGTTGAAGCATATCATAGTTAATATCAGTTATTCCCAACGATTGGAAGAAGAAAACGCCATAAACTTTTAGCAAACTGACATGAGATGAAGAGGTGATCTGCATTTTCCTCCGACTCCTGACAAAAGGGACATAGAACATCTCCCTCCCAACCCTTCTTAACCAGGTTATCTTTCGTCTGAAGCTTGTTTTTTGTTAACAACCAACTGAATATCTTCACTTTAAGAGGGATGAAAGATGACCGAACAAACCTGAAGTGCTCAAATTTGATACCCCCAAAATTAAGCAAGCAGTATAGAGATTTAACAGTGAAGGTTAAGCTTTTGTTGAAAGGCCAGGACGGGGTGTCAGGTATGCCTGAAACTGGACTAACAGCAGCTAAAAGGGCCCTCAGGTCTTGCAGTTGAACAATAGCAGAGGGAGAGACAGCTCTCCTTATGATAGGTTTCCAATGCCAACTATTATTCCTCACCACTCCCTGGGAGGACACAGTAACATTTTTGGAGAGAGACAGGTTATACACCTCTGGAAAGTGACTAGATAGAGTGTAATCTCCTACCCATTTGTCTTCCCAAAATCGAATTCTAGAACCCACACCCAAATTCCATCTCATCATACTCCGCAAGGCTAAGCTACTAGAAACTGCATCCTGCCAAAACTTAGAAACTGATCTAGAGAATGGTGTACTAATAATAGGTGAGTTATGTAGACTGTAAAGATTTGAAATGGTAACACCCATAAAGGAATCATGGCTTAATACTTTCCATACCCATTTTGATAAGAGAGCAAAATTAAAATTTGTTAGATCGAGAACTCCCAACCCACCCTGATCTTTAGCTTTGCAAGTTGACGACCACTTGACCAAAGCCTTACCCTTGCTGAAAGTGGGAGAACCTCCCCAAAGGAAATTCCTTCTAAATCTATCAATTGATTTGATCACCCATTTTGGAAGTTTGAAAAAGGACATATAATACAAAGGCAGTGATGATAAAACTGAATTTACCAAAATAAGACGACCACCCATAGATAACTGTTTACTTTTCCAAAGAGAGAGCTTGCGGGAAAAGGAATCAAGGAGGGGCTGCCATTCTATTCATGGTGGAATAAGATGATCAATCTGTAGTGATCCTAATCTAATTTTCAACCTTAAGTTTCACTAGTTTGTCACTCACGAGTTAGATGCTTGGATACTAGATTGATTATAGATTCTTGGAAGCATAAGGCAGAAAATAGATCTTATATAATGTTCCCAAAAAAAAAAACCTCAATTGATTCTATTGTGGGTTGATGGCTCCATTATTAGAAGTTTATCTATGAGTTTGAGTTGGCTTTCAATACTTCACATCCTCAATGATAAACTTAAACACATGTTGGCAACTGAAAAGTAAATGGAAAGTATGAAAGTAAACTGATGCATAGTTGATGACAGCTGTTAGGAGCATATGTTTTATGTATTGTCTGATTTTTTTTTGAAAAATAGATGGTGAAAAGTGAAAAGGCCAAAGAAGAAAATAAAACATCAATTTCTCGCTCATAAGAGTATTCACATATTCCATTCTCCCTTTTCCATTTAATTTCTAGTCATTTTTCCATTTACGTTACAGCCAGTTTTCAATTTTTGATTGACTTTCCATTAACTTTCCGGTTGCCAAACACACCCTAAATCTCCAGGCAAATGAGTCAGATCTGCAGGCTCCTCAACTAGACCCAAAGGCAGAACGGGTTCAGCTTCAGATCCTTCATGGGTCCCAACCCGGCCCATCATGCATCGCACTAGGCAACCGTGAACTGTGCAATCATAAGAACAGCGTGCGTTCTAGACGTAGTTGTCATTTTGCAATAGCAAATTATAACGTGATTGTGTATATACTTTTCATATCACCAAATCAGCCAAGAAATCTGTGACTGTCACTAAGATACACCGCACCTCCCAAGATTCAAGATATTAAGCAAGCATAATACTGAACTGGTCACCGTTTAGTTTATCCAAAAGCCATCATAAAATTGTGATGTTTGTAGTATATATAAGCACTTGAGCAGCCACCTCCAAATTGCAAGTTTCTTTCAATTGAATTGATGGATTTAGTGGTGTAGATTCCTCTGATCTCTCTCTATCTCTCTCTCTTTAGATATAAATTCCTTCGAATTGTTGCTTAATTTGCTGAATTAAGTACTTTGGACTGCTTCTTCTTCTTCTTCTTCTTCTTGTCTTTGAGTTCGAAAATGGCAAAAGGTAGTTGTGGATATTTGATTGAAGTTGCTCCTCCGAAGCTGGTCATTGTAGTGAAGCTCAGGAGACCAACAAGCTTAGAGACTATTGCTGAAGAGGAGGAGCCAGAGAATGATGAAGTTGTCTCTTGATCATTAATTAGGAGCATTACTTCTCTCCCTTGAAGGGTTAGATGATAGTAGGCCAAGAGTAACTACTTGTTAATCCTTCAAAAAAAAAAATGTTAACTCTTGGAACCCCATATGTCTAAATGGAGTAATCTCTTCGTCGTTGTCTGTTGTTGTCACGAAGTGGCTTGTAATGTCAATATGTTGCAAAGAAATTATTTGATATTTTATTGTGTTGCAGGGAGACCCTTGTTTTCTTACGAGTGTAAACATATACCACACCTAGCAAAGGTACATATAACAGAGGGAATATTTCCGTCTAGACATTGGAAGGTCTAAGTATTGATAAAGAAGCTAAGTAACAAGTGAGACTAATCTTACTTTCTTGTTTTGGAACAGTACATGTTCCTATGAGAAATGAATTTTGGAGTCAAATTTATGACACTAAGTATGAAATAAGTGAAAATGAGCTTTAGTGTTGATTTGATAGAATGCGCAAAAGCGCATGAGCGTGGATAGACTCCGGTAATCTACTTGGATCTAAATTGAGATAAAATGATTAACCTTGTTTGAATCATGAGTCTAAACATACTTAATTATACATTCATCTGGTTGTGTTTCCAATACGAGACTAAATATCATCTCGTGACTCTGATGGACCAAACCTGCATTTAAACCGAATTGATGTGGGACACTGCTAAACATTATTCACTAAGATACATGACAAACCTATCTTACCTAAGCAAATAATTCTTGCACTTGTCCAGAGGGTGACTAATTACAAACTTGTTAGGTCCCTAGTGATGCCATTCAACAAAGAAAACATTGAAATTAATTTAGCAAAGTATCACTCTCCACTAGTATCACTTGCTTACATCCAACCTTTTCAAAATCGTTTTCAATGGAAGCAAGGATCCTTCACCTATAAAAATCATGAAAATAACATGCCGATGATTTTTATTTTTATTTTTATTTTTATTTTTTTCTCCCCACTGGCAAAAGTAAGTGACTCCGGACGGTTGATAGTGCAATGAGTGGACATCACTACAACCATACAATTGTACACAAACAAAACCTCACAATATGGCCAAAATTTATTTTGAACTTAACTCCAATCCTAACACCTATTAACTCTTTCCTCCACGTGTTCATATTGGACGGTACCAAACTCTCCCAATTTTGTACCCACTCTTCAAAAACTTCCCTATAAATCCTCTTCCTAAAGTTCTATAGCTCTTCTCAAGCATAAAAAAATGGACAACACGCTGAAAATCTCTGCATTTGTTACTGAAGTTGCTCCTTCAAAGTTGATCAGAGTGAAGCTCAAAGCTTCAAGAGTTTTGGATACACTTGTTTGAAGAGGAGCCTGAAGAGGGTATTGAAGCTCTGTCATCGTCTTTTGAGAGTGTTCCGTTCTCTGATGATAATAATAGGAAAATGAGGCTTATGTGATTTATTAGAATTTGTATTTCGAAAAGTTTTCTAAGTTTTGTTGGTGTTAGTCATCTAATGACATTTTGCTAAATGTGAGGTGGTATTAAACAGCTAAGGAGCACCAGTTTATTTTTTGGGTTTAAACAAGTGTTATTCGTAGGGGAAATTGAAACTGTACTTGTTCTGTTAGGTTAGTGGGGTAGTGAAATGCTCACATTGCCCCTCTTCTATTGCAAATGTATGCGGTTCAGAATGCCCTGCACGGTTTTGGACATTCTGGCAGGATTCGTGCTTGAGATGGGTGCAAATCCTATCAGAACAGCCTAGCATGTGGGATGTCTGATAGGTTAAGGGGGCAGTGAAATATCTATGCCTCCCCTGTTTCACATATATCATATATGGGGTTCAGAAAGCCCCACACAATGCGGTCATGCTGATAAGATCTGTACTCCAGAGAGATTACTTTCCTAGTTTCTAATGATAGGTAATATTTGAGTTAACTGTGCTTCATTCTAGAAATAAGTAACAGTAGAAGTGGTTGAGGCTTTTCCGTCGAATATTTCATCTTTATAAAGGGTTAATTGCAAATAAACCCCCTAGTATCACCCAATTGCGAATAGCCACCCTCTAGTTCTATTGTAGCAGATAGAACCCCCTGCAGTGTTGGCCTAGGTGCGAATACACCCCCTTCGTGAATTTTTTGGACTCTTTTAAAGTAAAAAAGAATTAGCAATTGGAGGTTTATCCTCACCAATAGAACTACAAGAGGTCTATCCGCCTCAAACATTTTTATTGATTTTAAGAGTAAAAAAAATTCACTCAGGATTCATACAAATAGAATTGCAGGGGGTCTACTCCGAATTGGGTGATACTACAAGGGGTATGTTTGCAATTAACCCTTTATAAAATTACTAGCTCCTGCCTATTCAAGTTATGCTCAGCCTGATTCACATATAAAGCACTGAAAATAGGCATCTTTCAGACAATGGTGAAAATGCAACTTGAAAGAGAAAACAGTCATTTTTCATACTATGTGAGGAACTAATATCGGAAATGACACTTCATTTCTTCCTCATGACAATGTATTTTCACTATGTGAGGAAATAATATCAGAAATGACATTCCTCCTTATGACAATGTTTAGTTTTACAAAATCTCCTTTCCAGTATAATTAACTACACTTAAAATACGTTTCCAGATTCATCCAAAAAAAAAATAATTCCAGAAAGTTTGAACATACAATGTGTCAGTGTGAAGTATCTGATGCTGCTCTAGATCTAATAACTCCTATGGACATTTCCTTTGAATATATGAAACTCCGTGCTCTTCATACCTAAAATACCAAGATACAAATTCATTATAAATTATTGACAAATTAAGTGATTTGACATTCAACAAAAAGCATCATCTGGCTCTAAGCTCATTTTTTTTTAACCCAGAACTTCATGCAGGTCCCCGCTCTAAGTGCACATATGCGACTTTCATGGTAAAAATTAGGGTAAAATTCACAATACCTGAAGAAGTTGGGCCATTTTGAGATAACTTCAAAAAAGTTAGGAAATGTCAATGAACTTCCAAAACTTTTTCAGATAACACCCAAGAAGTTGGGGATTAAGAGAAGAGCAAAAGTTTTGAGCTTTTAAAGTGACATTTCCAAACTTCTTCCAGGTTATCGCAAAATGAGCCAAACTTCATGGGAGTTTGTGAAATTTACCCTACAAATTATCATGGTGCTATATTTACAAAGATTTGTGGGATCCTGCAAGAACAGAAAAAAGGGAAAAACTAACTCGGCCTTGGAGAACCACATTTGCTGAAATGATCCCAGAGATGCCAGGATACTGCCTCCTATCCAGGCACTGCAATAACCATTTTTGTAAGCCGTGTTATATACAGCAATTCAGCAACCATGTAACAATCAGACAAGAATTTGTAGAATGTAGATTAAGCAGAAAATCTTTATTTTGCTTTTGAGATGTTGCCATCTTGAGATACTCAGAGCCCACTTTGCGAAACACTAATGTAACGGATGCTAGTATTTAAATGTGTCCAATCATGCACATCGTGCTCAACAATGAAGAGAAATATAACTTAAGAAAGTTAATTCATTTTGATGAAAGAAGAATTAAATTGTTAACCTGTTAGGTAAGATTTATTATAATCCCTGTGCTCTTGTTTATTGTTTTGGAATAGAGAGGATCTACTAGTTTATTTAAAATCAACAAAAAGACTAGAGGAATGCGCTTAATAAAGAGATGTCAGCACTTAATAATCCAATAGCCGTGTTTCTTTACTTAAAGTTCTGATACTGGTTTTTTTTTTTTTTTAATTATGTTCTAGCTGCAGAAGTGCTCTCACAAAAGTATATACACTGCAAGCAAAATGATAAAGAGTTTTATGCAGTTGAGATGCATGTTAACTCCAACTACAAACAACTAAACACGTCTACTTGTGGTGCTAACATCTCCACATTGGGTGAGGAGAAATTTCACTTGCACAAATGGCATGTCACAAAGAAATAAAAAGCTATGGTAGTTTACAAACATAGACAATAAATATCATAAAGGAGAACTAAAAATGACCTGAAACGTCTGTCTGTTGCATTCCCACTTGCAAGTACCTTCACCTTTGCTGCTTGAGGTGCCTCCTATTAATCCATTAACATAGTTGAAGTCAGAGTGAATCTTCAATTAATCCCATACAAAATAACACAGATTAGTTACTACAGATTGATGACATGTTTGCAACAACCTCTACTTAATTTAGGGATTAATTACCTTAGAAGAAAATAAAAGAGATTTGTTGCCTACATTATTTGCCAATAGTAATAAAATAAGATGAATATTTTTTCCTAAGCAATGTAAAAGTAAATTTTACACCAAAAAAGAAACAACAAATTGTGTACATTGGACCGAACAATACTAAGGAGCAAATCTAACCTCATGGTTCTTGGATGGGGTTACAAAGAGAATCATTCTTTTTCAAGCTAAAATAAAAGATGTTACAATTATTATATTAATCTTAACTAAAGAAACGGAAGGAAATAAATCCCTGGTCATACTATTACTCATCAGTCACCCTTCGCTGCCAATTACTCTTACAGTCTTATAAGGCCCCGCATGCAAGGTCCAGCAAGCTATCTAAAATAGTTACACCTTTTCGTCCATGCAATTGAAGGACTTTTTGTTCCCTAATCTCCTACTTCAAGTTCATTCGTAACGTATTTGAGCATCTCTCCTCCTGCAGCCTCAATATCCTTCAATTCTACAAGCTAAACCACTTTGGTTGTGTCCCCTTCACTTTATCCTGGAGAAATAATGGAAGCCCTCTACTGTTCTCATTTTCTCAGCTGCAGCTTCCTAACCTTGTCATTTCCATCATGCTCATAACCATCTTCTTTGCGCGGGGTCTTCACTATTGTCCACATTTGGGATGTGCAAAGCAGATTAGGCTTTATTGCGTGCTCATTACCCTGTCTGTTCAAGATTATTGTCATTCTTATTTACTCTTCAGTCCAATGATCGCGGGAGTTCATTGCATATTCTGTCCGTAGGAAAGTTCATCTTTCTCTTGTTCAGTAATTTTGGCTTCCAGTTCCCTTCATTCATCTTCAAACAACTAAAATTTGGTTGAACTTCAAAGACCTCCTTATGCTACACACCACACAGCAATCTAGAACATTTCCACACATTCATGAAGTTTAATTAGACTGTCCAAACATGATGTAGTTTGGACTATCAAATTATTTATCTAACTTCAGTTAATGGTAATTTTCATAGTTTTGTAATTTTCAAAATTATTAAGCATAAAATTTCATGACAACAAAGTGAACATTGTAGGATCGCCAAACTGATAAGATACAAATGCTTGATACAGCAGCTTTACCTCTGCTAGATCTTTTTCAAGCCGCTCTTTAAATTGTTGCATTGGTGCAGTGCCACCAGCAAGCTGTTTAAGGGAGGGCCAAATGCGTACAGATTAAATAACATTGTAACATTAAAATAAAACAAACTTGACGGAACAAAACTTCAGGCATATCAACACAACATAAAGCCTAATGCTTTGATAAGAATTCCCAGTGACAACTTTCCACAGCTTAGGGATGGTCAAATATACTTTAAGACTACCAAAATATTACTAGCGAAAGAAAAGTACCAGAACACTGCTATACAGTTCTCTTCGGATGTCGACATCACACTTAATAATGCTCTCAATAACCTGGGGAAACAGAAGGTAAGCTAAACAAGTTTGTAAAGGATAAAGCCAAAGTACTTATGACAAACATGAGAAAGAGATTCACCATTCGTGGAAGACCACGAACAAGAGCAGTATCCACAAAGCTCTCCATGCCAGGAATCATCTATTACCAGAAATGAAAATGAAGACAAATTTAATTTATAACTCATTAAAATAGGAAACTCATGTGACAGTTTTTTAATGTTTGGGAAACTAAAAACACTTGAAAAAATAGCTTTATGAAACTTTTTAAGAATCACTTATAAAGGAAACTATTACTCACATGGATTTAAGATATGAAAACCTTATTGAACTAATTGTTAATGAACATGAATTGGGAAAAACATATATTTCAATAGGAGACATTTTTTTCGTGTTTCTCGAGTTGCGCACTACTATCCTTTCCTTTCTTTTTCCTTTTTTATGGGAAAACTACCATCCTTCCTTTATAATATTAATATGTATGTTTTACATTTTATGGAAATTACAAAATTACCTTCAAAATGTTATTAATTAATATTTACATGAAACTGAGCATAATAAAACAAGTACATAAGGGTACACACACGTGTATGTGTGTTCTCCATGTTTTGTTTGAGAAAACACATATACAAAAATTTACAGTTTGAAATCAGGCATAAAAGATTGAAATCAGGAAAATTTTACCTGGACTAAAGACGGATTAAATAGAACATCAGGAACCTTGAATTTATCACCACCAACTTCAATTGTCCTGCATTAAATAAAAAAAATTAAAACATCATAGAATGAGAAGTGCGTTAAGCAAAGCGTTTATAGTGTTTGAATGTATGAGATAACAGAAGTGAATTATACCAAAAGCAAAAGGTTTCGATGCATTATATGTCAGAATATCTAATTAATCCTCATAACTAAATAAGAAGACACGGTAATGAACTTACTGCCCATCAGGGAGCTCATATGAAGTCGTCGGAATGTTTGCATATGCTTTTTCTGTAAGAAAGGAAGTCAACAGCAGTAAGGTTGGAAAATCAATAAGCTTAACATCATTGTGGATCCAAATAAGTTTAAACAATGTAGAAACATTTGGTGTTGATATTCTCAGGAGCTACACAGGTACTCAAGCCATGTAAAAGCAAGCATGAAGCAAGGGAAGGAGTTCAATAAATATATTTTACAAGCCACAGTAGCCAGATGTCTGAGAAAATCCAGAAGAGGAAGGCACATAGACCTCAAATACCAGAGAAAGCAACTCCAGAGTCTGCCTAAAAGTGACAATTAGATATGTAAGAAGTCATTCAAGATGCAGCATCAAGAGCAGCTGAAGCAACAACGGGAGAGATAGGACATGGCAAGTATTTGAGTTTGCAAATGAGAGGATATCAATGACAAACAACATGCTCTGCCTGAAAACAATTTGCAAAGCCAGCCTGTTGTCTAGCTAGCAAGGATTACAACATGCTAAAAACTTGAAACTAATTAGTAATAAGTTGAGCATCAATCACATAGACTTATCAAGGTACCTCTAAGGTTAAAGGCGAAGGTAATGCCCAATGTAATCATTAACTTTCTTTTCCTTTATAACATTTAAAGACCCATGGAAGACAGATCCTTGATGACATTTACAGCTTTTTTTTTTTACCAACAGTAGTTAATAGTTAAAAAAGGAATGTATTACAGTCCTCTGTTCGTACCGGACATTTTTTAAACCTCTCAACTTGTTTCTGTATAGAAAACCAAATGAGCTTTCAAGTTCTTTCAACCCAAATATAATGTTTGACTTAAAAAATCGTTTTATACAAAAAGAGTTGTCTTTTACTTGGGAATTATACTTGTTTACAAGTATCGCCAGAAGAAATTCAGATTCAAAATAGCAGGCTGTATATATTATTTTCCATAACTAATGTATTTAAATTAATCACCTCAAAAGAGTCCAACATAGATAAATTGCTTTATCTCTCATTATAAAGTTACTGAATCATGTAGGGCCTATAACAGAATGTGTTTACGGAATAAAGAAGACTTAAACCCATTAGAAAAGTACCACAGAAGATGACTATCTTGAGGAGGATTTAAATAAAAAGAGCATTATAAAGAGCATGATTGAAATGTGTGAATTAGAGACTTAGACCACTTGAGCCATGTAATTTACAATTATGAAGTTATCAAAACACATAGGCAATAATGTTGTTATGAGTAAGCATGTGTTAAGGAATATAAGAGGCTTTAAACCCATAAATGTATAGCACAGAGATGATTATCTTGCGATGGATTTAAATAAAAAGGAAAATGATGAAAATGAGTGTTTTACAAGGAGGAATTAAACCACTTGAGGCATGTGAGACTACCGTTTAAGGGGGCTCTTTAAATGAAGGCAAAAAATAATGTTATAAGCTCAGAGAAATGAAGAATATATATTATAGTAGCATGAAAATGTGAGGGAATAAGTGAACAAGACATGCATCACTTGTTAAAAATGCCTGGCGACTAATTTGAAAAACAAACCTTATTAAAATAGGGACGTGGGTCAGTGGTAACAACTCATTATGTCTAAGACTCTAAGCAACATATAAACACTAAGTTCTATTTCAAAATAATTGTTAATTGATTGGAAATGAGAATGTCTAAGAAACCATAAAACCCATCATGTGGTATTTTTTCATGACATGATTTAGCATCATCAACCAAAATAGACAGATAAAAGGTTAGCTAAGCAAAGTACAATGTTTGCTTATGCAGTCATACACAACGGGTGAAAAGGAAAGGAAAAAAACCCACAAAATTAATACATAATAAATAGTACCAGATGGGGGAAAAAATTGGGAGATTTTTTAAAAAGACCATTTTATAAAATAATTAGCAAAACGACCTTTTGCTAAATAATTAACAAAATCGACCTCTTTTGGTCACCACCAAGGTTGACCAAAAGAGGTCGATTTTACAAAATTCAAGATGTTCAAAATACACGGACTACTAGTCCGTGTGTTTAGCGCTCACTAATCACATCCTAAGCATAACGAGAAAACACACGGACTAGTAGTCCCGTGTTTTCATCACATCCTAAGCATAACGAGAAAACACACGGACTACTAGTCCCGTGTTTTCTCAACAAAGGAACCAAATACCAACAAGATATCATCTCATTCCTGGGCATCACTCCCGTAGGGAGCTTCAGTTTGAAGCAACTGGAATTGAACCAAGGGAGCAAGAAAATATTCAAGGAGCCCTCGTTGAAGGAAACAGTGTAATTGGATGGAGGCGAGATGTGATGGAACATTTCGGAAGTGAGCTCGTCCAAATCCACCTGTGGAGGTGCTGGATCTTAGCACCAGAGACTAGATTGAAGAGATAGAAGTCATTGGCTAAAAAGTCAGAGCTCAGCAGCAATAGCCACCCGCAAGGGAAGGGTTGAAATAGAGGGGGGAGAAGGGGAGAGGAACAGTGAAGAATTTATCCTCGAAGGGGCTGTAGCAAGGGAGGGTTTCTTGATGGGGACGTGATCGAGAATGAGCCATGGGGGGCGGCGCACCGGAGGAGAGGGACGAGAGCGGCGGTGCTGGTGGGAGGATTGGACAGACGCCGCGGCTATGCACGGCGAGAAGCGGATGTAGTCGGAGAGGGGGAGGTGCTCCAGGATGATCTCGAGGAGAGGATTTTTGAGGTCCGGCCATGGACGATAGCGACAGGCTAGGATTTCCATTACGAATTTTGGAGAGGAGATGATGAAGTAGGAAGATGATGATTATTGGGGTTTTTATTTTTGGGTATTGTAAGAGGAGAAGGTCTTGGGTATTATTTGATACTGCAGAAAACACACGGGACTACTAGTCCCGTGTGTTTTCTGGTTATGCTTAGGATGTGATTAGTGAACGCTAAACACACGGACTAGTAGTCCGTGTATTTTGAACACTAAATTTTGTAAAATCGACCTCTTTTGGTCACCACCAAGGTTGACCAAAAGAGGTCGATTTTACAAAATTCAGTGTTCAAAATACACGGGACTACTAGTCCCGTGTGTTTAGCGTTCACTAATCACATCCTAAGCATAACCAGAAAACACACGGGACTAGTAGTCCCGTGTGTTTTCATCACATCCTAAGCATAACCAGAAAACACACGGGACTAGTAGTCCCGTGTGTTTTCTGAACAGTGAACCAGCTGCCCAACAAGATATCATCTCATTCCTGGGCATCACTCCCGTAGGGAGCTTCAGTTTGAAGCAACTGGAATTGAACCAAGGGAGCAAGAAAATATTCAAGGATCCCTCGTTGAAGGAAACAGTGTAATTGGATGGAGGCGAGATGTGATGGAACATTTCGGAAGTGAGCTCGTCCAAATCCACCTGTGGAGGTGCTGGATCTTAGCACCAGAGACTAGATTGAAGAGATAGAAATCATTGGCTAAAAAGTCAGAGCTCAGCAGCAATAGCCACCCGCAAGGGAAGGGTTGAAATAGAGGGGGGAGAAGGGGAGAGGAACAGTGAAGAATTTATCCTCGAAGGGGCTGTAGCAAGGGAGGGTTTCTTGATGGGGACGTGATCGAGAATGAGCCATGGGGGGCGGCGCACCGGAGGAGAGGGACGAGAGCGGCGGTGCTGGTGGGAGGATTGGACAGATCGCCAGTGGCGACAGACGGCGGAGAAGCGGATGTAGTCGGAGAGGGGGAGGTGCTCCAGGATGATCTCGAGGAGAGGATTTTTGAGGTCCGGCCATGGACGATAGCGACAGGCTAGGATTTCCATTACGAATTTTGGAGAGGAGATGATGAAGTAGGAAGATGATGATTATTAGGGTTTTTATTTTTGGGTATTGTAAGAGGAGAAGGTCTTGGGTATTATTTGATACTGCAGAAAACACACGGGACTACTAGTCCCGTGTGTTTTCTGGTTATGCTTAGGGTGTGATTAGTGAACGCTAAACACACGGGACTAGTAGTCCCGTGTATTTTGAACACTAAATTTTGTAAAATCGACCTCTTTTTGGTCAACCTTGGTGAGCTGACCAAAAAGAGGTCGATTTTGCTAATTATTTAGCAAAAATGTCGTTTTTGCTAATTATTTTTTAAAAATGGTCTTTTTTAAAAAAATCTCCAAAAAATTGTGGTTCAAACTTCAGAAGATGATGCAAATCGAGTCACCGACTACAGTGATATGTAATTATGTATGCTTTCCAAAATCAACATACCAGCATATGGAGTATCTGGTGCACGACATACACAATCCTTGATGTCACTAGCTATCACCCTCTGCCATCACAGTGATTCAGCCACAAAGAAAAAGAATATCAAGACAATTAACATAGTTCACTAAGGGCATTAGTAAGGTGGCGTACCTGGGAATATAGCTTGTAGCTCTCTGTGGTATTCGGGAAATCAAGATCTACTGTCTGGAAGAAAAAAAAACACAAGTAAAAAATGGACATATGGTAAAAATGTACATTAAGAAAAAGTAAAAACTTTGGTGGATCATTTTATCAGAGAGGATATAACTTAAAATGGAATATAGTGTGAAGTTGACTTGTTACTTAACCATAAAGTAGAGTTAAGCAAACTCTAAAACAAAAGCAACTTCTAAAACTGCTTGTCCCATAATTTTGCATACAGGAAAACATTTTCGCTTGCCATCATCAAAGTTACTTTAGATGCTAAAGGAGATAGTTTAAGGAAAAAGTATAAGGAAAAGATATAAAATATAGCATACCTCTTAAAAGTAAAAAAGGTTACCTGAAATTCTCCTGGATGAATTTCCTTCCTTTTAAAAGCATACCTTGGCTTCAACTGAAAACAGATCAAACTATGGCTAAAAGCAAGTTCCAAACGTTACACTCATAAAATGCCAAATTGTCAATTATAATAATTGAATGAAGCAAAACAAATATTTACTTACGACAATTCCTTTACTCTCTAAACTTTTCAGCATGCACTCAGTTAGAAATTCCCCTCCAATTGGAGATGTTGTCACAGCCTACAAGCCAAAAAAACTAACATCATAAAGATAAGGCAGGTAGTAAATTATAAACTTGTCAGAATAAATTGAATGACTATAAACCACACAACCGACTTCCTCAGAGGATGACTGAAAGAGTTTGAATATAAAACTCTTAGTGTAGATTAACTTAAAGGGCTCAGGATAGTCCAATATGTAAACCCTTCTTGCCATAGAGTCGGACTTGAGAACCACTCTAGACCTTCTTCGGCCTCACCTACAAATCAACTTACACTGCCTAAGTGAAGTACTAATGACATTGTTCCACCTCTACAGACTAGAACTAATCTGCAATATGAAAGACCCATGTGCACTTCCATATCTAAGATTGCATATACTGTTAAGTTTAATGTGTCATGTGCTCCTCAAATGACCAAAATTGGACATTTTTGCCCCTGGTCACCAAATAAAATATCTTCAATCCTCTGGTTTCTAATCCCCCTCTTTTTTTGAAAGGGTATTTTAAACAGTTCGTTCTGACCTTTTAACTTCATTAATGCTAAATTCCTTTTTTGGGGGTTGGGGGTTCAGGGAGTTTTGAGGAATTTACAGAGTTCAAGGGGTTTTGCGAAATCTACCCCGAATAACTAAAGATGATAGTAAAATATTTCTGTTAGATGTTTAAAGCGTTTCAGAGAAAAGATTATCTTTCTTGCTCACATTTTTCTAGAACTAAATGCAGAGGTGATGCTTCTTGTTAAAAAAAAAAAGGGAGCTCAAACAGAGTTTTCTAACTTCGGTTGCAACAAGCTCCTGTGGACTTTGGATATAAAAAATATTTGTTCAGCATAAAGATTGTAAAACAATATCATGCTAATAATTAAACTCAGTTGATCTAAAGTAGCTTATAGATTTTAAAAAAAATGAGCGTGTGTGGTACATCATGTCAATCTAAGTACTTATGCAAGGGTCCTAATTTGAAATTATTGCTTCCTTAGGATCACGTACATTGCGTAATGCCGGTCAAGAAAAGTACTAACTGCACTAAGATATCTTGTTTCACATGTTTGCTGAGCACATACTTTATTAGGACGTATAATTTTTTCCAATAATTGCTTGATTGTGATCCTCTTCAAACAGTATCCAGGGAACCATTCAGATTGATGTAGTGCACTATGCACCCAATAAAGGTTAGAAATAATTAAGGATGACAAAAATAACTAGCTTTTTTTACATCAGGGCCTAGGAAAAGCTCTTTGTGCTTCCCCATAAAAGAAGGAAATTTGAGGGAGATGGCAAATATATTGACCAAACAAAGGCTGAGAGTTACTAAATTCCTGATAAAATACATGTCTTAGCAGTGATACACACAATTTTAGGGTCTCAATTCCATACCCAACTTAATGAACATTTAGTTTCAAGAAGATTAGCTACAACAAAAATATTTGATCAGCATGTATCCCAGAAACTCTAAAAACAATAATACACGAAACCTTGCTTAGCATATTGAACATTAGCATGCTATCGTAAACCCACTGTTACACAATACGCGGTATGTACCAGGTTGTGGTACGAATTCGCATAATGTGTAACTATGGGTTCATGATAATACAAGAGTAGTGTCACCTGTCAACTTCATTTCATATTGTAGAAGTAACTGAAATTTATTTCATCTTCATGCATTAATATTAACAGTCTAAAATATCTCAGGGTGGCAGTCAATACCTTCTGAATCACGTAGCCATCATGAACTGCAGCAACAGTAGTGGATCCACCTCCACTGAATAAGAAATAAATAAACTATAGCTCAATGATTAAACAGATTTAGATACTTTTTAGAAGAATACTAACAGCAAAAGATAGTCACTCAAGAAAGGACACTGTCTGATTTCGATAATGTGTGCAGAATGCATACATCATAATATAGTAATATGAAGCACTGGCAATGCACCAAATTTACTCCATGTTACATGCAAGGAAAATACATGCAGCATAAAAGGATGCCCATGGGCATTTGTCGAGTACCATTTAGAACAATAAACATGGGTTAACAAATACAAATCCATGGATGGCCAGAAGAACTAGATCAAACTTACGATTTGTACTTAAATACACCTTTCATTGGCAAGTATAGCTCCTCATGTAATAACTTCTAAAGAATCTTAGCCAGGTACAACAATTGAACAAAAGCAAAAAGGCCCCTACCTATCAACAACAAGAGAAGTAGCACGCCCAGCAGCGAATGATGTGAGGGCCTGGCACCAAAGTAAACATTTTCAGATAAAAAACTACAAAACTAAATAGCAGAAGCATGAAAAGTATGGCACAAAAATCAAATAAAAAATTCAACAAAAAGAGAGTTGTACTAGGAACTTACAGCATTTTTGGCTAAGAACAAAGCCGGAACTTTGTAATTCTCAAACATGAGTTCTGCTGCCCTGTAGGACACTCGGAAAAAGTACAGGTCTCCCATTTAACCTTAAAGAATGCAAAAAAAATGCAATCTATCTTGATTCTTTTAGATGTAAATAGCAAACAACTATATGGCAGATTGTGTTTCAAAGCAACAATGACATGAAGGAAAAAATGAAGCATAAACCATTTATTTGGATAAAATTTATGAATACGTATTTCTGAGCATTAAAACATTGTTCAGAAATTAGATTGAGCATCATAGGCTCATGGAGAAAAACAAAATAATAACTTTAATCGCATTGGCAGAAGGAGAGACGACCTTTCTCTTTGTTGTGGAGTGTTAGAAGATGGTTCCGCAAGCAGCATCGGGTGCTCTCTAGGATCAATTAATAAGCGTTCCCTGTCAAAAAGCAAGAAAAACATATTTCTTAATCCCAATAACTAAGATCATTTCAACTGAAACAGGGTTACCTATACTTCATTACTTCTAGAAAAGCACTGCTAAGAATATCATTAAGTAGTTTTCATCTGTCAATTTTCAAATCATCATTTTTTTTTTTGGGTATTAAAGACTTTATAGTAACATCTTCCAAACTTAATCATCGAAAATGGTTATTTTAGTAAAGTTCCCAGTTCTTAGTGATTGATTCCTTTTACAGTTCTCTATCAAACTCTCAAATATTTCTACATTGTAACTTGGGGTTTTCACTTTTCACGCTCTTTCCACAATTCTAATTTGGCATGTAAAAGTTCCCGCTTAATTAATTCATTTATAATTTATTTTCATTGTGTTTTGTGGCTTTAATTCAACATTAGTTAATTAATCAATTATGTCTCCCAATTTGATATATTGAGTGGCATAGTTCAGGATAATTGTGATAAAGATTTACTCTGGATCTGTTCCTAATTCAATTATGTTTATAAATATGAAATCCAGATCCTGTTTCAACTCAAATGTTGTTAGTTTCAAACTAAAATCTTTTATCACATGTCCTACAGCGTCCCAAGTGGCACTATTTTTCTGTTTAATTTTTTGTATTGCACATGCCACATAGCACGACTAGTGGTACAATTAGTAAATCTTGGAATGATAAGAGTAACAACTGTATCCGTCGCAAGCATCTTACTGAAGCAACAACTAAACAATTTTAGCATTATAGAGCCCACTCACCTAAAAGCATGATCCCATATATTGTCAACAGCATCCCAATCAACAACAACCCCATCTTTAAAGGGTGATATCACCTGAACAAATAACTACATAAGTTTAATGAAATACAGAGATAATTGTGGGCTAAAAAATAACCTTCATCTAACCTCCATAAAGTCTCTTCTGTAACCTAGGGCTTGAGAGCCAACATACAGTTTCCTCTTTGTCTTGGTTTTATCTGATTCGGACAATTTCACACCATTTTTAGAATCCGAATTGGATTCAGAATCCTTCTCAGAGTTGACATCCTCAATAGCTCCAGTTTGATCAATTGACCCCACAACCTTCACAAAACAAATTAATTATTTAAAAAAATTCATAGGAAACAAGTATCCAACTGACACGGGCACCGCACACATGCAAACGCATAAAGACCAGTCTTTATAAATTGCAGGTTAAGTTGACAAACACCCTCGCTTGTGCAAACAAACCCACACAAAAAAAGCAGGAAAGCTGATTCAAAAGCGGCCACTTCTTGTTCGTAGATAAATCCCACCAAGAAATTTGACATTGTTTAAAACATAGCAAATTGATTGACTTTTAGTACAAACAAACTTGTCCTCAAAGATCTTCTGACTAGCTTCAGAATTACATAAGAAGCAAGAACACACCAGCACTCAATCTCATACAAGCAGTAAGCGGAATTACAAAAGGAGATAAACAAGAAATAAACAGGTGCAGACAAACTATGATATTTATGCATGAAGACCTTGTTTCTGCAGATAGAGAAGGTAGGATTTAAAAAACCTTGACCTACTTTATCGATATCTCATTGCGGCCCTAAGATTTTTCCGCTTGAGAAAGCATGTCTAGCACTGGTTCAGAGGGGGGTGCTCGGAAAAATCTTTTCTTTCTCATACACTCCATGTGATTTCTACGTGATCCCTATCCTAGTGGTTCTCACTTCTTTAAATTATTTTATGTTCCCCCATGTTCTTTAAGTGATTTTGCGCTGGATGGTCCTTTTTCTAGCTACAACTGTGTTCAAAGATGACTTTCACCTAAATTGGACGCCTACAATATTTCAGGTGTCAAAAACACCAATTTTATACGGTCCTTTTCTGTTAGTTTCCTTTAGGATCATGCCTAATGAGATCAAATACAGCAAGCAATAGGGTCTACTCAGTCCCCTATTGACTAAATGGGGACTCAATTGTTGGTTTATAAGAGATTTGTGCTATATCCCTCTAGCAAATAACTTTTAGAGGTAGGTTCTCGCAGGTCTCTAACAAATGATACCAAAGCCAAACCTATATTTCCAAGCGCGGTCTGGGTGGTGATACCAGTATCTCTCACTCTAGCAGCTAGATTTTACGAGTGAGTTATCAATTATAGTAAGCACAGAAATGAGTCATGACTAACCCAAATCAGATAGCCAGTTACCCTCCGTTGTTGCATTTAGCATGTTCGCATATATAAAGTCAACATAGCAAATTGCCAAAAACATAAATAGTTTAAGCCTTCAAGGTATAACTATAAACTAAGACAAGCAAAATACAAAGTAGTGTTCCGACTTCCATGTAAAAAAAGAGGTTTGTTGCCTATACGCCCCCACAAACCTATCATATTTGCACGTTCATTCCCAAATCTGCGTATTTGCTAATTTATGCCTACATTCTCCCACATAACACATTGCATTTTTATACCCCTCTCATTTAACGTCATCTGGTTTTTTGGGGTATATAGACCAAAAAAAACCATTGGTTTTTTGGAAGGGGGGGTATTTTTATCTCTTTTTAAGCTTGCAATTTTACGGTGTTAAATGAGAAGGGTTATTTTAACTCTAGGTCAAAAAATGTAGCGTTAAATAAGCAAATACTCATATTTAGGGGGAAATCTGCACAAACTTTTGATCGCAAAATGCAGCAAATTGAAACACACTCACAGATGGGAACACCGATTTCGGAGCGTCTTCGCCGGCGTAGCCAGCTTTGCAAGTGTGAGAACCTAAATCGATCACAATGGCCGACACTTCGTCTGAAAAAAAATCAAAGAGATCCCAACAATTTAGACTTCAAAAAACTACAATCTTTTCTAGGGTTTTTCATCGAAGCTGATATAGTATGAAATGAACTTACCGCCGCCGTACATGATGCCGATCTCGGTAGCAGCAAGATCGAGTCTAAAACAATGGGATTCGAAGGATTGAAGGGGAGAGAGAATAAAATCGTGATGAATTTAAGGAGGGAAAAGGGGTTTTAGAAAAGTTTGGCCTTTTTAGAGTCGAGAGTTAAACAACTGTGTATATATATATATATACATTCCGTATTAGACCCTGAACTCCTTCACATATGGGTTAATTGCATATTACTCCCTTATATCATCCTTAATTGCCGGATAGTCCCTCACATGTCATTATTTGCTTATTAGGCCCTTAAATCTTCAGTTTTCTTGTAATATGGTACTTCTGTTAGAAATCCTGTTAACTCCTCTAACTCTAGTTGAGTTAAGTAGTAACCCAACATCTCAAGTTACTTTATTGCCCTTGAGTATTGCCCCTTCAAATTTTGAAGATTATATAGGATTTAGTGGGAAGCTAACTATTGAAATCACCTCAGCTTGGGTTTGGCAAAGCAGGGGACAATTGGAGAAGAAAAGAGTGGGTTTGGATTTTAGAAGGAACGAGTTTCAGATTTAAACCCATTATAAAATGGGTGGGTAGGGATATAATTGATAGAGGTAATATGGGTAGGGGTATAATGGGTAATCCTCCTATTATGCTACAGTTAACCCTCGTTATTAACAGCACCTAAGAAGAGGGATGGATTGGTAATAAAATTGAAGATTCAATGGACTGATGAGCAAACAATGAGATTTGAGGGACTATTTGGCAATAAGGGATTGATATGCAATTAACCGTTATTTTTATTGGGACCAAGAAATTTGTATTCGTAATTTACACCCTCAAATCCAAGGTGGTCATAGTAATATTTATTATCAGAATGAAAATGTATTATAATTCTGATTCTAGCTTAGCCTAGATAACAAGCTCGTGAGTTTGTAATTTTCCCTTCAATCCCTTGCAGACATTAGACCCTCGTATCTTCATACTTCTAATTTTTTAGTATAAATAACACCCCTGATATGATTTCTTACATATATATTGCCCTCGCAGGATGATTAAACTCTTGCAATTAATAGATCTGGTTATATTACTTAGAAATATGAAATTTTTAGTATAATAAAATTAAGAAAGAATTTAGCGTCTAAAAATCCTTTTTTGAAGGGTGTTATTTAAAACATCCTCGATTCTATTAGAGGTGTAAATAGAAATATGAAATATTTGAGGACTGATATACAAATAAGAAATAAGTTAAGGTCTAATGTGACAAAAAACCAATCTTCAAAGGGTAAATTTCACAAACCCCCAAAATATTGGAGCGTTCCCATTAAAGCCCTCACGAACATTGTTTATCGCACTAAACCCCCAAAACTTTAAAGAGTCTCAAATGACCCCCAAAAATTTTAACTTTTACCTCCAAAAGCCCAAAACTCCACATAGTCTCAAACAACTTCAAAAACTTTTAACTTTTCCCAACAGGACCCTTCAAAAGTGTCTCTTACTATTGGAGAAACTTGCTATTTGTCCAATTTGTTTTTTTACTTATTTTGTTTGGCCGCATATTCTCCATTTCTCCTTACTTTTTGGGGGTTTCCGAAAACTCCACAGAGTCTCAAACAACTTCCAATTCAATGGGAAAAGTTAAAAGTCGGGGGTTTGGTCAACACTCTTTAGAGTTTAGGTGGTTTTTTAGGAAAATTGTTCGCGGTTAAGTGGGTAAAACAAAGTCTATAAGGGTTTCATAAGAAACGCCTAAATGGCCTGTTTGGTTGGCCTCTTTTTTATTTGAAAGTTATTGTATCTGTCAGGCTACAGTAATGACATTCACACATTATTTTATTTGTTTGGTTAAATTAGAGGCTGATGTGATAATAAAAAAATCCTGATTGGTCATCTATATACAATTCCCTCCATATTGAACTGTTTTACTGGATTTGCACTATAGCATTTAGGTCTATGTGGACGTTGTTTTTCTTACTACAGTGACTTTCATGGGTTAAAAAAAGACACCTCATCAAAAAGTGTCACGTGTCATTCAAATTCGGGAAAAAAACATTCCAAAAAACAATGTAAACTAGAGAAAGCTGCCAGTGAGGCTCAGAAACTAACAACTTTTGGTGATTTTCATTACAAAACACTACAAGTCTACAACCAAACAGACCCTAAAGTTTTATGGGATTTTATGGAGTTTACCCTATAAGAGCATGTTTGGTTCTTTTTTGTAAACAACGTGAAAGCTACTGTAGCTAGAAAACCAATTGTCCAACTGGACCTAACAGCTACAGTAAAAATCAGCCAAAAACGCTTCATTTTGGTGAGAATTGGTAAGAGGCTGTCAGCTAGATTTTTTTACTACTACATGTCTTCTATTTACACAACCAAACAAAGTAAATGTGTAAAAGCTACTGTAATCTGACAGCTACTGTAACTTTCAACCAAAAACACGTTCGAGAGTCAAAATCCACAACACTCCCTATTCACTCCACAAAAATACCCCTTCCCTTCACACAAACATGCAAAATACAGTAGATTCAGGGGTATCTATGCAGAAAAAACCCAAACTATAAATAAACTCCGCTCAACTCGCTCAAAATCCAGAACTCAAACATGCTCCCTCCAAGACTCCTCTACAAACTAGACCAACTCCTCCACCCCTCCACCCTCCTCCTCCCTCCTCCTCCTCCCTCCTCCTCCTCCTCCCTCCTCCTCCTCCCTCCTCCTCCTCCCTCCTCCTCCTCCCTCCTCCACCTCCCTCTCACCTCCCTCCACTTCTACAAACAACTACTCCGCGCTCGAATCGTCCCCGACCGCTTCACCTTCCCCTTCCTCCTCAAGTCTTGTTCCTCCGTCGCGGTCGGCCGCTCCCTCCACTCCCATGTAACCCAATTCGGACTTGATTCCGACGTCTACATCCTCAACACCGCCGTCTCCATGTACTCGTCCTTCGATGATATACCCTCTGCCCAGAAAATGTTCGACCAGAATCTTGGTTCCGCGGACGTCGTCTCGTGGACCGCGATCATTAGTGCTTACTGCGAGCGCGGGATGATGGAGGACGCGAGGTCGTTGTTCGACCGGGCACCGGAGAGGAATCCGGTGACGTGGAACGCGATGGTCGGGGGCTTCGCCAGGGCGGGGCGGAAGGAAGACGCTCGCGGCGTGTTCGATGAAATGCCTGATAAGAATGCAGCTTCTTGGGGCTCGATGGTTTCGGGGTTCGCCAAGAGCGGGCTGTGCAGCGACGCGGTGGCGGTGTTTCAGGAAATGCTCGGCCGCGGCGTGTCGCCGAACGAGGCGACTCTCGTCAGCGTCGCGTCGGCCTGCGCGCAGTTGCGCTCGTCGGATCACGGCGACTTCGTTTATCGCTACGTAAAGGAGCGTAAATTGGAGATGAGCGTGATTCTATCGACGGTATTCGTCGACATGTACGGAAAGTGCGGGAACATCAAAAAGGCGATACGGATATTCAGAGAAATGCCCGTTAAGAACGTGTACACATGGAACTCGATGATATCTGGTCTAGCAAACAACGGGCACGCGCATAAAGCGCTGACGCTCTTCTGGAAGATGAAGCTCTTCGATATCCAACCAAACGACGTTACATTTATAGGATTGTTAAGCGCTTGTAGCCACTCTGGAATGGTCGATAAAGGGCGATGGTTCTTCGATAGAATGACTGGGGTTTATAAGATTAGACCTTCGGAGGAGCATTACGGTTGTATCGTCGATTTGCTTGCGAGAGCGGGGATGATAAAGGAGGCGGTTGAGTTTATGGATGGTATGCCGGTGGAGCCTCACCCAGGGCTTTTGGGAGCGATTGCGGGAGCCTGCAGGACTCATGGCGAGCTTGAGCTTGGAGAGGAGATGGTGAAGAGATTGATCGAGTTGGAGCCTATGCATGGAGGGAGATATGTCCTATTGGCGAATATTTATGCGTCGGCGAGGAGATGGGATGATATGGAGATGGTGAGGAGAATGTTGAAGGAGAGGAGAGTTTCGAAGGTTGCGGGTAATAGCTTGGTTGAGTTGAAGTCCGTCGGTGATGAGAGTTTCGGTCCGTCGGGGATGAAAGTTGCGAGTTAGAGAGAGGGGTTGCATTTTATTTGAACTTGGATGGTGATTGATCGATGATTTTTGGAGGGATGCTCATTCATCATATTGATGCTGGAAATAAAATGCATAAACCCCTCGACTCTGGGCAATTTTGCACATAAACCCCTGATCTTTGAAGTTTTTCTTAACGGACCACCCTGACATTTTTACCGTAAATGGAGAAATGACGAAGATGGCCTTATGAAAACAAACCGAGGGAGACATGATATGCTCTTGTTATTGTAAAGGTTAACATTTTCATCTTCTGCCATGTGCTTGGCACGTGAGCCTTCAAAGTAGTCATGTTACTTTGGTGGGTTAAGAGAGACAAGTTTAGGGGATTAAGTGGAATAAACAAAGTTAGTGGTGTTATGTCCATAAAACCCCCAAAAGTACAGAAGGAATGTGAAATTAACCCAAAATAAAATGAATGAAATTGGATGGTCTGTAAATTTTATAGTATGGATTTTTTTAATTTATTCTTCTGCCTACTAATGAAGGATCCTGTGTTAAAATTTATTATTTTGCCTACTAATGAAGGATTCTATGTCATAAATCTTGAAATATATCTGCTTCTAAATTTTGAGTAACTATTATGAATCTTAGAATATTTTGGAGGAGAATCAATCTGTAAATTTTGTTTTCGGGGGTTTGCAAGACCTATTCTTTTGCATGACAGATGAGTATCTACGTCGTGATTCTTTAAATTCTATGTGTTAATCCAAGAAATTATCATGAATTTTGGTTTTCTTTTAAAGAAATTAGTTGCATAATGTTGCATCTTCATACCGGTAATTCATTGCATCTTGTAACCGCATGCTTATCCTAATAGCTCTAGGGATTCAATCTCCTGTATTTTTTAAGCACGTATCCTGTTTTCTTATTTGATGATTCAGATTGTCTATTGCCTTTCAATTAAAACTAGTGTTTTAGCCCGTGCTAAGCACGGTCTTACCGCAATTTATTTATATTTCGTTGTTTTTCAATCACTCTCATCCGAATATAAGTTTTAATATCTAACGACTCACCCCCTCTTCGAAACACGTGAATTCCACTCTCACACACCCCCAATGAGGTTAGATAACATGTATCCTTTGTAAATAATGATATTAAACAACTTATATAAAAGCTATAATTAAAATTAATATCATTCAAGCTAAATTTTCATAATAAATGAATAAAATATTGATAATCAAAATATCTTAAATAAAACATGAATGAAATTAAAATATAAGATAGTTTAATATTCCAAAATATTATTCGCAAATGATGCATCACTAAAACAAATTCTCAAGCAATGAAACAGTCATAAGCTAATAAGCAAAATCAAAGAAGAGCTATAATAATTTGTAATTATTTTTCTCCGTCTTCATCCTCTTCTTGAAAGTTGAAAGTTCTCGTTCTTTGTCCATTTCTGCAAAATAAAAATTATTTTTAAAAACCGAAAATCAATATCTAATCTAAAAAATTTATGAAAACTGAAATATTTTTATTTTAAAAACCGAAATTATAATTGAAACTTTTGTAAAAATAATTTTCAAAAATATTTTCCAAAATCAATAAATAATCTATCTAAAAATTATATGAAAACCCAAAATATTTAAAAAATAAAAAACATAAATTTAAAATTAATTTCTATATTCCTTAATCTCATAATTACTTTTTGGTTGATTTTGGAATTAATTTATTTCAAAATTGATAATAAGTTTGGAAAATATTTGAAAATGGGAAACTGATCGAAATTTGCCACTTTAATTCATTAAATAATTAATTGAACAGTTTATTTTGAATTTATGAAAATTTCATATGCATTTTATAAGTTATAAATTAATGATCTAATTTTCATTTAAAAACATCGTCCATTGCAAAACAAAATCTATATACACAATATCTCTTTAAAAAATAAAACAATAAACAAATTAAGTGATTTTATTAATTTTATTAACTAACTTTATTAACAATATGAAATAAAATATAAAATAAGAAATAAATATAATCTACATTAATAAATAATTTCAATACAATAATAAATTAAATATGTACCTTTAGCTCATTGTAGAGATCGAAAATGGGGATGCTCCCTTGTCTATCTCCTTGAATAAAATTTGACAAAGAGACTTGTATTATCTTTATATATATATACATATATATATATATACTTTATATATATAAGATATTTTGAAATTTAATTTAATATATATTCTATGATATCTTTTCGATTTTATGTACAATAAATTAATATAATATTTTCCGTTTTATACCATATATAAAAATAAAATAAAATAAAATCTTAAATAATATCTTAACTAATAAATGATGATAAGTTTGGATATTTAAAGATTTTTCTAAAATTAATTAATAAAATAATTGTATGATTATATATGTAATATAATAAAATCTTAACTAATAGATTTTTCAGAAATACTAATTTTTGATATACTATACAATATCTTTTCGATTTTATGCCTCCTATAATATATAATATTCTATGGTCAAAATAAGATTTTATACCATATATAAAAACTAAAATATAATATAATCTTAACTAATATCTTAACTAATAAATAATGCTAAAATTGGATATTTAAAGATTTATTCCAAAATTAACTAATAAGATAATTTTATGATTATATGTGTAATATAATATAATCTTAACTTATAGATTTTTCTGAAATATCTATTTATAATATTTTAGAATTAAGATAAGATAATATTTTATGACTATTTTCATGATTAGTATCCAAATTTCTAATTAGTTACTTTTTATATAATTTATAATTATTCTTAGATTTATATTATTAACTGAGATTTTATCCGAAGAATATATAAATTTTATGTATACATAAATTTTGCAAATTATATTATTAACTGAGATTTCATAAATATAATTAAATATCGGAATTAAATTATTATATTTATTTTATCCGAAAATATAGCAATATTCATAAATTTTCTTAAATGATAGCAAAATTCTTTAATTTTTATCCGAATTATATCAAAATATTTTATTAACCACTTAATTTATTAACTGAGATTTGATACTAATTATATTATTTTATCCTAATTATATTGTTAACTGAGATATATTATGCATATAAATTTTGAAAATTATCCGAATTATATTATTAATTGAGATTTTATCTGAAAATATTTCAAAAATAGAAAATTTTATTAACTGAGTTTTATTTCCGAAATTATCCAAATTAGATATTAATTATATTATTTTATCCAAATTTTGAATTAGTTATGTTTTTATATAATACAAAATTATTCTTAGATTTATATTATTAACTAAGATTTTATTCGAATTATATATAAATTTTATGTATATAAAATTTTCAAATTATATTATTAATTGATATTTTATAATATAATTAAATATCTGAATTAAATTATTATATTTGTTTTATCCAAAAATATCTCAAAATTCCTTAATCCAAATTTGAATCTAATTATATTATTTTATCCAAATTTCCAATTAGTTACTTTTATTATATAATACAAAATTATTAATAGATTTATATTATTAACTGAGATTTTATCCGAATTATGTATAAATTTTATGTATATAAATTTTGCAAATTATATTATTAACTGAGATTTTATAAATATAATTAAATATCTGAATTAAATTAATATATTTATTTTATCTGAAAATATAGCAAAATTTGTTAACTTCCTAAAATGATAGCAAAATTAGTTAATTTTTATCCGAATTATATAAAAATATTTTATTAACCACTTTATTTATTTACTGAGATTTGATACTAATTAGAGTATTTTATCCAAATTATATTATTAACTGAAATATATAATGCATATAAATTTTGCAAATTATCCGAATTATATTAGTAATTGAGATTTTATCCGAAAATATTTCAAAAATAGAATATTTTATTAACTGAGTTTTATTTCCGAAATTATACAATTAATCATTCTTATTTTTAAAGTGCAAATTATAATTCAAAAGACACAACTTTAAATAAAAGACCAAAACAAACTACTTTTATTATTTATTCAATTTCGAAAAAACCTAACAATCATAATACTATTCATCATCAATGCAAATCTATTTAAATATATCAAATTACTTATGAAATAAACCAAAATATTTAAAATAATAATTAACCTAATCTATTTAAATATTTAACTAATGTAACCGAAATATTTGTTTAGAATATTCGGTGATTTGCTTATGTTCCATGATTAAAAAAGTAATTATATATTTAAATAGAGAGATTTCGGTTTTAAAGATATTTCAATTTAACCAAAAATATATCATGTTACAATCCTTTTTAACATAAACCGAAATTATTTACCAAAACTTACTAAAACTATATTTGGTAATTATATATCATTATCTATTTAACTAATTAAACCGAAATATCTATTTAGAAAATTCCCACGATTAAAAAAGTAATTATATATATAAATAGATAGATAGATTTCGGTTATTTAAGAAATTATTTTAGTAATTTTTAAAGATTTGATAGATTTCGGTTATTTAAGATATTTTAATTTAAGCAAAAATATATCATGTTACCATCCTTTTTAACATAAATCGAAAATCGAAATTATTTACCAAAACTTACCCAACCTATATTTGGTAATTATATATCATGATTAAAAAAATAAATTCTGATATCACTAATTATTTAGCTAATTATATTTGATAGTTTAAACAGAATTTACCTTTTTAATCACATACTGAAATCACTACTTTTGTTAGCAAAGTCTAAAACGGAAATTACCAAAAAGGGTAATATTCGGTTTAATTATTTAAAATGGAAATAATTGTTTTAGTTAAGTTTTAAGAAAAGGAAATTACCAAAAACTGAAATTAAACAGAAATCACTAATGATTTTAAAAAATTTTGGTAATTTATAAAAATGTAATATTCGGTAATTATTGATTTGAATAATTATTTTCCAAAAATTCGATATTTACAAAAACATACCAAGATATTATTTTAAATAATGAAATCTGAAAATTATTTTAGTAATTTTTAGAGATTTGATAGATTTCGGTTATTTAAGATATTTCAATTTAAGCAAAAATATATCATGTTACCATCCTTTTTAACATAACCGAAATTATTTTTCAAAACTTACCAAAACTATATTTGGTAATTATATATCATGATTAAGAAAAGTATATTCTGTTAATTAGATAGATATTGTTTAGATAACTTGACAAAATTATTTAGCAAATTTTAAATAAACTGAAATCACTAATTATTTCCGTATTTAAATTTTTTCAATTTAAAAACATAATATTCTGTAATTATTGATTTCAGATTTAAATTTTAAAAATCCGATATTTACAAAAACATACCAAGATATTATTCTAAATAATCAAATCCGAAAAATTATTTTAGTAAATATTTAGAGATTTATTTTAACAACTTACCAAATTTATATGTAAAAAAATTAATTATTCAAAAAATATCTATAGAAAAAATCAAAAAAATATAACTCGTTTGATCAGATAATATTATTACTTACCAAAATTAATCTAAATCAAAACAATTAATATAAGAAAAGTAAAAATCAAATCGAATTAATTCTAATGATTTACTTAGCAAAAATTAATCTAAATCAAAACAATTTTTATAAGAAAAGTAAAACAATTAATATTATTACTTACCAAAATTAATCTAAATCAAAAGATCAAAAAATAATCAAATCCGAATTTTTCTAATGATTTACTTACCAAAATATCTAAACAATTAATATAAGAAAAGTAAAAATCCGAAAATATAACAACTAATATGTAAAAAAAATATTTCACCAAAAATTAATTATTTAACTCGCTTGATCAGAAAAATGTGAAAATACGAAACTATAATAACAAATAATATAAAAAGTAAAACTCCTAAAATATAAACTAAATATTTTTACTTTCATATTTTACAGAAAATTAATTCAATTAATTAATTGATTATTAAATTAAAAACATTCGGATATGTTAAATTAAAAATCTGAAAATATAAAGGGAATATTTTTAGCATAAATATCTTAACAATTAATATAACAAAAGTAAAAATCAGAAAATATAACAACTAATATGTAAAAATAAGTATAAAAATATTTCACCGAAAATTAATAATTTATCTCGGTTGAACAGAAAATTGTAAAAATTGAAGTTATAAAAATAATATTATTTAAAAATTAAAAACAGAAAATATAAAATAAATATTTTTAGCATAAATATCTTTTATAGAAATTAAATTATATTTAAAAATATATTTAACTATAATTAAAATATAATAAAAATAATATATAAAAAGTAAAAATCCGAAAATATAAACTAAATATTTTTAGGATAAATATCATAACAATTAATATATTAAAAATTAAAAATCCGAAAATATAAAGGGAATATTTTTAGCATAAATATCTTAACAATTAATATAACAAAAGTATTAATAAAAGAAAATATAACAACTAATATGTAAAATAAATCTTAAATATTTCACTGAAAATTAATAATTTAACTCGTTTGAATAGAAAATTATAAAATTCGAAAATATTATAAAAATAATATATAAAAATTAAAAATCCGAAAATATAAATTAAATAGTTTTAGCTTAAACATCTTTCACAGAAATGTAATTCTAATTAAATATCTATTTAACTGTAATTAGAATATCAAATCGAAATATAACAACTAAATCGATATAAAAATCAAAATTATTTGAACAAAAATATATTATTTAAATCGTTTGATCCAAAAATGTAAAAATTAAAAATATAAAAATAATTAATATAAAATAAACTAAAAATCCAAAAATATAAACTAAATATTTTTATGATAAATATCATAACAATTAATACATTAAAAAGTAAAAATCCGAAAATATAAAGGGAATATTTTTAGCATAAATATCTTAACAATTACTATAACAAAAGTAAAAATCAGAAAATATAACAACAAATATGTAAAAATCAAAAAATTTCACCGATTATTTAAATCATTTGATCCAAAAATGTAAAATTCTGAAAATATAAAATTAATATAAAATAAACTAAAAATCCGAAAATATAAACTAAATATTTTTGGATAAATATCATAACAATTAATATATAAAAAATAAAAATCCGAAAATATAAAGGGAATATTTTTAGCGTAAATATCTTAACAATTAATATTTAAAAAGTAAAAGTATGAAAATATAACAACTAATATAATAACAAATAAAATCTGAAAATATAACAACTAACATAATAACAAATAAAATCCGAAAATATAACAACTTATATGTAAAACAAATAAAAAATTACACCAAAATTAATTATTTATTAATTAATATAAAAAATATTAAAAGTCAAAAATATCAACAAAATATTTTTCGCATAAATATTTTCAGCATAAATATCTTTTATAGACAATTAATTATATTTTAAAATCTATTTAACTATAATTAGAATATAAATCATTAGAAAATATATACATTTGCATATTTACAAAATAAATATTATAAATATGCAAAAATTCTAAAAATCGAAGTATAACAACAATAAATATGCAAAAATTCTACAAATCGGAAATATAACAACTAAATTGAATTAAAATCAACATTATTTCACATATAATTAAATAATTACTTCGTTTGATCTATCCGTTGTAAGCTCCCTCTTCAAAACGTCGATTGTTTACCTAGAACATAAGAAAAATAATCAAAATTTAATAATTATAACAACAATAAATATGCAAAAATCTAAAATCGGAAATATAAGAACTAAATTGAATTGAAAATCAACATTACTTCACATATAATTAAATAATTACCTCATTTTATCTATCCGTTGCAAGCTCCCTCTTCGAAAACGACGATTGCTTACCTATAACATAAGAAAAATAATCAAAATCCAATAAATATAACAACAAATAATTTTAAAAAGTTTTTCAAATCGGAAAAATTACAAACTAAATTTTTCCGTAGTATAAATATCAAAATTACATTGTTTTCAATTCAAAAGCCCATGGAGGTGTTTTATTTCAGTTTTACATTAATTGAAAAAATTTAGAAACATAAAATAGGTAATATTATATTTCGTTATGCTAAAAATCAGAGATTTACCATATATATTTCGGTTTTGCTTTAAATGAAAAAGATATTTCGGTTTTAAATTAGTGAGTTATAAATTAAATAGATATATCTTCAAAATTTCGAAAATATTCGGTTTGACTCTAAATATCCGAGATTTTTGAAATTCGATTTACCATATCAATTACATAAAATAGATTTGAAATATGCATCATATCCGAAATTATTATTTTGTTTATGAGAAGATTTAATTTTGAAATTTTGAACGGCTAATAATAAATTCGAAATTTTAGAAAAATCCGGCGGCTAAGATTAGTGTCCACGTGTCAAAATTATTTGTGAAGGATGAATTCTATGTGGCAAGCTCTTGTGAGTTTTGAGGTCTTTTGGTTTTGCTTTAGTGTATACCCTAGTAAAAGATTAGGAATAGAACTTTATTCCCCAAATTAAAGCATACAACTCTTTATTATTTGGATTCATATCCTATCCAATTAAGCTTACCTATTAAGATTAGAAGTAAAAATCTACTCCAATTGTAATTTCTCAATATTATTCCATGTACAATTATTGTTGTATATTCATGTGTAAGCATAGCGGCCATAGCCTCACACATGAATACATAATAGTTATAGTTTTTGAGTTAAAATTATCTCCTAGCATCTATTTAAAGCCAAGGTTAGGCCCGATTAAAGGTTTTTCCAACATTTAGTGCATCAATCATCAAACATATCCATGGTAGGTTTTTACCAGATGAAATTTGTACAGATTCAATGTCTGATGAGGTGCTTGAAGCATTGGATTCTGAGGTTAGATTCATTTGAACTCAATTTCCACTTCTAATTCTTTTTTTAACGTTGGATTTCTTTTCATCTTGATGAGTTGGTCTTCGATTTAAATCTTGAACCAAGTAATCCAGTCTTTTTCATCTAATAACTTTTATATGAACTATAAAAAAAGACCCTTCGATGCCATCAGTTTCCGTAGCTAGCTCCTGAAATTTCCGTCTTTGATAATATAACCACTTGCACATTGGTAATGCATTTCTTAGGACCCTCTTGAAAGCAAACGAAATTATATTTCGCCCCTGTAACGCATCCCCAATTTATTCACCACCTTCAGTTTCGTCAATAGAGAATTTCATCGGAGATCTTCGAAGCACAACAATCCTAAGGAAGAGAGGATCATCAATAGTTCAAAAGCACCGCAAAAGCAAAAGCAATGATAAAGTTGAAAGAACTCATCCACCCCTAACGCTCAACCTCAAAGATTAAAAACACTGATAATGTTGTTTGATTTACTTTTTGATGCTTGAAGGGGTTTTTGGTTAACTTGCCCTCTCTATGTACCATTGTATACTGTGTATTTTTTGGTACATTACGATTTCAGAGAAATGGGTATTTTCTGACATTTCACTGTTTATATCTCCTGCCACAGCATTACTCCTCATCAGGGTACTCATCAGTTGATAAAAATGTCAAAAACACAAAGACAGCATTCAACATTTTTCAACCCCACCACCACAACCAACATTAATAATCCTCCTCAGATTCCCTTCTCAAGCATTGCTCGGACCCTAGTCGGCAACCCATAAAGCCTGATAAACCCAGCAGCATCAGCCTGATTATAAATCTCTCCGTTCTCAAACGACGATATATCCTCCCTATACAAACTATAAGGACTCTTCCTAGCCACAACAGTCACCGATCCTTTATAAAGCTTCAAAGTAACGGACCCCGTTGTGGTCTCCGTTATCTCCTTCATGAAAGCATCCATCGCTTTACGAAGGGGATCAAACCATCGACCAGCATAGACAAGCTCAGCGTATTTGAGAGCGATACGGTCTTTCTCTTGAATTGACTCTCGATCTAGGGTTAGGGATTCGAGCTCTCGAACTGCAGCGAAGAGAATAGTACCACCAGGAGTTTCATAGGCTCCTCGGCTCTTCATGCCAACGAGCCTGTTTTCTACCATGTCGATTCGGCCGATTCCATTTTCGCCACCAATTTCATTGAGCTTGGTGAGGAGGGCTGCTGGTGAGAATTCCGTTCCGTTGAGAGAAACGGGGATTCCAGAGACGATGCCAATCTCTAGATATCTGCAGATTTTTACACTAGTTAATTTGATGAAAGATCAAGAAATGATATCCTAGAAAAGGGTCAACTTGCACTTAAATACCCCAAGTTTACCTCGTTTGAACTTTGATACCCAAAAGCATTTTTGCCCAAAAAAATACCCCAAACTTCAAGAAAATTTTAACTTTGATTACCCAAACCTATAAGTTTTTGTTAATTTTTTGTTAAAGTTGGGCCTTAGGAATATCAAAGTTTGATTTTTCTTGAAGTTTGGGGTATGAAAGTTTAAAATCTGTTCAAGTTGGGAGTATTTTTTGTGCAAAGACAACTTTGGGGTTTCATAAAAATGAGGTAAATGTCGGGATATTTTTCAGGCCAAAAGAAAAAACTTTATAGAAGTTTCCTTCCATTGAAGGAAACGTGTATGCTAGAGACGATTCCAATCTCTAGATTTTTGTAGAAGTTTGATGTGCGATCAAGAAAGGGTTAATTGCACATTAACTTCCTGTAGTATTGTTGTTTTGAACTTACTGCCCCTGTAGTTTCATTGTTGGAGATTTTTTTTTTATAAACACTTCGTGAAACGGACATTGTTGCTCCTGGGTGAAATTAATGAGTCTCCCTGATAGTAAAAAAGAGTCAAAAAGAATTTAACCCAGGATCCATGTGCAACAATGAAACTACAGGGTAGCGAGTTCAAAAGAAGATACTGGAAGATTGATGTAAGAACAAAAAATGATCTCTCCATGGTCAATAACCTCTTGACGATAGATTACAAGATACTTACTCGGGCCGGTCTGGTGCATCTTCAGGATCAACAGACATCATGTACATGTCTTTCTTTGGTTCATTCGCAGGATCCTCCAGAATGTCTCCCTTCAAAAGTCAAAGCAACCCATTATAACTTGCAGATATATGGCGATAGTTATATTTATCATAGTTAATTTTTCATTTATCATAGTTAATTTTTCATTCCATGTACTGATGTACAGGGTTTCGATAATATGGAATGCATCAATGGAAGAGAGGAGATGCACTACCAACAAGCAGCAAGCAATACAGATATGAAAAGAGTTCCCATGCCTTGGTCAGTTCTATAAAAATGATCTGCTGAGAGCAGTTTAATAGGAAAGAGGACTGTAAACTGATCAATTTTTTGTTGTCTTCCAAAAATGCCTGTTGAAGTAACCATAAGAATTTTGTTCACTGATTCTTATTGATGATGAAAAATCCATCATAACTTTGAAGGGCCATTTATTGTTTTCTTCCAGAACAGTATTTACATACATAGAACTTGAATCCTCTTTATAAAGAACTTTAACGAGATAAACCGAGATGGTTATACAAGCATACTAGTTGGAAATAAATGAACTGAAATGTCAAAATGCCACCCAAGACAACCCATAAAGACATTATCACAAATCACAAGAATTTCTTGTGCATGTGCATATATATATATATATATATATATATATATATATATATATATATAGAGAGAGAGAGAGAGAGAGAGAGTTACCTCATGACTAAGGTGCCATAGATTCCGGTCTCTACTGTATATTGATTTCTTCGAAACAGGAACAGGAACATTATGTTTTTTAGCATACTCGATAGCATCTTCTCGTCCTGTGATCTCCCACTCCCTCCATGGAGCAACAACTTTGAGATCCGGATTTAAGGCAAAGAATGACAATTCGAATCGAACCTGCGAGCCACATTGTTTGCAAAAATATAAGCTTAAAAAATAAAGTAACTGAAGAAGTAAACAAAACAAATCATAGAAGTTGATCAAACCTGATCATTTCCCTTTCCTGTGCATCCATGAGCAACTGCATCTGCTCCTACTTCTTTAGCAACATCAACCATTGCCTATTTTTTCAGGTATAACATGTTCAGACTTTTTTAGTTCTTACTTTCAGGGTGATGGCAAAATCAGTTAGGAAGAAAAACTAATAATTTGAGGTAAGAATTGGGTCAGTATCCAAGAAATAATTAGTCCTTAGAAGTCAATAATAAAAATAGTCACAATAATAGGTATTAAGATATCTATATGAATTTTGTAATCTCATGCATGCCTCGGAGGAAACTGTACATAATGCTCATTTGGTAAATGAAATTCATTGCTCATTGACCAAAAAAAGATACTCTATATGAACACCTAAAGAAGTTTGGCTTTAGAAACTACCAAATTCCTATAAGATATTAAGAACAATAGGGCAAGGCAAGCCAGTGGAGACATCTTAAAGGAATATTTTTCTTGAAGTTTCTTGTGATAGGAGACAAGAATGTAGATAGGTGATGAGCAAACTGTGTAACAAAACATAAAGCTTTTAGGTATTAGACAATAATAAACTTGTTCATCTTGAAAATAAAGCGAAACAAGTTAGGAAGAAAACTAGTATTTAAGTTAGAAATTGGGTCAGTATCCAAGAAATGATTAGACCTTAGAAGATGACAATAAAAAAAGTAACAATAAATACGCATTAAGATATTTTATATGAGCACCTAAAGAAGTTTGTATCATTCAGTCCACTATAAGAAGTTTGTATCAGCTATGGCTGTAGAAACTACCAAATTCCTATAGGATATAAAGAACAATAGGGTGAGATGAGCCAGTGGAGACATCTGAGGGAATATTTTTCTTTGAAGTTGATGAGCAAATCAGGTAACAAAAAGTACAGGTTTTAGGTATAAGACAATTATAATAAAAATTGAGAAAAACAACAATTATAAACTTATTCATTTTAAGAAAATAAAGTGAATATAAAAGTTGAAGTTAATCTTTTCTACCGCCAAAGGATAAAGGAATTAGATATTATCTTGAACAGTAAATACTGTAATACATATCGTGATTGTCTAACATATAACTTACAAAAATAGTATTTAGTTTTGATTTTAATAAATCTAGATAGGAGTGGCTAGAATATCCAACCTTTGTAGTCCTTCAAAGTCAAAGAATTTCATAAACAGACAACCAACGAAATACATAGCTATAAGTTTCCAATAGTGCATGAAAGATGCACATGAAATCACCTTGGCAATAACAGGACGAGCCATTGACGTTCCAAGCAAGTACTTCCTCTCATATATTGCACCAGCACGCAAACAAGGGAATATGTAATCCTTAACAAATTCCTCTTTTAAATCCTTTACAACGAGCTGACAAGCACCACTATCTTTTGCTTTTTTTTCAAGACCGTCCATCTCCATGACACCCTTAAAAAATTAGAAACTTTTCAGAAAATTGTCATAGGACGAATACCATAACAAGTTTTCGAGAAAAAGTTCAGTCAAAAATTTCATGCAAACTAGTGGTCATGTCGAGCATTACATGATGGTGCATGGAATTGTAAAGAATCAAGTAAAGTAAGCAATAAACCTATTCAAGCATTAGAGCAATGGTTCTATAGGACTGACAAAAAAAAGGTTTTAGAATCAAACTGCATGTTTATACCATTATATTTCATTGAATTCATTATGTCCTAATGAATGAAAAGGATTATATAATGTGCATGCTACGATAAGAAAAGATTTTCTGTCAGCCAGACAAGAATTTTACATCGACATGATAGAATATGAAAGAGATAGCATATACATTGATAGTAGACATGCAAGAAAGATTAATATAAACCAGGATAAATTGAAGCAATCAGCGACCTACTTGACCAACATCTGCAGTGAAGCAAACAACATCACACCCATAGTTCACCCTGCAACAAGTAAATAGTGGAAGTTAATAAAATTTAGATGATAAAGAACATAGCCATGCATGACCAAGAAGATAAACATTGACTTGAATACTGATTTTATTTCTTTATTTGTTCATGGTTTACAACTACATATACATGACAAAAACACAATAAAATCTACACACATAACAAATTCCAAACTATTAAACATCAGGAAAGACGTTCCATTTATTGAACATAAAATCATGAGAATTTATACATGAATGTATCCCTTCAGAATTTCTTTTGTAAGAAAACTAACATCAAGAAACAATTCCTTGTGTCATGCTTTTGTAGGAAATGCAAAAGATAATTGCACACAAGCTACATAGACAATTATCATTGAGGTTTTTTTTTAACTTTTTTTTTGGATAAATTGCACATAACCCACCTTATCCATACTTCAGTAGCACTAAATCCCCATCAACTCGTTTGTTAGCGCTAATCCTACCTCAATTCATGAGAAAGAGGGGTGTAGCTTGCAATTTGTCCTTCTAAAAATGGCATATCAGGGATGTTAGGTGCTAGTAAATGAGTTGAGGGGGGGTTCAGTACAAAATGTATAGATAAGGAGGGTTATGTGCAATATACCTTTTAATAATATTATTTCTTATTCTCTTTTTTATTTCTTATGAGAATGAGGTCTTACATGTCAACTTCAAAAATAGATCCAAATCAATGAAAGAAGAGATCCAAGACAGTAATAGATACCTTAACCAAGGGACAATGACAGATGTGTCAAGGCCACCACTATAAGCTAGGACAACTTTATTTAATTTCCCACGTAATCCACTTCCCTTTTGACTCCCACGAGCATCAGTTGTGCTAGAAGGGATCCCCGCTGAAACATCCTTTTCGGAGAGTATACTTTGAATAGCTGCACAATAAAAAAGAAATATAAAATTAGAAAAAGATTGAGGGCCAGCAGTCGGAATTAAAGAATAATTTGTTACATAAAGCACTTAGTTTTGTTATACTAATAACTTGATTGAGATTGAAATAGTCTTCATAGATAACATATAGAAAAGATAATGTTTGTCCTTCCACTTTGTTACTTGGTTCTTCTCCCTAGCTTTCCACAATATGATATAAGCGTCTTAGTTTAAATGAGGAAAAAAGAGAGCCAGTGGTTTAAATTTTTAGTTATACCACCAATTCTTCACGAATATCAAGGCTTACTCAAGTCAGAGCAAGTCAAACCAAATAACACCCTTATAAATGCTATTTGTCAAGTCAAACCACTATTCATGACTATTTCAGAAAGGAAAGAGCATTACTATTACTAATCTGCGAGAAATCTAGCTATTATCATAGCTTCAAGATGAAGCAATCATCTGTTTCTTAAATCATGCTGAGTCATTCAACTTAAATACAATATTGCATCAAATTGTTGAGTCATAAAATATACTGAAGTTATGCAATTCATAAGGAGAAGCAATTCTATAAACAAGCAAAGGGGCAGTGAGGATAACAAATCCCGTATAACATCAGCGACAATAACTTGGTCGATGGTGTGGATGAGAGCCAAAATAAATAATTTTTTAAATAACTAAAGCCCCTGTGGGAATGATAGATCCATGCACGCACAAGGAATAGTAATCAGATTGCAAACAAGGGAATGCTAAATGCTTCTTCTGAAATTAAAGGAAAAGCCTTATGTAGTAGGAAATCCCATTACTGTCCTGTGTATGCGAAGAAGATTATGGAGGTTTTCGCTTCTCCAATGCACCAACTGGATAACAAAATCTTAATTATCATGTTTACATTGTGTAGTAATAAACCTTATAGTCCACTGATGCACACAACCGGAGTAAGAATATGAACAGTTCTGTCCCGGCTTTTCTCAATATGAGTTTACACTCTAATAGAGTCATTTTTTTATAGCACGCTGAAAACAAAATGCTAGGCTAAAAGAATCAATAACCCAGGTTCTAATAAAGATTAAGGTTATTAAAAAAATATGATCATGTTAAAGAAAAAAAGAACAATAAACCAAAGAGATAACTTCGAAGTTCTATTTTCATTTCAGATACCGGGGTTCTGAGCAAAATGTCTTTGGCTTCGGCTTTCATGAACGACGGGGGCGCCATTGATAGCATTTGAAATTGATCCTACCTGAAAATAGTGCCTGCATTATTATTTTTTAAAATATATTTAGAAAAATGAAGCAAAAGGCTTCACTAGCTTCAATACCTTCAACTGTGAGATGGGATTCTTCAGAAAACAGATATTATCACGAAAAACTGGAGCCCCTACAAAAAAGGAGGACTTTTTTCAACAACATTGATCAACTATTGATACATAAATGAATAAGTTATATCAATTCCTAATCCCCAACTCCGAAAAAGACACAAACTTTACAACAGTTACTTAAAAATTGAGCCCAGAAAAAATTAAGAAGGGGTTTGGAGGAGGATTTACCCAATCTTTTGTGGAAATGGGAGGAGATCTTTGTTGAAGAAACAGATGGAACAGCTTGAAGCTGAGCCATTTTTAAACCCAGAAAAAACTCAAAAAGAAATAATAATAATAATAAGTCAGGTCTCTGTAAAACCTAGGGTTTCTGAGAAGTTCACCCTTCTTCTGGGAGAACAGCGGCGAGGTTTCTATGATGAGGTAATAAAAGAAAGGGTGTTTGTCGATATTATTCCTTGCATGTTCAATATTTTGCAATTAGTCCCCTCAAGTCATTGAAATTACTATTGTGTAGCAGGATGTAAAAGTTGGGGACCCAGTAGTAATATGAGGTTTTTATTTTGGTACTGAATTAGGTCATGAGATGGGCCGAGTTCCAAAGCCCATTCTATGTTATCTAGGCGAAAAATTTGTAAGGGCTGAAGCTAAGTCTTTTAGGTTTTATGAATCTATTTATATACTTAGTGGGAGTTGTACTGTAGCAAACATCTTTTCAAGCTACAGTATCTCCCAATAACTTTAGTTAGTTCTTTAATCTTTAGTTAATTAGTTAAAGGGAGTTGTACTGTAGCAAAATCTTTTCAAGCTACAGTAACTCCCAATAACTTCAGTTAGTTCTTTAATCTTTGATTAATTAGTTAAATGAAAGATTAACTGTAATTTGAGTTTTACTATTTACAGTTGTCATATTCTCTCTTTTCGGAACTAGCTTTTTTGTTTTGTTGGGTCCGTAAGCAAACAAAAGCTGTAAGAGAAAAAAATAATAAAATAATGGGGAGGGAGAGAATCTAATAATTTATCTATTAACTAAAGCTATTGGGGCTATCACTGTAGCTAATGTCATTTCATAGCTACAGTGCACTTATTCTATGCCGAAATTGATCATCAACGTGAAATTTCACACAAAACCATAACTACAAACTAATTTACTTTTAAAATATCAACTCGACTTTCAGATCAAAATGCTTATAATTTGCACGTAAATTCAAAATTATAAATCAATTTACTTTTAAGCTTATCAACTTCCAAACTGACTATTAGTCCAAATGCTCATCAAAATTAGTTTACTTTATCCCAAATGTTGACTTCTTCACACAAAAATCATATATTGTTTGTTCTAAGTGGTTAATATATAGTCTTTGTTTTAAATAAATTGCTTAAATTATTATTTTTTCTTTTCTCCATACTAATTTGTGTATGTAATGACTATCAAGTCATTAGTATCATACAAATACTTTAGCTAATACTTTTCCAAATAAAATGAGCTTTTCTTTTTGGCTTTCTCCAAACTAATATGCTTAAAGTATTATTATTATTTTTGCCTTTATCTACAATACAACTACCAAAGGCATTAGAATTATCCTAATGCTTAAATCATTATTTTAAAAAATTTCATGGACTACTTTATCTATAATATAAAACCAAAAATATTTTTGTCAAATGCTTAAACCATTTTCTTTGTTCGTTCACACTAATTTACCTATATTGCAAATCCTAAAAATATTTTTATCCACAAATTAAGAAAGAATTTTCTAGGCAAAGTATTTAACCATTATTTTTTGATTTCATCGTACAAATGTCGCGGCAACGCGCGGGTCAATTTTGCTTGTTACCTCTTTAAAAGAGGGAGTTGAGGAAAAACTTCCTCTTTCCAAAAATACCCTTAAAATTTCATCAAAATCACTAAACTAGCAACCCCAATCTTTCACCATATATTATTTCAAATCCCATGCATTGCAAATAACTTCATACACAAATTCTTTAAATTACAAAATAGTCTCTCAACTTTTAAAAATTACAAAATCACCATGGAATTCGGGAACAACCCCCCCCCCCCCCAAGTTTCCTGAAATTAGTCTACACAAGTGTGATTAGCATCTTGATTATTGCTATATAATTTCATATGATCTCTTTGCTAAAGAAATCATGCTTTATTCATGTAAAATTTTGTCAGTTTAGTGCTTTAGGGTTTACTTTGAACTTCGCATGAGTATCTGCATGATTGTAAAAAAACGTTTTTTTTTCTTGGAATCATGTTTCAAGTTTGAGTAAGAATAGAGTTATGGAGAATTTTCTTTTTTCCCTAAAAAGATAAGTTTTTTTTTATTAAAGTTAATGAATTTGACTTTGGATTTAGAGTGTATGAATCTTGGTCATTAAATATGATCATTCAATGGCTTTGTAGTATTTTTCTTTAGATCATTTTGAGCAGAAATCCTTTCAGTTTCTGTAAATTAATCACGACTCTGATTATCATGGACATGATTCATGGGTTTGGCCTGTTCGGCCAAACTAGAAAGATTTTATTGAGGGATTGGATGGATTGCATTAATATTTTGATATTTTGGTATTTAGCACTCTATTTTTAGTTCGACTTTGTAATTTTTAAGATACAAGTGGGATTTAAACTTTGAATATATTTGTTGGGAGTGATCTTTTATTTTCAGTTAAGACTTTAAGGTTTAAATTGCATTTCAGCATAGAAACTACAAAAGAGTCTAAAATTTATAGTTTACTCCCTGAAAACTCTGAAAGTACATTTAAGCCTAAAAATTTAAAAACAGTCCCCAAAAACTGTAAAATAGTCTAGACCTTGCAATTTACTCCTGGAAAATTATAAAAGTTACATATAAGCCCGAAACTGTAAATAGTCTAGAATTTGCAGTTTACAACCTTAAAAATTATAGAAATTGCATTTTAGCCCAGTTTTACTATCCAATCCAGAAATTACAATTTGGTCCCCTTGTAAAATTCAGAAATTGTAACAATGGTTTGTAATTTGCATAAATAGAATCCGTGTAGAAAGAAAACCTATAAATACTTTGTAATTTGCATAAATCACCCTAAAGTTTTAAAAAAAATAACATTAAAGTTCTGATTATAAATAATTATGTTTCTATAATTTAGAGCATAATATGCACGATGTTTAGTTCTTGGTCAACAACAAGATTTGACAAAGTAAAGCTCATTAGGGTAAATACATTTAGAGAAGCTTTTATGATAACATTTCTTTGTTTACTTACATGATAAGACTACCTCAATTCCCTTTTTTGGTCGAGATATATTCCAAGTTACGTGTGTCGTTAGTAACTCATCAACAATTTGTATGCTTCAATTATGATCATTACCATATATATTTGTAAAGTAATCGCTTGTTTCCTTCAGAGAAATTTATTCTTTGATTTTTGGATTGCATAATCACTACATAACAGCTTTATAGCCTAAACAAACTTACTCAAAATGGCTTCAAACTAAGATTCGAGTTTGATTTGTTTGTGCACATTGACATATAAAAGGATCTCTATGATATTATCATGAAACATGTACAAATAAGTGTACAAATAAGAATGAAACATGACAACACTTGAAGATAAATGAGTTTAAGTGATAATAAAAGGTGCAAAAATAATAATTAACTAACATGCTACAATAATAAGGTATTACAAAAGGCAAAAGTTTTATTAGTTACTCAAAACAAATAAAAATTTCACAACTACACAAAGCACACTAGCCTTTCAAAAATTAAAACAACTAAACAAAATTTATAGCCCTTAAAAGTTTAAAATTTGCAATTTACACCCTCAAAGTTTTAAAAATTATAGAAAACCCTCAAAATATCATAAGACCAAAAAAACATCATGAAATTCTAAAATTCTAAAAGTTGCCAACAACATTGATGAAACATGCGAATTACCATCATGCCGGTGATAATTTGAAAATTAAAAAAAGCACACAAAGTTTCAAATTTGTATAAAACCCTCAACATTCCAAAATTGCAAAAACCTAAAATTTTAAAATTTATGTCCAACACTAAGAAACTGAATTATCAACAGGCCCTTGAAGGTACAATTTTTACACAAAATAACCCAAAGTTTTAAAACTTATAAAAATAACCTCAACAGTTCAAACCTATAAGTATCCTAAAGTTATAAAATTTCGCAACAACACATGAAATACAAAAATTAGTATCACCCGGTGACAATTTAAAATTTATAAAAAACATATACTCAAAGTTTTAAAAATTTTAAAAGCAACACTTCTAAAGTTCAAAATCACACCAAACCCTAAATTTTAAAAATTTTACAAACAAAAGAGAAATTGTTTGATATTCTTTCATTAAGATATGTAATTTAACTTTCAACTTAAGATTTTACTAGACCTTTTCAAGATCTTAAAATAATCTAAGTTGATGTTGGTGAAAAAATAGCAATAATATTAGATTAAAAAATATTTTTGTTAAAGTGTAAAGTTTGAAAAAATATATGAATAGATTAAAAAATATTTCTATATAAATTAAAGTAACTGAATATAATTATACTTCCAATTGAAGAAGCATTTCTATGGAAGATACCAGAAAGTTTAGTAAGTACTTATTACTTTCATACTTTAATCTTCAATAAAAGGTAACATAAATTTATAAAATCATAAACTTATTAAATAATTACATGCACATGTTCTTGCAATAGCAACTAATGTGAAGCCGATGATCACTATGTTACAAAAGGTAACAAGCTAAATAATATGAGGATAATTACAATAATGGACAAAATGTATGTACATAATACTTTTTCAATAGCGTAAGAAAAAATTAATATTGACACTTTATCTTTATTCTCTCATTCTCATGTACTATGGAATGACTCCACACATAACTTTATTTGGGGATATGGCTACAAATGAAGGATCAATTCTAGAAGACACACCCAAAGAGAAGCTCGTAATAGCACTATCGACTACAAGATCTTTAAGTATAAAGGTAAAATATTTCATTACTAAACTTCTTATTGGAGGCCACTAAACATAAGATTAATCTTATGACTATCTCAAATTGGCGGAAATAAGCATATCATCGCAAAAATATCAACAATATGTATAAATTTAAAGATACAACTTACTAAAGAAATATTGGTATGATAAGTAGAACAAACATACCTCTATATCACAAAATAAATAAATAATATTATATTTAATCTAATATTAGGGTTCATTTAGAAGAAGCTACCAAAACAAAAGGATCTCCATCGCAGCCTTTACAATGTAAAAAAATTCAAATTATTGATAATATGCAGACATCACAGAATTCGATGCAGATACAATATTACCAAACCTACTCTCATCCACACGATTAAATCTAACTAAATTTTACCAATATACAACCATAATATTTCACATTTAAGTCAAATATAACTAACATTTTAAATAGACTTGAGCTCTGGTCTACGCTTGCAAATGCTACAATAAGAAGGCGGATAAAGATGTTAATAACGAGTGTCTAAATGATAAATACATGGCATCGTTGATGACTTGGTACCAAGATTAAGTAATATTTTTTATATAACAATATCAAAATTTAATATTAACATATAATCTAGAAATCAACAATGAAAACTTCATATTTGTAGTTAAGATTCTCATGAAAAATGGCACGAAAAATGCAAAGGCAACATTATTTAATGCATCAAAATTCTTATTGGATGCACAATTAAAGAATTCATTACAGAGAAAAAGAGGTAATTTCTAATTTTATTTAAGTAATAAGTTTGAATATCAAAAAATATTCATACATATTATATTAACCTTTGTTCTCATTAAAGTAGAAAAAATTAAAAGATAAACAAGTTGAAGGAAATATAATAGCATAAAAATCTAACTTCAACCTAATATTACAATTAATGTAGACGATAAAGACATTACTGTAGAATTGCTTAGGAAAAAGATAAAGGTGGAGAAGGATTGATCTCAGTTCAATTAAATATGAAAAAGAAGGACTAAAGGATAATTTTTTTTGAATATTTTATAGTAAAGCTTAGTTTTTGAGTAAAATTAGGAATCTTTAGAAGGGATTTTCATGCAAAAATGTTAATATGTTTATGTGAATGCTTTTGTCATATAAAATTATGTTAGAGTTATCATCGATCTTTAGTTTTTTTATTTTAAGTCTATTAATAATTAAGATATCTTGTAGTCTTGTGAAAAGTATGTGCTTTGTGCTGAGCTTATACAAACCATCTTAATATTAAGTATTTGGTTATATTTTTATGAACACATCAACAATATATTATTGTATTTTTTCAAACTTAATACTACATTTAATGACTAAGATAAACAAATGGGAGATTGATGATTTGATTCGATAAACAAGTGTGTTACATGAAGTTTGATATATACAAATTTTAAAAATAATATTGTGTATGCAAGTATATAAAGTATATTGATCACAGTTTATTGATAAACAAGTGTGTTCATAAAATATATACAAAATTAACACACAAATCTATTTATTGATCGCAGTTTATTGATAAACAAGTGTGTTCATAAAATATATTGATCACAGTTTATTCGATAAACAAGTGTGTTACATGAAGTTTGATATGTACAAATTTTAAAAATAATATTGTGTATGCAAGTATATAAAGTATATTGATCACAATTTAACACACAATCTATTTCATAAATTTTTTAAAAATATTTAAATAAAATTTATGGCAAATGTAATAATGCATGTTTAAAGATTTTAACTCAAAAGAATCTGACTTATTTTATAGTAAGGGAAAAATAAAAATTAAATAATTTTAATATTTAACCATGTGCATTGCACGTGCACAAGAACTAGTTTAAATAAAAATGGAGGATACGAAGTAATCTTTTTTGTTTTTACTCTCTATTTTAGATTTAATTATGGTATACTTTCGAAGGAATGGTTGGGAAATTAGGACAATATGAAAATTATGGTGAGATTAGTATTGCAGCATGCCCAATTATGCAATTTTTAATTTCACTTTTGCAGTGTGATATTTGTATATGTTTGCACACCATAGATTACTTTTTTTGCAAAGTTGTCACTTTTTTTTTGCAAAGTTGTCATACTTTATGAGGGCGCGCTGCATATGGATATATTTGTTCTATGTTTCAAATTTGATTATCTAAAAATTATTTACTATTGTGCAGAATAATAGTTGTACACCCTTGCCACTTAATTCACTCACTAAAGCTCTAACGGGTTCTAATTTCTCTATTAATTTGCCTTGTTCATCATTAATTTTTAACACCTTTGAGGAATATAAACGGTAGTCTTCTAGAGGCATAAGTTTTCTTTCTTGTCCTAACTTCAACTGCACAAGCCTTTCACAATCATTGATCTTTGATCCAACGTCCAAATCTCAAACTTTTGACTAGCTCGATCGGCTCTTCAATCTCTCTCTCCCCTATTGAAATTGAATCAATTGCTATTTATAATTCTCCTCATAAAAAGCGAAAAATAATATACTTAAGTGTCATTTCATATTGAAACTAAACCAATTGACATATGTAAATGCACAATGCTTCATTCCAATTATTTGCTTTATATATAATATTTTTCTAAGCCACTTCATCATTTTATATTTATATATAGGCAATTGTTTCTTCTGAAATATTATGAAATTAAATCAATATTATTTAATTCAATATTATTTAATATTATATAAAACTGAAATATATATAAAATATTATGTCAATTAACAATATTATGAAATATTATATATAAAATTGAATTAATTGCCTATATATAAATATGAAATGATGAAGTGACTCGAATTTTTTAATATTTAAAGTAAATTGATCATTAGAAAGAAGTGGTGTGCATTTACATAATAAGGCATAACATAATCCAAGCAATGGGATAGAAATGAAGACATTAGGTAGGTAATTAGCTACATAGAAGCACAAAGAATTGTAGCGGCAACATAAATAAAACATCCCTTTTAAAATTACAGGAAGCAAAAAAGAAAGGGATGTGCAAAACATGCTTATCTTCTGAAGTTACAAGAGATCAATGAGGCATGCAAGTAAGCAACAAACAACGTATCCCGGCAAGTGTGACGATCAAACAACTTTCTGGTTACTTGCAAACGCATAAAAAAGTGTAAAGTCAAATGAAAATAACCTAAACTATATTAATGCTCATCTAAAGGCCTGAACTTTCAAAATCGCACTAAGCCCCCAATAACTTTTGCAGAAAACACCCAACATATTTTGGGTAAATTACACTAAAACCCTGATAACTTTCAAAATTCATTTTTACATTGTTTTTTTGTTCTAATTTAAGGGGTTGTCTATAAAACTCAGAAAGTTATTGGGGGGTTTTCTGCAACTCCAATTAAACTCTGTGAACTTTCAAAATTGCACTAAACCCCCAATAACTTTTGTAGAAAATACCCAACATACTTTGGGTAAATTACACTAAACCCCTAATGACTTTATTTTTACATTGTTTTTTGGTTCTAATTTAAGGGGTTATCTATAAAACTCAGAAAGTTATTGGGGGGATTTTCTGCAACTCCAATTAAACTCCGTGAACTTTCAAAATCGCGCTAAACCCCCAATAATTTTTGCAAAAAACTCCCAACATATTTTGGGTAAATTACATTAAACCCCTAATAACTTTCAAATTTCCTTTTTACGTTGTTTTTTTTGTTCTAATTTATGGGGGTTATCTATAAAACTAGGAAAGTTATTAGGGGATTTTTTTTGCTACTCCACAAAATTATTGGGGGTTTAGTGCAATTTGAAAGTTCATTGGGGTTTAGTATAATTTACCCTATTTTTTATGTACTCTAATGCACATTTGATGAATGAAATAAAGCTATTTTCCATTGACTAAAAAAGAAAATAACCTAAAGTCGCCCGATTCTCTGTGCAGTTGCATGGTTAGAAATAACAATGATATATAGCAAATATTCTTGAGACATATGATAAATAGTGGAAATAGAGTTTAGGCTTTCTCAATGTTCAGCTATATAAATTTTGATGAGTGCCCTATGATTGAAGTTAGATCAAATACATCTCAGAAAATCAATGACAAAACATAAAAATAAGCTTGAAATACATTTCAAATGTCTCTTTTCTTTTCTTGTGCGACTACTACTTTATCAAGACTATTCGTCTCTCAAAATACCTTTTTTTCAACACTTAATTTGATCTCTAAAAGCCAATAAAAAAAGTGTTCGAATGCCACTTCTTTGTACAAAGTATATATTCTCCTAGCTTGCAAGCAATTAACAAACCCAAGGATGCAACAGATCAAGCTTTCTACAAAGAAAACAACCCACTACTCCTCCATGTTTAATCCTTGTTAACAAATTGAAGACAAATACAATATTTTTCTGCACCATTCTCTAATATCAGCCTCCCATGGAGTGATTCTTTGGGTTTAGGATGACTTGAATATATAGAGGAGAGAAGAGAGAGGTTACTAATGATGGAGAAATTCTTACCTACTCATGGAGTAGGCAAGATGCCTACACCCATTCAATAGGAAGGGGGCATGTGGCACTAGAGGGAAGAATGTGACATTATATTCTCCCCACTAGTGGTACATGCCCCCCTCCTATTGAAGGGGTGTAGGTGAGAAGCTAAAAGAGTTGAAAGGTTTAATATTTTGAGATTACTAGGCCATTAAGAGCATTAATGTTGAGATTATGATGATAATTAAATGGTTAATTGGTGGAATTTAATGAGAAGGGTTAGTAGTGAGATTATGGAGAACGGATATGGATGTGATGTTACAGGATTTAAATAGTTAGGGTGTTAGAACAAGTGCACAATAAATCGGAAATAATCGTGAAGAACAAGCACGAGAATAAATGACAAGCAATCACAAATACAGAGATTTACGTGGTTCACCCAATTTGGACTACATCCGCGGCAAAGGCGTCAGAGAAATTTCACTATCAAAAGAGAAAGAAGTACAAAACAAGGCAAAAGCCTAAACCCTCAAACTCTCCTTCTTTGTGGCTAATCATCATGAACATGATTTTCATATATTATATGTTAATACCCCGACACCTAAACTTTTGCTAGTCCTCTAGCAAAGAAAGAAATTGAAAGAGAAAAGAAAGGGAAAAAATCCTAACTCACTTTCGCAGGAATCGCGGTTGTATTTAGCGCATACAACAAGCCTTTAAACCCCTAGGTTACCCTATTAGATGAGTTGTAGTCTCTTGAGGGTTTGCAGTGAATATACCCACAAAATTCAGTCAACTTGCCAATTTAAAGAAGTCAAAGTATAATTCACTTGATATATTTAAACATTCTAATTGAAGCTAGTTTTACTCAAGAAAACGCTTTTATATATAACTCTAAGATAAGTTTCTTAGAAAATATTTTCATTATAAGTATACAAAACTAAGTCTAACTTAAAATTTTAATTTAAAAGTTTTAAGAAGAACATGGTAACTCTTTGTTTTAAATAATTTTCAAGTCTCTTAACAAATTTATTTTTCAAGAACATATATACAAATATAACTATATATATAAAAACATTGTTAGTAATTTATATATATATTTCTCTTTATTACTTGGTGATTTTTGTTCTACTTGATCGGGCTTTCTAAGTGACCATTTAACGAGTTTTGGGCCAATGAATACCAACCCAATTGGGCTTTGGTCATTAAACATGAAAATACTCTTTAGGCTTAATTACTCGGTCAACTTAGGCTTAGTAAGATAGAACCTCCTTGGATTTTAAGAGAATTTAATTGGTGCCTATTTTTGCACTCTTATTTTGTAAAGTTAATTTTTAAAATATATATATGTGTATATGTATATATATGTCTTAATTTAGATCAAGACAACTTGAAAATTTTGTTTTCAACTCTAAGATAAGCATGCAAAAATTTTATCACTTTAATTAAAAGTCTAAGTAAAGACTTAAGTAAAGTATATTATTTTAAAATTTATTTCTTAAGAAATTTATTTAGAGTTATCATAAAAGGTGAACTTGAATATAAAACTAACTAATGATTAGAAATTTTAAATTTTATCAAATAGATTAATTATTAATCAACTCTATTAAGTTGGCAAGTGACTATATTTTTATGAAAAGAGAAAGAAAAAGAAAAAAATTAAAGAAAAAGAAAAAAAAATTTGTATGAAAAAGAGGAAAAATGTCTAAGATAAAGAGGAAAATGACTAATCCCCACCCCTACACCTAAATTTTGTATTGTCCTTAATGCAAACTCTATAATGCACAAAGTAGAGCAGATAAGAGTTGAAGTACTTATATTTATTCGGTCGACTTTGAATAATGAAAAAAATCTTTAATTATCTTTTTTGTATGAGGAGGATGAAGTCAAAATTTCTTCTTTTTTCTTTTTTATTTTCCTTATTATTTTTTCAAAAGGAACAAGAAACTCTCAAATGAGAGAAGAATAAACTCTTTTCATAATTATGAGACAAAAATTAAAGATGTAGAATGAAGGATTAAACGTGAAAAGCTTATATTCTACATCAAATCCTACCTTATTGTTGAAAATTCTACCCGAATTTTAAAGAAAATTTAAAATAATATAATCAATGATGTGCTTAAGTTCAGAACATTCCCATATTTTCAAAGATTTTTGCAACAATTGAAGGTAGGTATCAATGGTGTTAAACATTTTGAACTTAGATTTCTTATTAACAAAAGTTTGTCCAACCAATTCTTCTTTGAAAATTTCCTCAAGTAGAAGATCTATGTTTAAGGTTTGAAATTTTGGTTGTTGTTTATTTTCCAAAAATCTAAGTTCATCATAAAATAGTTCTTCAAAAATTAGATCAAAGAAGCATGTATTCAACACGCTTCAACGTTCGAAAGATCGATCTGTTTTCTCTAAAATTTAAAGTTCCTCACCAAAGATTTTCTCAAAATTTAGATCAGAGAAATATGTATCAAACACAGTACCTTGAAGAATGGGTAGATTAGGATTAGCCATTTCTTCAAAAATTTATTCAAATCGATTAAACGATTGGTATTATTCCTGATCCAACATTGCATACACCAAAGCAAATTTTTTATAATTTTTAAACTAAAAAGGAATATGGATAAAAAATTCTAAGAAAAACAAAAGTTAGTTTTTTATAGAAGGGAAAAAGAAAAGAAAATTAAAAACTAAAGATTACAAAGATGATGAGGAAAAGAAGAAAGATAAGGGAAAAACCTAACTAAAACAAATCAATACAATCACTTGTGTCAATCACTTTAAATTATAGGGTTAAGTCTAGACTCAACTAGACCAGCTCCTAACCAAAAACTTTTTTAGTGAAAAGATCAAAGATTACTCGGTCAATTAGCCAGGTAAGGATAGTACTAGAGAGTGATCAAAGATCAATTAAGTACCTCGTTCCTTGCGGAGCGCTTTACGCAACCCCTAAATCTTGCCTTAGACACCAATAATTTAAGTAAACTTAAACTGGTTCATCTTAATAATAAAGCCCAAGGAGTGTCGGTGTCCGGCTTCAATCGGCTTATTATGCATTATTGACCTACAACCTAATAGCTTGAGCACCAAGTTTCTAGATACATTAGGTTTAATTCTTGCAAAGAACAACCGCCACCTCCATTTGTCTCCACATTTCTATCTGCAAGAGGAATTATGAGCATGGTGAACAATTATGTTAAGTCACGTTATTGACGTACAAGGCTGCAACTTTAACAGTTTAAGCTGTTAGGTCAAAAAAGGCTTCCAAATATGATACCACAAGTCAGCATAGTCTCCATCTCCGTTAGTCCACAACTCCCAGAACCATAAAATCTAACCTTTCCAAATGCCTTCTAGACAGTGAGAATATATAAGAATGCAACCGATTAATGAGTAGCTCCGCAAGTACAAAGGACGCATATATCGGATCCTCTTCAAATAAAATTCTTCTCTTCAATGGTCCAATAATAATCCATCAATTGTTGTATCTTAGGAACCTACCAGGTGAGTCAACCTTACCTATAAAGATCTCATATTGATGGAGATGCAGCCATGTAGGAAGCATATGCCAACTCAAATACAACACAAGAAACGCTATAAAATGAGTACCCTTTGGAAAACCACCTTAACCTAGAAGCCTAAGGTCTCAGGTAGTGGGCCAATAATGTATAGTAAGCTGTTACAAGCTTCTTACTGATTCTTCACATATGGATTAATATAAATGGATTAACAACAGTTGATCATTGTAAATCCCATAGACTGAATTTAATGCCTACTATAATCTAACTCGATAAAGGGGCTAAATCGAGAATAAAGTTAATCAAAGCAAAAGTGAAAAAATATATATACAAGAGGGGATCGTCTTCTTATACGCTGCACCTAACCCATTAGGTGCAAATATTTACATGAGTGCACAACAAGGAGTTAGTAGGTACTAAATCTGTATAACACAAGATAAGCTTAAAGGAAAAGAGAAGATATAAAAACTCAGGTAGTTGGATCCTCGGTTTAAGGGCACTGAATGAAAGTAGTGGACAAGAATCACAAGCATTAAACATACAATGATAAGCTTGAAGAATGGAACACTGCATCTACAGCAGGAAATATGACAAAATATAATAATGTATACTAATCTAGTTCCTACTAAGGACACTTAGCGAGTTATGATCAACTGCCGTGTTCTTTTATGTTAAACTCAGTCGGGTAAAGCAATTTCATAGAAGAACATAATTGAGTCCCATCAACCTCTCCAATTCATAAAGTTCACGCTTGAGGCAATAGTCTGAGAGCTCGTCTTCACTGTAGAACTATTAAATCCATGCAGAATAACAACACTCCATACGTATCAATATCCAGATAAGGGGAAGTTTACTCAATCAATGTCATCCATTTTCTTTTCATTTTTGTTTTGGGGTGGCGGGGAAAGGGAAGGTTGGGTGAGTTCATTTACGATTTCTTTTCCTTCTTCTCCAATGATCGAGAGAATACGGACAAGCATCTGGACAAATATGTATCCCCATAATTTCTTTATAGTTAAATACAATCTACTCACTGTCTCCCATGGGATGACAAGTCAGTAGGCTACAGTATTGACCACGTATTAAAGCCTGTTATGACCAAGAAATAAACCTAAGACCTGGAAATACTTGGTCAGGGAGATACTGGTCTGAGAGGGATTGACGTAACATTGAACAATAAACAGCAGAAATCGAAAACCCTAACCTAGGTTTGGATAGCCTGAGGAGAGCTCGACCAAGCATCTGGACGTGCCAGTGGTCCAAGCTCGACCAAGGAACGAGCTTGTAGCCTGAGGAGAGCTCGCCTTCTGATCCCAAGATCTCCATTGAAGCGGAGAAATCGAAAACCCTAACCCTAGTTAAGATTTTAACAGTAGAAGGGAACGATGAATAGCAGGGGTTGGGTCTAGGGTTTAGGGTTTGATCGTAACCGGTTCAGCGTTTTTGCTTAAAAACCCTTTTCAATCTTTCATTTTTTAACTTACTCCCTTACTTATTGAAATTGGAATTAGGTCCCCCAATTCTTTAATCTAGGTTTGGATAGCTTTTTTAAAGACGGGATGGGAGGAGATGGGGCTGTTACAATGCTAACTATGCTAAAATTGTGTTTGTTTATATTTATTTTTAGTAAGTGAGGAAAAGAATTGGGAGGGATAAAAAGATGCAAATTTTCTTATTTTCGGGCGGATTGAGAAGGGAGGGGTTGGATTTTAAATGAATTATTCTATTGCCTTCATGTTTTCTACTCTAAACAAGCATAATTTAGTTCTATCACTCTCCCTCCTTCTCCATTCCCCAATTGTCTAGTTACATCACACTCCCTTCCCCCGCTTTCCCTTCCCTTGTGTTTAGTTGAATCATCCCCCTCCTCCTACCCTCTTCTCTATCCAAACTATTCATAAGTTCCGCTCCATTCTCCTCATTGAACTCCCAAATAAGATATTGTATTTGCTCTCTCCTTCCTAATCATTTCTTTCCTTAATTTAGCTTTCCTTTTCTTCCCCTAATGAACTCCCAAACATAGGTTTATCTTACTTGAAAGTTCTAACTAACGAAAGGAAAGGGAAAAAATGGTTTCATAATTACATTTGAGCCGTGGATACGTAGTGATAGAAAGCCAAATACAATTTGGAAGCAAACAAAACCACTAACATTTTTATAAAAATTTTACTATCTCTACCCTTCGTTACCTTTCTTAAAGAAACACTACAAATGAAGTTAATTGTTATTTTTCATTCCGTTACCCTTGGGTACCCCTCATCCAAGCACACAGTTATTCTGAAACTACTCCCTTTAATTTAGAGATATTAATTCCTGTAAATTTGTGCAAAAATCCCCAAGTTGATGGTTGTTTTTGAAATTGACTCCTTTTTCTTCATAATTTCCCTTCTCACCCTCAAACATCATCAAAGCTTTCATTTTCAAACCCTCTCGCAGTGACAGCAGCAGAAAGGGATCAATGGCGGCCGCCCTCAGACAATTGATCCTCTGCCACATCCGACTCCCAATCCAAACCCTAGCCCTAAAAAATTCCCGCCAAATCCTCTCACACCTATCCTTCTCCTCCCACGGCGACCATCTGACAAAAGAAGAAGTCATCGATCGAGTGCTCGACGTCGTCAAGAGCTTCCCCAAGCTCGATCCCTCGAAGGTACCAAAACCCTAACCCTAATTTCCAAAAAAAATCTCATGGTCCAAACTTCAAAACCCTAACCCTAATTTGTATGTTTTAGGTGACGTCTAAGGTCCACTTTTAGAAGGATCTGGGGCTGGACAGCTTGGACAATGTGGAGATTGTGATGGCGTTGGAGGAGGAGTTCAAGCTCGAGATCCCGGATAAAGAGGCAGATAAGATTGATTCGACTTCGCTTGCGATCGAGTACATTGCGAATCACTCGATGGCAGGTTAATCTTTTGGGTGGGCGGTGGGGTGGGGTGGGGGTGGGGGACAACTTTTTTGTCGTAATTTTGGTAGAGTCTCTTGATTTTCAAAGGGTTAAACTATTGATTTTCAAAGGGTCAAATGTGGCGGAGGATCGATTGTCTGAGGGCGGCCGTCATTGATCCCTTTCTGCTGCTGTCACTGCGAGAGGGTTTGAAAATGAAAGCTTTGATGATGTTTGAGGGTGAGAAGGGAAATTATGAAGAAAAAGGAGTCAATTTCGAAAATAATCATCAACTTGGGGATTTTTGCACAAATTTACGGGAATTAATATCTCTAAATTGAAGGGAGTAGTTTCAGAATAATTGTGTGCTTGGATGAGGGGTACTCAAGGGTAACGGAATGAAAAATAACAATTAACTTCATTTGTAGTGTTTCTTTAAGAAAGGTAACGAAGGGTAGAGAAAGTAAAATTTTTATAAAAATGTTAGTGGTTTTGTTCGCTTCCAAATTGTATATGACTTTCTATCACTACGTATCAACGGCTCAAATATAATTATGAAACCATTTTTTCCCTTTCATTTCGTTAGTTAGAACTTTCAAGTATGATAAACCTATGTTTGAGAGTTCATTAGGGGAAGAAAAGGAAAGCTAAATTAGGGAAAGAAAATATTAGGAAGGAGAGAGCAAATATAATATCTTATTTGGGAGTTCAGTGAGGAGAATGGAGCAGAACTTATGAATAGGTTGGATAGAGAAGAGGGTAGGGGGAGGGGGATGATTCAACTAAACACAAGGGAAGGGAAAGCGGGGGAAGGGAGTGCGATGTAACTAGACAATGGGGGAATGGAGAAGGAGGGAGAGTGATAGAACTAAATTATGCTTGTTTAGAGTAGAAAGCATGAAGGAAATGGAATAATCTATACTACTATAAAAAGAGGATTGGGGTGTTAAAACTTTTAATATTTTTTATCCTCTCAAATTTTGATAAATTCTAACTATGCCATAATCTCTAATTAATCTATTATTAAGTAAATATAACCGTAGGCATCAAAATTGCTGAAGAACCTCAAATATGACTAAATCATGAGAAGATCAAGAACAACGCCGTCGAAATCTCAAGAAGTCAACACATGGGAGATTGTGTCTCGCTACGGTCGCGAGACACTTGTTTGTCTGCACGCGGAACACCTTGATGTGTCTCGCTATTAGCGAGACACTTGTGTGTGCCTCGCGACGAAGCGAGACACCTTGATGTGTCTCGCTATTAGCGAGACACTTGTGTGTGCCTCGCGACGAAGCGAGACACCTTGATGTGTCTCGCTATAGGCGAGCACTTACTTGTGTCTCGCTAACCGGCGACACCCGTAATACTTGGAACAAGCTCTTGAAGGGTCTAAATCAATGCCGATGGGGCCCACTTGACTTTATCAATGCGGAAGCGTTGGAACCGTAAATGGCGGTTACCGCGGCGAAGATACCACTAGGCGTAATTCTAGGCATTTAATCATGCCTAAAAAGCGTGAAAACCGTTACGGTGGAAGGGCGGAGCGCCTGCAGCCGTCGTGGCTGACCCATCTTGCCTCGCGCCCGGCGGCGGCCGATCTTACCTCGCCGATGGCGAAGCGGCTTAGCAGGCGACTCGGTGCCAGCGCTGCTTGCAAATCTTCGGCACTTATGACACTTGTGGGCACATTTCCCAAAGACTATAAATACCCTCCTCGTCCCGCTTGAGTGCGGCCATCGAGAAAGGAAAAGTCGAAATCCAAGCTTCCGGAGTTCAAGAACACGATCCATGCGAGATTCCTCGAGTTTAAGCCTTGACTTATTCTTGAGAAGAGTAGATATCTTACCTTGCTAAGATATTTCTTTGAAGTTCTTGTTTCCTTTGCGAAGCACTAACTAAACCCCGTCGATTCGACGATCTTTCGGTGGTCCACGGATTCGTCCCGGCGGGAAAAGTCCCACAAAACAGAGATCTACACTTGTAGTATCTTTTGTTCGAGTTTGTAAGAAAGTTATCTAAATTCTTTGTAATGAAAATCAAAGTGTAATTTTCTTAAGTTTTGTAATGGAAACGACAAAGAAATCAACTTTCGACTCAAACACGATGGCGACCGATGGGAATAGCGGTCTCGAGCCCGAGATCGTTGTGTCGCAGCCTTGCAGCGATCAAGCCGACCTCATGGTCGATGGACTGGATTATTTCTTCGATCAAGCCAAGTTCGAGGAATATCTCTCCTCTTCTTCATCAAAGTCCTCCTCGCCCCGCAAGCATCGGAGGATTTCATCTCCAAAGAAGGAGGTTCGTTCTGTTGGGAGGCGCAATGAATCTCAAACAGAGGCGATTTCCCCTGACAACAACACCCCGGCGGATCTCAAAGCCGGGAGCTCTGCTCAAGTTGACTCTTTTCAGAAGAAGGAGTCATTCAACAAGATCTCAACCGCTTTGACGAAGAGGGCTCGTCAAAGACAGCGTCAAAAGATGGCCCGACAACTTGCCAAGGCCATGGAATCAACAGACGGAGTTCATTACAATACGAACTCACGTGATCAGAGGCGTCAGCAATCTATGATGCCTCAACTTCAGCCCCTCAACACTCCTCCCAAGGAAGAATGGGTTCTCGTCAAAAGGACCCGATTGACAAAGAAGGAGCGCGCCCAAAAGCGTCGTGCACGCATTGCTCGCGCACGTGCCGTTGTTCGCAAGGCACAAGAGTCAAAATCAACCAGGGAATCGACCCAAAATCACAAAATTTGGGTTCCAAAGTCGACGTCAAAATCGGCTCAGGAGGTTGCCTCGCCGCTAGTCTTCGGTAGAGGCGTTCGAGGCTGTCTGGCGCCCGGCGAACGACCTAAAGGCTACCTGCAACGGCGTTAAGCATCTGTGCCAGCGAGCGATTAATGAACTGCCTGCGTCAGCAATGATGCTTCATGCTGCTGCACTTTTCCTCCTCTTCCGCCCACTTTTCCGCAATATACCAACGACGAATCCTTCAACTTCGGTGTTCAGTCGTCTTGGTCCAAAGTCGGGACGTTTGAGTCATTCAACCTGCACACAACAATGTCCTGAGCAAACTGGGACTTCGCAAGCCTCAAGAGTTCTTATCGCATCTCGTTTGAGCATCCCTAAGGGGGTCCACGAGGCTGCTGGAGGAAACAAAGTGACTCGCAAAGTCACAAAAAATGATCAAACCCTGGTAATTCATGCCGAAGCAACTTCAGATGATGAAGCCAAGCGACGGAAGTTGTCTCCCAGGTCAAATGGCCGATGTCCCCAAAAGAAAACGTGTCCTCCAGTTAAGGACAACGTTACACTTGGGGGTGGAAGTGCAATTCGTGATAAACCACACCAACCACACCATCAGGCTGGGGGTGGCAACACACGAAAGAGGACGATCGATGAAATAAATTGTTCTTGCTCGTGTGCACAACTAATCAAGACGTTGTTGTCAGGATGTGCCTGTTCCGAGTCAAACGCTCAACCACAAAGAGCTTCAGTATTCGAGAGGCTTTCCCTGCCAGCAATGGAAGATTTGAAGACGGAGTCAAGGCGACCCCGAAGAAAGAGAAGATCCACCATTCGAACAGATGAACTTCCTGAAGTTACTATTAACATGGTGAACAAAGGAAAAGGACTGGCGACGGATGCAGATCCTGACTTCACTCCTGGAGGAAAGGTCGGGTCTCAGATTTCTCAGAGAATGTCTCGATTGCAATTGCGAGCTACGCAGCGCATCGACTATAGAAGGATGCATGAGGGAGAATCATCTGATGATGAAGCTTCCGACATCAATTCGGCGATAGCTTCCGATGACACAATGTCAAGTGTTGGTCCCCATCCCAGAGAAGCTTTTACCATTACTCCCGATGTCCTGGCTCAAATGTTACAAGAAGCCTTAGCTAAGCAAAGAGAAGAGCTTAAGGCCGAAATGAGAACAGAGATGGAGCTAGCCATGCAACAGATGAGGGAATTGCAAACCCAAACAGTTGCACAAATACCTGGGTCCAGTCAACAGCCTGAATCCAGTCAACAAGGTGGAGTAACCCACCATAATGTTGAAGACAGCGATTCGGAGATTGATGAACACATTTACGCTGATCAACCTCCAAAGAAAGCATCTGCTGCTCAAGGTGGAAATGATCCAATTCTTCCTATTGGAAATAATCCAAAACAAGGGGAGGATGATGGCGAAAGGATGAAAGAGCTTGAAAATAAAATCAATGCTTTGATGTCCACACAGGAAGTCAAAAGGACTGGTATCCCGTGTCCGTATCCGAGAGAATGGGATTCAATCCTTACCGCCAAATTCAATTTGATCAACTTCACGCCATTTGACGGAGAGGGTCACCTTCACAACACCCGATTTACTTCAAATCACATTTGGGGTAATCTCGAAACGAGCCTCGATGGTTCGGTCATTCGTCGGTACTCTTTCGAGTCAGCCTTCGATTGGTATCAAGACTCAAGGCCGGAGTATTAACCGGGAGGACATGGAAAGTTCTTTTCAAAGAACTTCTTCGATGACGACACCAAGTCTCAATTGGAACTCTCTTAGGCTAAAAGCGAAAGGTGGGGAGACAATCGACACCTTCGTTAGCGATTCCGCAATAAAGCTATGAATTGCGTGGATCCACCATCGAAAAGTTCATATTGAAGACTTGCCACAATAATCTTTCTATAGAATTGCCGAAGTCATGGGGTCGCCCCACCAACTACGTGGAAAGACCTAAAAATACGAGGAGAACAAGCCGAGCGTTTCCTCGTAAGGAAGAAAGCCGAAGAGGCGAAAAGATGGTGACCCCTCAGTAAATTTTTCCTCTCGTAATAGAGGAAAGGCATCAGGATCTGTTGTTGGTCAAACGTCGCAACAACGGCCGCCGCCAAAAGCTTCTAAATCGAATTCCACAGACATACTCTTTCAAGGACTAAGAGGTTCAAATCATCTTCAAACACCTCCTTGATAACAACAAAATCAAGTTGCCTCCAATTACAAATCAAGAGGAGGTTAACAAAACTTCGACCCTAAATATCGTATGCACTACGTGAGGGTCCTCCATCCTACAAAGGATTGCTTAGCTCTCAAGGCCATCATCCAAGCCTTGTTGAAGCCGCCTTAACGCCAAATAAGCTGAATCAAATATGACTCCAACAGGTATATGAGTATAAACCGCCCCTCTAGACTGATGTATATGAGTATAAACCGCCCCTCAGACTCCAACAGCCCAATTTTATAAGAAAGTCGGGGTGGATAATCCATGAACGAGAGGTCCACTTCCACATTGAGCAATCAAACCTTCCTACGCTTAGGATTGTCTCAAAATTCCTATCCCGGTCAAACCTTCCTACGCTTAGGACCACGGCCAAAATCCTCTCGATTCTTTCCATGAACGAGGTCCATTTCAAGATTGAGCGATCAAACCTTCCTACGCTTAGGATTGTCTCAAATATCTGCTGGTCAAACCTTCCTACGATTAGGACCATGGTCAAAATCCCTCTTGATTCCTTCCATGAACGAGAGGTCCATTTCAGATTGAGCGATCAAACCTTCCTACGCTAGGATTGTCTCAAAACTCCTATCCCGATCAAACCTTCCTACGCTTAGGATCATTTTTAATTTTCACTCCCACTTGGTCAAACCTTCCTACGCTTAGGACCACGGCCAAAATCCTCTCGATTCCTTTTATGAATGAGAGGTCTACTCCTAATCAGGTTCGCTACTTCCAAGAGAAAACACAACGGGTTCGCTACCAAGAGAAGACACAACGGGTTCGTTACCCCAAGAGAAGACACAACGGGTTCGCTGCCCCAAGAGAAGACACAACGGGTTCGTTACCAAGAGAAGACACAACGGGTTCGCTGCCCCAAGAGAAAACACAACGGGTTCGCTACCAAGAGAAGACACAACGGGTTCGCTTCCAAGAGAAGACACAACGGGTTCGTTTTCGCCCCAAGAGAAGACACAACGGGTTCGCTTCCAAGAGAAGACACAACGGGTTCGTTTTCGCCCCAAGAGAAGACACAACGGGTTCGTTTTCCAAGAGAAGACACAACGGGTTCGTTTTCCAAGAGAAGACACACAACGGGTTCGCTGCCCCAAGAGAAAACACAAATTCCACAAGCCTACGATTCAATATCGTAGCATAGATGTCATTACCTAATGACACCTAAACTATGCCTTCATGCATAGGGATATTATCTCGCCCCTTATCGAGATAAGTCCAGATCTAACACATGCCGCCGTAATCAATTCCGTGATAATTGACCGAGCCCACGATTCAATATCGTAGCATAAAGTCTAAGAGAATTCACTCTTTTAGCACAACGTAACATGTAGAACGGACTCGGATAATCTACATGCTAGCCCAACTCAAACGGTAGTTGGTAAAGGCTCATCAAATCCATTTGATGGTCGAGGGTTTGCCAAAAATCCTATATCTATCATACAAGCAATAACTTGAGACAGTTCACTTTTCTCGCCGGTCAAGTACTTTTCATACCGTGATTTTAATGCACTTTGTAACTTATTGCTAATGCAAATGTGCCATTACATCGCCCGAAGCTCAAGCATGCTCGCATTGCATTCTGGCGGTCCTTTTAAGTGGGACAATTCCGATATTACATATAGAAGCTTTCCGAAATCGATATTCAAAACCAGACGACGCTTTTTCTCTGAATGATTCTCAAGACATTTCAATCGCAACCCAAGTGGTGACTTTCAAGATGAAGATGATTAGTCCAAAATCGACTTCGACATTTCAATTCATTCAAATACAAATGCAACAGTTATTTGATCCCAAAATATGGTCACCACGACGCAGCAGCCGTGGTTCGAGAAACCGAAGCAAAACACGGCCTCTTCTACAAAGTTCAACGATGAACAAAAGTAAGAGATCTTATCCAAAGTATTCCGCACTTCGATAAAATACGAGGAGTCAAAACTTTGGAGGGGTATCTCAGAGGCATCAAAATTGCCAAGAACCTCAAATATGACTAAATCATGAGAAGATCGAAGAACAACGCCGCCGAAATCTCAAGAAGTCAACACATGGGAGATTGTGTCTCGCTACAAGGCGAGATTACTTTGTTTGTGTCTCGCCACGAAGCGAGACATTTGATGTGTCTCGCTATTAGCGAGACATTGTGTGTGCCTCGCACGAAGCGAGACATTTGATGTGTCTCGCTATTAGCGAGACATTGTGTGTGCCTCGCACGAAGCGAGACACTTGATGTGTCTCGCTATAGGCGAGGCACTACTTGTGTCTCGCTAACCGGCGACACCCGTAATACTTGGAACAAGCTCTTGAAGGGTCTAAATCAATGCCGATGGGGCCCACTTGACTTTATCAATGCAGAAACGCTCGACATCGAAATAGGCGGTTACATCGCCAAGATATTCCACTAGGCGTAATTCTAGGCATTTAATCATGCCTAAAAAGGTGAAACCGTTACGCTACTGAAAGGGACGGCATCGCCGCCGGTCACCGGGCCGAGGTACTTCATACCGCCGCCAGGCAGCTGACATCGCCATGAGCGGTGTGTTTAGCCGGTGTTTCGGAAGCCGCCGGGCTTAACCGCAAATCTTCAGACTTATGACTCTGCATCAGGTTCGCTTCCAAGAGAAGACACACAACGGGTTCGCTGCCCCAAGAGAAGACACAACGGGTTCGCTACCCCAAGAGAAGACACAACGGGTTCGTTACCCCAAGAGAAGACACAACGGGTTCGCTACCAAGAGAAGACACAACGGGTTCGCCCCAAGAGAAAACACAACGGGTTCGCTGCCCCAAGAGAAGACACAACGGGTTCGCTACCCCAAGAGAAGACACAACGGGTTCGTTTTCGCCCCAAGAGAAGACACAACGGTTCGCTTCCAAGAGAAGACACAACGGGTTCGCTACTTCCAAGAGAAGACACAACGGGTTCGTTTTCGCCCCAAGAGAAGACACAACAGGTTCGCTGCCCCAAGAGAAGACACAACGGGTTCGCTACCAAGAGAAAACACAAATTCCACAAGCCTACGATTCAATATCGTAGCATAGATGTCATTACCTAATGACACCTAAACTATGCCTTCATGCATAGGGATATTATCTCTGCCCCTTATCGAGATAAGTCCAGATCTAACACATGTCACGGTAATCAATTCGTGATAATTGACCGTTTCCACGATTCAATATCGTAGCATAAAGTCTAAGAGAATTCACTCTTTTAGCACAACGTAACATGTAGAACGGACTCGATAATCTACATGCTAGCCCAACTCAAACGGTAGTTGGTAAAGGCTCATCAAATCCATTTGATGGTCGAGGGTTTGCCAAAAATCCTATATCTATCATACAAGCAATAACTTGAGATGTTAGGTTCACTCTTCTCGCCGGGTCAAGTACTTTTTCATACCGTGATTTTAATGCACTTTGTAACTTATTGCTAATGCAAATGTGCCATTACATCGCCTCCAAGCTCAAGCATGCTCGCATTGCATTCTGGCGGTCCTTTTAAGTGGGACAATTCCGATATTACATATAGAAGCTTTCTCGAAATCGATATTCAAAACCAGACGACGCTTTTCTCAATGATTCTCAAGACATTTCAATCGCGAACCCAAGTGGTGACTTTCAAGATGAAGATGATTAGTCCAAAATCGACTTGACATTTCAATTCATTCAAATACAAATGCAACAGCTTATTGATCCCAAAATATGGTCACGACACAGCAGCCGTGGTTCGAGAAACCGAAGCAAAACACGGCCTCTTCTACAAAGTTCAACGATGAACAAAAGTAAGAGCATCTTATCCAAAGTATTCCGCACTTCGATAAAATACGAGGAGTCCGAAAACTTTGGAGGGTATCTGTAGGCATCAAAATTGCCAAGAACCTCAAATATGACTAAATCATGAGAAGATCGAAGAACAACGCCGCCGAAATCTCAAGAAGTCAACACATGGAGATTGTGTCTCACAGCTATGCAGATTATCTTGTTTGTGTCTCGCCACGAAGCAGACACCTTGATGTGTCTCATTGCTAGCGACATTTGTGTGTGCCTCGCACGAAGCGAGACATTTGATGTGTCTCGCTATTAGCGACATTTGTGTGTGCCTCGCGACGAAGCGAGACACCTTGATGTGTCTCGCTATAGGCGAGGCACTTACTTGTGTCTCGCTAACCGGCAGACACCCGTAATACTTGGAACAAGCTCTTGAAGGGTCTAAATCAATGCCGATGGGGCCCACTTGACTTTATCAATGCGAGCGTTGAACCGTAAATGGCGGTTACCGCGAAGATCGCCCACTAGGCGTAATTCTAGGCATTTAATCATGCCTAAAAGCGGAAAACCGCTACAGTACCGGAAGCGATCGCGATCGCCGGCCGCCCGAGGTAATTTCATACCGCCACGTAGGTACCGGACACGCTTCGCCAGCGAGCTAGGTGCTTTAGCGAGCATACTCGACGCCGCCGCTTAACCGCAAATCTTCAAGACTTATGACACTTGTGGGCACGCTTCCAAAGACTATAAATACCCTCCTACGCCCACTGGGTGGGTCGGCCATCGAAGGGAAAAGTCGAATCCAAGCTTCGGAGTTCAAGAACACGATCCATGCAGATTCCTCGAAGTTTAAGCCTTGACTTATTCTTGAGAAGAGTAGATATCTTACCTTGCTAAGATATTTCTTTGAAGTTCTTGTTTCCTTTGAAGCACTAACTAAACCCCGCCGATTCGACGATCGCCGCCGGTGTCCACTGATACGCCCCCCAGACAGAAAAGTCCCACAAAAACAGAGATCTACACTTGTAGTATCTTTTGTTCGAGTTTGTAAGAAAGTTATCTAAATTCTTTGTAACTGAAAATCAAAGTGTAATTTTCTTAAGTTTTGTAATGGAAACGACAAAGAAATCAACTTCGACTCAAACAATAACCTCTTATTAATTATGAAATCTCCTCACCTTCCTAAATAATTATAATTATCAATAATATTATAACTATTAATTGTTTAAAAATAATATAATAAAATAATTTATAAAATATATACACAATTATTAGTAGTAACCAATTAAATTATTATAATTATTATTTATGAAGTATAATAAAATAATTAAAATAATAGTATAAATAGAATAATATATTACTAAATACTATTAAAAATTATACTATAATTCAATGATCCATAAAATAAATTGAATAAATATTTAATCGCATAAATATTGTAATTATTTTAATAATATTACATAAATTATGAATTACACTATTTATTTAGTATTATATTATTACATAAATTGAATAAATAATTTAATATTATTTTTGAGTATTTGCTCAATTATTACATGAAACTGAATAATCTATACTTGGTAATGATTAAAAACTAATCTTTCATAAAAATTATTTAATATTAATAATAGTACTATTAATTTTTAATGATAGTATAATAAAAATTTATAAAATATTTATTGCACTAAATTATTTAGGTGTATAATTTAAAAATTGAATTAGATAAATATTTTATAGTATAAAGATAGTATAATTATTTTAATAGTATTACTTGAAACTAAGATTATAATAATAAATAAGATAAATTATGGTAAACCCCATGAACTTTCAGTATTTTGCAGTAAATAGACCCTATGAACTTTTGAAATCACACTAAACCCCTAATAACTTTCGTAGAAGCCCCAATATCTTTTAGATAAATTACACCAAACCTCCAATAACTTTCAAAAGCCTTGTTATGCCATTTTAGGTTCTAATTTATGGAGGTTATCTGTTAAATTTAGAAAGTTATTGGGGATTTTCTTGAAATAGAAAAGTTATTATGGATTTAGTGTGATTTTGATATTCAAAGGGGCTTAAAGTTCAAAAGGGTTTAGTGTACTTTTACCCTATTAAATAATTATAATGAGAGTAACCACTACAATATGTTGCGGTATTAAGTGTAACTATGTAGGAAACATCAAGAAAAAGCTAGCAAGATTAATGTAGCTTAGTTAATTTAGAATTAAGTTAACAACTTTCATGTTGGAGGGGCATATTCACGAGACTTATAAAATTAGCATTATTTAAGAATAATATTAGATTTGGGGACTTATTTAAAAGAAAGGTTAGCACTAAGCAAATCAATATAAGAAAACCATTCAATTACAATAACTACACAATAATAATTAATTATATATTTCTTTTAAGCAATCTTATTATATAATTTTATTTATTAACACATAGTTTAACTATTCAATAAAAATTATAAACTTAAACATAATGCTCATCGCAAAGCACGTGCATTATACTAGTTCATTTAAAATCCAACCCCTCCCTTCTCAATCCGCCCACTTTAGAAGGGTTAAGAAAATGAGAAAATTTGCATATTTTTATCCCTCCCAATTCTTTTCCTCACTTACTAAAAAAATATATAAACAAACACAATTTTAGCATGGTTAGCATTATAACATCCCCATCTCACCCGTCCCGTCTTTAAAAAAGCTATCCAAACCTAGATTCAAGAATTGGGGGACCTAATACCAATTTCAATAAGTAAGGGAGTGAGTTTAAAAATGAAAGATTGAAAAGGGTTTCCTATCTACTACCTATATAACTAAAGGCAAACCTCAAAGAGTACTATTCATTATACAGTATTTTCTGTGGACCCCCTCCCTCAGAAGCTACATTGTTTTTGGGCCACCTCAGCAAAGAAATTTTAAAATTCAAAAATTGTGTGGTACAGCTGTCCTCATAACTCACTTTTCTCTCTCTACAACTCTCTCTCTCTCTCTCAAAAAGTCCGACCGATCCTCTCTCTCACAAAAAATCCGACTGAACATCCCCCCACCCTACTAGCACCGTCGCCTCCAACTCCACCTCACCGCCAACTTTTCATCGTTGTCGATGCTCTTTCGCCAAAGCCTCGCCGCCGAATCCACCTTGCCGCCAAAGCCTTCACATCCAAATGTCTTGCCGCTTCCAACCCAGTTGACCTCCATCGCTTTCACTAACCCCACTCACAGACGGCTCGCCACACCTCCTCCAACAATGTAAGTCTCTCCTCTCTTCAAAACCCTGTTTAATTCCCCTAACCTTAAGTTTACAAGCTTAGGTTTCTCCAAAGATCGCCTACCTTTCACCAATTGCCCACCCTCCTCGACATCCTCGATACTGTCATGGGTCTGCTCCTCCATCTTACAAAAGGTAGCAATGATGTTGTATTAAACTCGATTAGAAAGGACAAAATCTTGAAGGTAATTTCTCTCTATGATTTTTTTTTATTAATCTAGGGTTTTGGATAATTTTTTAATATCTTCAAATCTATTGATTGATCCTCAAAGATCACTCACAATTCTCAAAAAAAAGAATTTAACTGTGAGAATGTTGCTTTCTGGTAGTATGTTGAGGAAATTGTTGTTCGAGGTCGTCGAGGACAATGGAGTATTCTTAGTTGTAAATTTCAGGAACAATATTGCAGTTTGTTTCCTTTCCTTTTAGTTTTTTCTTCTCTCTTTAGTATAGATAATAACTTTTATCTTTAATGAAAACTATTCCTTTGTCTTTAATTTATTCTTATCTGTAGTTTTTCAATGTTTAAAAGGTCATGAAAAAAAGAGTACTATAGGTAGGTTTGTTTCCGATACCACGCATCTTTAATTTTAATTTTTATTTGATAATACTAGAAATTTTCAGATTAGCTATGAAATTATTGAGTTTTTTTCCTGATGATCTACTATTGGATTAGACTTCTAGGATCTCTAAGGATTTTACCTATCTTTGAAATTATTTTTCTCCTAATTGCGAGTAATTTGAGTGTTTCATCTCATAATATTGTTACTTACTCACCGATTTGGTTAATTATTCCTTAACGATTATTATTTGGGCTTCAACCTTCAATCGGTAAGATTTCAAACAATTTTGAGAAATTTTGGTGCTTTTAATCACAGCCTAATATAATAATTTGAGTTAAGTAAACAAGCAAATCACTAACCTTAATCTCTATCCGAGTAAGAAGAATGTCTAGCACTATCAAGGGTGATATTTGTTTCCCCTCTTTTTCCTTCCAGCTTGTTCTTCATAATTTTATGATAAATTTCTTTTTATTGCTCCTCTCTTTTTCTTCCAGAGGAAGACTCCAAAGACCTCAAGACAAACATAAAAGTTATCTCTTCTCAACTCATTTTCCAATTTCTTTTGAATTTTGAGGAACATAATGTAATTTTTCAAGGTTCTTCTGTTGATGTCATATGAATTTTCTTAAATTCCATGAGTTATAACGAGGACAACAATAGCTGATTTTTAAGTCCCCACTTGACATTATTGGTTTGATGTATTTGACTATGATTTTGGCTCGCAAGTTACTAAAGAATCTCATGTTATCAAGGTAATTTATCATGTATATCTTTACTTACTATTTCCAAATATTTGCCTATATGTTTGGTTTTATTTTTCTTGGATGAGTTTATATTATCCCTATCCGCTTAGTGTAGGCAAGAAAATTGCCTTTAACTTCACAAGAACTCCTGAATGAGCCAAAGAGCTTAAGAGTCCATCTGAGGAGTCAGCCCACCTAAAGGTTAAGTTTGCCCGATGTTTGACTTTACCAATAGACAAATGCCGATATCTCTCAAACCTGAAGGAATTTGGCAATGACCGAGTAAACCGAACCCTTCGTGTTTGGTTGGTTCGCCTCGCCGATAGTCGATTTTCATATAATTCGGTCCAATCTCGACATACGGTTTGAAAGTTAACGACCCGTTTTTTCGTGAGCATGTTCTCGTCAGAGCAAGCTCGCCGAAAGGAGCTTAGCTCACCTCAAACACAAGTTCGCGATGAAGACTTGAGCTCGTCATGCTTGAAGCTCGCTCAAGATAGGCCAAAATAGCCCACAACCTCAAAGTTTGACGAGGCTTACAACAGCTAGCTTGACGAGGCTCGGCCAAAGCATCAAGGTCAAACGAGGTTCGCCAAGCAGAAGCCTCGACGTTCGCCAGGCTCGCCAAACAGCGAGGCTCGACATTCGCCGGTGGCTCGCCAAGCGCGAGGTTCGATGTCAAAGCGGCTCGCCAAACAAATGAGGCTCGACATTCGCTTAGGCCTCGCCAGCAAAGGTTCGACATTCATCAGGCTCGATATCTCGACGAGGTTCATAGCAGCGGAACCTCGGCTCGACATCCAACCGGAGGTTCGCCATGTTAGCGAACCCGACATCCAACCAAGGTTCGCCTTTATAAAGGAACCTCGGCATCCAAACAAGGCTAGACCAAAGGTAAGTCGTAACAAGACTCGCCAAGAAGCGTAGGCTCACCTCAACACGAAGCTCGCTAGCCATGAGACAGGCTCGCCTCGCGACATCACGTTCGACGAGGTTCGCCGTCGCAGCATTCGCAGCCGGCGCCATGACATTAGCAATCTGACAATCACCGCAGCGCGCCGCCATCAGTAAAGCAATTATTTTTTCTCCTAATTGCAGAGTAATTTGAGTGTTTCATCTCATAATATTGTTACTTACTCACCGATTTGGTTAATTATTCCTTAACGATTATTATTTGGGCTTCAACCTTCAATCGGTAAGATTTCAAACAATTTTGAGAAATTTTGGTGCTTTTAATCAGTTAACAGTCTAATAAGGGGCCGAATTTGAGTTACAGGTAAACAAGCAAATCACTAACCTTAATCTCTCTATCCGAGTAAGAAGAATGTCTAGCACTATCAAGGGTGATATTTGTTTCCCCTCTTTTTCCTTCCAGTTGTTCTTCTGTTAATTTTATGATAAATTTCTTTTATTGGGTTCTCCTCTTTTTCTTCCAGAGGAAGACTCCAAAGACCTCGAAGACAAACATAAAAAGTTATCTCTTCTCAACTCATTTTCCAATTTCTTTTGAATTTTGAGGAACATAATGTAATTTTTCAAGGTTCTTCTGTTGATGTCATATGAATTTTCTTAAATTCCATGAGTTATAACGAGGACAACAATAGCTGATTTTTTAAGTCTGCCACTTGACATTATTGGTTTGGATGTATTTGACTATGATTTTGGCTCATTAGTTACTAAAGAATCTCATGTTATCAAGGTAATTTATCATGTATATCTTTACTTACTATTTCCAAATATTTGCCTATATGTTTGGTTTTATTTTTCTTGGATGAGTTTATATTATCCCTATCCGCTTAGTGTAGGCAGTAAAAATTGCCTTAATCCCTGCACAGCAACTCGGAATGAGCCAAAGAGCTTAAGAGTCCATCTGAGTGGAGTCAGCCCACCTAAAGGTTAAGTTTGCACGGATGTTTGACTTTACCAAATAGACAATGCCGATATCTCTCAAACCGAAGGAATTTGGCAAAATGACCGAGAAACCGAACCCTTCGGTGGGTTTGGTTGGCTCCGTCTCGTCGAGATAGTCGATTTTCATATATAATTCGTCCAATTCCGACATACGGTTTGAAAGTTACGACCGTTCTTCGTAGCATGTTCAGGTGCCGCCTAGAGCAAGCTCATCCGCAAAGGAGCTTAGCTCACCTCAAACACAAGTTCGCATGAAGACTTGGAGCTCGTCTGCGTGCTTGAAGCTCGTCTGCATAGGCCAAAATAGCCCACAACCTCAAAGTTTGACGAGGCTCGCCTACAACAATAGCTTGACGAGGCTCGCCTCGCAAAGATCAAGGTCAAACGAGGTTCGCCAAGCAAAGAAGCCTCGACGTTCAGCGAGGCTCGCCAAACAGCGAGGCTCGACATTCAGCGAGGCTCGCCAAACAGCGAGGCTCGACATTCAAGCGAGGCTCGCCAAACAAATGAGGCTCGACATTCAGCGAGGCTCGCCAGCGGCGAGTTCGACATTGAGGCGAGGCTCGACATTCGCACGAGGTTCGCTATAGCGGTGAACCTCGAAGCTCGACATCCAACCGAGGTTCGCCCACGCAAAGGAACTCGACATCCAACCAAGGTTCGCCTATAGCGGTGAACCTCGGATCCAACCAAGGCTAGACCGGTGCAAGCTTGAACAAGACTTCGCTCAAGAAGCGAGGCTCGACCTCAACACGAGCTCGCCAGTCATGAGACGAGGCTCGCCCGCCATATCGCCCGACGAGGTTCGCCGTTCGCCGTTCACTGCTGGCGGCGCCATGACATTAGCACCGACAATCACTGCAGCCGGCGCCGCCATCAGTAGCAAGCACGAGGCCATTGTCAGAACTCGACCTGACATTTGACTGGCCCTGGCACGATGGGAGGGGTCATTGACCCTCAAATGAAAGCGACAATAGGGGTCAGTGACACCCCTCAAGCCCATATAAATATCTAAAAGCCCAACGAGGCTAGGGCCAAATCAGATCGGGTCAGGCGGTGGCGGGTGGCTAAAGAAAGGAGAGAGAGAACCTCGGAGATCGACACTTGTGCACACAAGAGATCGAGCTCATCTTCAACCTTAGTGCGATCGTCAGCGGGAAGCGAACCTCGACTCGAGCATCGAGTGAAGCATCCTATCGCCACCAAGAACCCATACAAAAGAGGAGTCAAATCGACCTCCTCTTCCTCTGTAATCGAGAGAATTTGATTGTAACACACCCATTCAATCAATAAACATTTTTTCGATCCTACACTTAGTAGGAAGTATTTAACACATCAAGTTTTTTTTATTCAAGAGGACATACAATGGTAGCATAAGGACGTGGTCTGATGTAAGTTTCTTATCTCATTACTCTCTTGGATTATTTGATTATAAGTTTGAGTAAGAAGCTGAAGTTAACAAATCAAGAACCATTCAAAGGGAGTATCGAAGTATTCTACTCTTTTATAGTCTTTAATTTATTTGATTAAAGAATTTGAGTAAGTTATTTGGAGTAAATTAGCAGAATATTAAACAATACTTTTCACCACATTTATAGATAGGTACATGTTGATGTATATAATCACAGTCACTAACCTCGGGTGAGCTTAGTTTTTAAGAGAGCGGAGTCCGCCTTCTCTCCTAAAGCCCAGCGACGCTGACTCCGATCAAGGGACTACTTCTGTGGAGAGAGGGACTGTGGAAGAGGCGGAGTTGGGATCTCGGTGGTTCCTCCGGCGGTCAAGTTAGTAGAGTGGGAGATAATGTAATGGGCGAGAATTCACTCAGAAAAGATTACTTACTTGGTTCGTTGTTCACGCTGCTACTTATACCTAGGGTTGCGGGGGTATTTTCGTCTTTCCGTTGGCTAAGGAACCATTGCTGAGTCAGCCCTCTCTTCCACGTGTGAGCGGTGATTGGTGAGCATCTCTCATGCCTTTCACGGTGGTGGCCTTCCGCAGTGTCAACTTGCGGGTAATTTGAGGGTTAGTGTGGTCTATTAGCCATTAATGGGATGTGATTGGGCCTGTAGGCGCATGGGTCGAGGTGCCTTAATCTGAAGTGAGAGATGGGGAGTTAAAGGCTGTCGGCACATTTAATCACGATCTTTGATGGGCTCGAGTACCGTATAACCGTCGTTTGAGTGGAGGAAGTCCGCATAAGATGAGGTATGTGGGGCTGAGGCGGGTGGCGGCTCGCTCGGCCTCGGGGGGCGTTCTTGAGGTAATCAAGCTGGAAGGGCGCTCTTAGCGTCGTCCCGAGGGCGGGTGGTGATAAGAGGGTCTAAATTAAGCCGCATCGTTGGGAGAGCCGACAATTGGTAGGACGGGGCTATAATGGGTGAAGGGTTGGGAGGACGACTAGTGATTATCACATTTTAATTACATTTTTATACCCTTATTACCTATGTTATATGAATAACGATATTACTAATAATCATTTTTATCTTATTTTGCAGGCTAATAAAGAAATAATGAATAAAAGCCCAAATGACTCAAATTCTCAATTTCTACCAATATTTGAAGCCCAAATCGAAGACAAACCAAGGCCCAAGATACCAAATTGATCCAAGAGAAATTCGTGAAGAAAAATCAAGAAAAGACAAATTCGTTGGGAATCAATCGGTTGACCAACGGTTGGCCAACCGGTTAGCTAACGGTTGGCTAACGATCGACCAACCGATCGGTTCCCAATTCAATTAATGGTGGATTTCTCTACCTTTTGGCTAGGTTTGATCAATGGTTCACATCAACTCCGTTGGGCTATAAATAGGGTGAAGGTGAGGGTTTAGGGTGTGAAATATTTTGTAAAACTCAATTTGGAGAGGAGGGTCACTCTTAATTGAGAAGACCTTCCAAAATTATAACTTTTGTTACACAATAAATGAAATGTTTCACCCTTCAATTTCCTTTCTCTTCTTCTAATCCAAGGACCAAAGGAGGATTAGATTAAGATCGAGTTGTTGGTTTCTATTTTATTTCTTTTTCATTTTCTTCTTTATTTTCTTGTTTGTAGCTTAGATTTACTTTCATGCAATTTAATTTCTTGCAATTTACTTTCATGCAATTTAATTCCTTGCAATTTACTTTCATGCAATGTATTTAATTCTTGTATTTACTTTCTAGAATAGATTTTTCTTTCTTTTAATTAGCCTTGAGGCTAGAACCCTCTAGGGAATTACCCTTTTCTAAGTGTGGAGCTAATATTAGTGGGATCCTAGAGATTGTTTGAAACTAGCTAACAAATCCAACTCATTTTCATGAGATTGAGATAAGCTAAGTGGATCTACTCTAGATTCCTCATATCTTTAATTAATCCTCCATACTTTACCTTTTTATTTTCCTCTTATCCTTGTTTTTCATTTGTTTGTTATTTTCCTTTATTTTTGATTTCATTGATTTTTACTTCTCTCTCAATCTCATATTCCCTTCATGTGCATATAATCTCAAACCTAGTTTTGTTATTATGTGCATATAACTCTAACCACATTCTCAACTTCATTTTCTCCTCTTTTGCACATAATCCACATCCACTCTCTTATCTCTCACATCCACTTTCACCATTTTCTTACTTTCATTTTAATTGAATAACTCCTAATTGTCATCATAATTTGAGAACCAAAACTTGAGCAAAACTCTTCCTACTTCCGTTCCTCGTGGGATCGATAATCTTTTATACTATAACTTGATAAAGGTTGTATACTTGCAACTAAGGAGGTAATCATTTATTTCCCATCAAGTTTTGGCCGTTCCGAGAGACGGTGCATAAGTAGGATTTTGATTAAGTTTGGTTTTATTTTGTGTGTTTTCTTTTGTAGGAACTTGGAGCTTGAAGATCAAGAGTTGAAGATTCAAGATTGAAGAATTGCCTCCAACGAGGCTTTGCATTGCTTTTGCGTGGGTAACTTCTCTATCTAGTATTTTCAATTCCACCCTTTAGATAGTTCATATACATTAGAGACAATTAGGATAAAAAAAAATAAAAAATAAATAAAAAAATAATAATAAAAAAGATTTTTACCCTTGTCGACCCTAATAAACTTCATTTTTTGATTGTCGACCATAATAAAAATAAAAAGATTTTTGTTTTGCATCCTTTTAGTTGCATTTAATTCTTAGGGTTGCATTTCATATAATAGTAGGAATTCACCAAGTGATTTGAGCATCTTGATTTGGCACACACTTGAAAATATCTTAAGGGCAAAACCCATTAATCAAGATAAGGTGAGGGATTTCATCACCCTTTCCTTAGCCAAAATCACTAATTCCTCACTACACATACCCAAGCCTCTTAAAACTGATTAGGCGTTGGCCCCTAAGGATTGAGCTCATTAAGGAACAATAATTTCTTAAGTGAACGGTCCAAGTTTATTTGGATTAATTGGTGTCTAAGGCAAGGTTTAGGGGTTGCGTAAAGCTCGAAGGAAAGAGGTACTTAATTGATCTTTGATCTCCCTCTAGTACTATCCTTACGGCTAATTACCCAGTAAACTTTGATCTTTTCACTAAGGAATTTTTGGTTAGGAGCTGGTCTAAGTCAAGTTTAGGCTTAACCCTAGAGTTAGGGTGATTGAAAAGTGATTGCCTTAATTTATTTTTAGTTAGTCTTTCTCATCTTCTTAACTTTTTCTCTTATCCTTTTTCAAATAAAAAAAATTTTTTTGATTGTGGTGTATGCAAACTTGGGTTAGGGATAATACTAATCGTTTAATTAGTTTTGATTCATCTCTTGAACCAAGCGAAATGACTAATACCAACCCACCTGTTCTTCAAGATGTTTGTTACCCCACTAGAAATGCAATCCCTTCTTGCATAAAACTCCCTAGGTAAATGGAACCAATTTTGAACTTCGACCGCATTTCATAAACATGCTTCCCAAATTCTTAGAATTGAAACCGAAGGCGCATACATCTTTATCTCGAATTTGAAGAAGTTTGCCTCATGATTAAGATGAGGGACTTAGCGAAGATCGATCAAACTCGATTTATTCCATTTACCCTTAAGGACAAAGCCAAAAATGGTCAGATAGCTTGCCCACGATTCCATCTCAACTTGGGGTGAATTTGTAGCAGTTTTTCGAAAAATTCTTTCCTATCCATAAAACAATCAAGCTTAGAAACAGCATTCAAAATTTTAAAATTGTCGGGAGAACCTTTTGAAAGTATTTTGACAAATTCAAAGATCTTCTTATCAATGTCCTCACCATGGTCTTGAAAAGTGGCGATTATGCCAAATCATTTATGAAGGATTGGATTATTCTTCAAAAATTTCCTTAGAGTCAATGTGTCAAGGGGATTTCATGAAGAAAAATGCCGATGAAGCTTGGGACTTTTAGAGAGTTTATCCAGAAAACCATGCGGTGGGAACATTGTGATGACCGTGTTTCATCGGCTTCAAACCCAAAACCAGTGGTCGTCTTAGAAACAAACATAGCCTCAAGCAAAGATGGTGACAATCATGCGTAGGTTAGAAGCTTTAGAAGTCAAAGAACGAGCTCCGGCTCAAATCAACCAAGTTCGCCTCGGGTTGTCATAGCTGTCGTCTCCATCTCATGTTTGGAGGAATGTCCTCTTTTAGGATCCTACCACTAGGTCGATAAACGCGATTTCATCGGTCCTGAATGATCCATTTTCTCCAACCTACAATCCAGTTGGAGAAATCATCCAATTTTGCATGGAACCGGAAACTACTCCGAAATCAAAATTTCACTCCTCTTCAACCCAACAATTCTCTAAGGGCATAGCCTCTCAATTTTCAACAACCAAACTGTCATTTCAAAATCGGTCTCCTCATCACCAATGCAAATCACACTCCTCAAATTGCGGATCATGATAAACGCCTTAATGTTCGAAAAGGGTCTAGAAACTTTGATTAAAACCTCTACACGGACCACGAACTTATTGACTCAAACATCAAACACGTTGAATTCCTTCATGCAATCAACCTGCAAATCCTCACTTCCAACACTCAAGCCATAGCTAGGTTAGAAACCCAACTTGGTCAACTAGCTAATGCCATGAGTGAGAGAGAGAAAGGAACTTTCGAGTCAACCCGTGCCCAACCCGAGGGACACGGATCAAGTTCAACCTACCAAGTGAAGTGAATGCAATCCATTCACTACGGTCGTAGACAGTCGATAATCGGGTTAGAATGCCTCCAAGTGAAACCCTTGAACCAGAACAAATTCTCTCTCCTTCTGATATCTCTACTCAGAAATCACGCCCTTCTAATGACTCAGAACCTGAACTAGAACCAGAGTCTAATCAATTTAAACCAGTTGCTCCTTACACGGATAGACTCAGGCCTAGGAAGCACTCCTCTCGGAGGAGAAAATTCTAGAGACTTTCAAGCGTGTTAAGGTCAACATTCCTCTTTAGATGTCATTGAACAAATTCCTTCTTATGCCAAATTTTTAAAGGAATTATGTACCAAAAGAGGCAAATGAATGTTCCAAAGAAAGTCTTTCTGCGCCAATATCGGTGAAGTCCTCTCAAAGTCGTACCATTGAAACATAAGGATCGGGTTGTCCTACCATCTCATGTATCATTGGTAATACTCATATTGATAAAGGCTTTTAGACTTAGGGGCGGTGTCAACTTGCTTCCATATTCAATCTACCAACAACTAGGTGTCGGGAACTCAAGCCAACTAGATGCACACTTCAGTTAGTGATAGATCATTAAGGTCCCTATGGGTGAAATAACAGATGTATTGATAAAGGTTGGAGACTTTATTTTTCTGTTGATTTCAGTAGTCCCGAAACGCAACCCGTTTCCAATCCCAAAGGACGATACCCGTGATCTTAGGAAGACCGTTCTTAGCCACTTCTAATGCTCTCATCAAGCTGTAGAAGCTGGTCACATGAAGGCGTCTTTTGGGAATCATTGCTGAACTTAATATTTTCAATCCGGAAATAATATTGATAATCGACCTTCGAAATCAATTACATCCAAGAAAGTTTAGCAGTAGAGAATGAATCGACATTAGTTTTGAGGAAATCTTTCATGAGGAACTAGAAATTTTAAAAATTCAGGTTTTATTTTTCAAAATGAGAAGCGTGTTGAATACATGCCTCTTGAATGCAACATTGAAGAACTCTATTACGATGAGCTTAGATTTTGAAAGAGCAACCAACATGTCATATTTTTATTAATCAAAATCTAAGTTCAAAATGCATAACACCAATAAGACCTATCTTAATTTCTTTGCAAAACACATTGCAAACCTTGGAATTTTCAGAATTTGAGAACATCATTGATTATATCATCTTGAAATTCTTTAAATTTCGGGTAGAATTTTCAACAATAAGGTAGGATTTAATGTAGAATGTGAGCTTTTCATGTTTTATCTTTTATTCTACATTTTATTTTTTGTCCCACAATAATAATAAAAGAATTTATTCTTCTCTCATGTGAGAGTTTCTTGTTCTTTTCAAAAAAAAAAACATATGAAAAAAAATGAAAAAAAAAAGAAAAAAAAAGAGAGAATAAATTTTTGACTTCACCTTCTCATACCAAAGGTCATTCTGAAATTTTTGTCATTGTTCAAAGTCGACCGAACAAATGTAAGTGCTTCCATTCTTATCTGTTTTTACTTTGTGCATAATAGAATTTGCATTGAGGACAATGCCAAATTTAGGTGTGGGGGTGGGAATTAGTCATTTTATCTTTATCTTAGTTATCTTTTTCCTCTTTTTCTTACCATTTTTTATGTCATTTTTCTCTTTTCATCATAAAAAAAAATCTCTTGCCAACTTAATAGAGTTGATTAATAATTGATCTATTTGATAGAATTTAAGTCTTCTAATCCTTAGTTAGTTCTATACTCAAGTTTACCTTTTATGATAACTCCAAATAAATTTCTCAAGAAATGATTTTCAAAGTAGTATACTTTACTTAAGTTTTAACTTAGATTTTTAATTAAAGTAATGAAATTTTGGCATGCCTAACTTAGAGTTGAAAATAATTTTTCAAGTTGTCTTGATCCAAATATTGTTCAGAATATATATACATATACACATATATATACTAACTTAATAAAAGAAGAAAAATTTCTCTTAAAATCATTGGTGGTTCTATTTTACTAAGCCTAAGTTGGTGAGTAATTAAGCCGAGGAGTATTTCTATACTTAATGACCTAAGCCCAATTGGGTTGGGATTCATTGGCCCAAAACTCGCTAAATGGTCACTTAGAAAGCCAGATTAAAAGAACAAAACCACCAAGGAATAAAGAGTTTAAAAAAAAAAATTCATACTAATCATGTTTTTATATATAGTTATATTTGTATATGTTCTTGAAAAATTAAATGGATTTAAAGACTTGAAGTTTGTTTAAAACAAAGAGTTAGCATGTTCTTTTCAAAACTTTCAAATTAAATTTTTGAGTTAAACTTGGTTTTGTATAACTATAATGAAATGATTTTCTTAAGAAAATTACATTGGAGTTATGATAAAACGTTTTCTTGAGTATTAACCAACTTCAATTGGAATGTTTGAAGATATCAAATGAATTAACTATTTTATTAACTTCTTTAAATTGGCAAGTTGACTGAATTTTGTGGGTATATTCCTTGCAAACCCTCACGAGACTACAACTTCGTCCACTAGGGTAACCTAGGGGTTTAAAGGCTTGTTGTATGTGCTAAATACAAGCATGATTCTCTGAAAGTGAGTTAGGTTTTCTTTTTATTTTCTTTGCTAGAGGACTAGCAAAAGTTTAGGTGTGGGGGTATTTGATTATCACATTTTAATTACATTTTATACCCTTATTACCTATGTTATACGAATAACGATATTACTAATAATCATTTTATCTTATTTTGCGGCTAATAAAGAAATAATGAATAAAAGCCCAAATGACTCAAATTCTCGAATTTCTACCAATATTTGAAGCCCAAATCTAAAGACAAACCAAGGCCCAAGATACCAAATTGATCCAAAGATTCGTGAAGAAAAATCAAGAAAAGACAAATTCGTTGGGAACCAACCGGTTGACCAACGGTTGGCCAACGGTTAGCTAACCGGTTCATGGATCGACCAACGATTGGTTAGCACCGCCTTCGCGTCGTCGGCGGACTAACGGTCGGAAGGTGATAGTTGAATCGCCTCTGGCCGTCCGATGGGGCGGCGGCGTGAAATGGTCTCAAGGATTAATGGCGGTAGACGACCATTACCGCCTTCGCGTCGTCGCGGGGAGAGTTCTTGTAGACCATTCGCACCGCCTCGCGTCGGTTGTGATGATAGTCATCCATTGGACCATGGCGAATTAAGTGTCGGCCGCCTTGTGGTGGTAGGAGGCTCGAGTCGGTTTTGTTGATAGACAAGCATTTATCCGTGCGGTGTCGTTTTTCTCCTTAATCCTTGGTTAGTGGTTATGACCATAACGATTGGCCCTTTAACTTGGAGTCGGTTGGAAGCGAGTCCAAGTGAAATGAATGTTCGAAGGGGTTGAGCGTTTCATCGATGGGGCGTGGCGGATGTCGGAGGCGGTTCCGGCCATGGCGTCGCCTCACGGGTGCGAAAGTGGGGGCCCTCAGGAATAGGTAGGGTTGCTTTTCATCTCGGCGGTGTCACGGGAGTGGGGCTTCAATCTTCTCCGTTGATCGCCAAAGGTGTGGCGTTAGTGGGTCCCACCATATAAATGCGAGGCGGTGAGTGAGAAGGAGGCATTCGCCTTCCCTTCATCATGGTGGTGATTCTCCGTGAGTGGTGCGGTCTGGGATGGATTCCGTCGTCATCGGCAGACTTGGCGAGTTCCGTTCGAAGGTTACGGTAGGAGATGAAGTCTTTCTTCGAAGTTTGACAGAAGGGTTACAAGTTGGAGGCTCGGTAAATCATCTCGGTGCACAACCATGGTGAGCAGAGGCTCCTGTATCTCAAGCACTTGGAGTGCGGCCTTGACTCTGCATGCATCCCTTTCTTGAAAAGTGTTTGATGAGCTAGGTGTGTCTCGGTGCAAATGGCGCCAAACTTCGATAGCCATATTGGTCGGCTTCACCGTCATCACATGCGGCTTCGATTGACCAGCGATGAGCGTCTTTGAGCCACTTGGTCGGCATTACGGTCCGAAGACACCTCACTACTATCTTCGGATGTCGGAATTCAAGGTCGTCCTTGATTTGCCCAAGTCGATAAAGGGTGGAAAGATAGGTTCGTTTGGGTCCTTTGGGGCATTTGGGTCCACCTTCGCCAAATTGGTCGTAAGGCCGCCTTACGTTTGGATCTTCGTTTGTGATTCTTTTGGCAAGGTGATCTTCATTACGGGGTGTGGAGCGGCTGAGTCGGTTCCTTGGGGCGGCGACTCCATGGAGAGCGGCGTGGAGTGGTGCCTGGACTACGTGGCGCCTAGGTCTTTTTCGGGGCCGATCTACATTTTAAGGCAAAGAGCAAGCACGAGTCGGCTCCGTGGGAGCGGCGACTCCGTGGAGGGCGGCCGGCGTAAGTCGGGTGCAGGACTTACGTGGCGCTAGGTCTTACTTAGCAAAGCCGATCTGTTTTGAGGCAAAGAGCAAGCTGAGTCGGCTCCGTGGGGCGGCGACTCCGTGGAGGACGGCAGCGTGGAGTGGTGCTTAGGACTTCACGTGCGCCTAGGTCTTACCGGCAAAGCCGATCTGTTTTGAGGCAAAAGCAAGCTGAGTCGGCTCCGGTGGGAGCGACGCTCGTGGAGGACGACCAGCGTAGGTGGTGCCTAGGACTACGTGGCGCCTAGGTCTTACTCGGCAAAGCCGATCTGCATTTGAGGCAAAGAGCAAGCACGAGTCGGCTCCGTGGGAACAACGACTCCGTGGAGGAACGACAGCGTAGGTGGTGCCTAGGACTTCGTGGCGCCTAGGTCTTACTCGGCAAAGCCGATCTGTTTTGAGGCAAAGAGCAAGCTGAGTCGGCTCCGTGGGAGCGGCGACTCCGTGGAAGACGACAGCGTAGGTGGTGCTTAGGACTTCGTGGCCTAGGTCTTACCGGCAAAGCCGATCTGTTTTGAGGCAAAGAGCAAGCTGAGTCGGCTCCGTGGGGCGGCGACTCCGTGGAAGACGGCCGCGTAGGTGGTGCCTAGGACTTCGTGGCGCCTAGGTCTTACCGGCAAAGCCGATCTGCATTTGAGGCAAAGAGCAAGCTGAGTCGGCTCCGTGGGGCGGCGACTCCGTGGAAGACGGCCAGCGTGGAGTGGTGCCTAGGACTTCACGTGGCGCCTAGGTCTTACCGGCAAAGCCGATCATTTTGAGGCAAAGAGCAAGCTGAGTCGGCTCCGTGGGAGCGGCGACTCCGTGGAAGACGGCCGCGTAGGTGGTGCCTAGGACTTCGTGGCGCCTAGGTCTTACTCGGCAAAGCCGATCTGCATTTGAGGCAAAGAGCAAGCTGAGTCGGCTCCGTGGGAGCGGCGACTCCGTGGAGGGCGACGCCAGCGTGGAGTGGTGCCTAGGACTTACGTGGCGCCTAGGTCTTACCGGCAAAGCCGATCTCATTTGAGGCAAAGAGCAAGCTGAGTCGGCTCCCGGGTAGGGCGGCGACTCCGTGGAAGACGACAGCGTAGGTCGGTGCCTAGGACTTACGTGGCGCCTAGGTCTTACTTAGCAAAGCCGATCTGTTTTGAGGCAAAAGCAAGCTGAGTCGGCTCCGTGGGGCGGCGACTCCGTGGAAGACGGCCAGCGTGGAGTGGTGCCTAGGACTTCGTGGCGCCTAGGTCTTATGGGGTCGGGTCACACATAGGCGACGATTTAGCGGCGGATCACGGCTCCTTGACTTCGACTTAGCGTGGTTGGGCAACCCGTTTTGACTTGGCGAGTAGGGTGTGGTTACTTAATTGAGTGAGTGGGATCACTGTCGCGACTAGGTGAGAAGGGTTCCTTGACTCGTCCTAGCAGGAGGGAATACCTCAACTTCGACTTAGTGAGAGTGGTAGGTTAAACTTGACTAAGTAAGTTGGGTGCTTTGTCTCAACTAGGTGAGAAGGGTTCCTTGACTCGACGTGGCGAGAAGGGTTCCTTGACTCGACCTAGCAGGAAGGGTCGCCTGAACTACACCTAGTAAGGAAGTTACCTCGACTCAAGCTAAGAGAGTGGGATGTCCGACTTCGTGTTAGGAGAGAAGGGCGTACCTTGACTTAGCCCGGTGGGAAGGGTCCCTAAACTTCGGCTCCAACAAAGCTACCCGACTCAACAAGTGAAATTGGGTTGTTACAACTCATTTTTAGCGAGAAGGTCGATTTGATCTGTTGTGACGAGTTGATCGCTAAGACGCTCCTTGTACAATTTAAGATAGAGAATAATTGTCAGAAGCAAAATTCTATTTATATAGAAAGTTCTTGAGCAAGATTTACAATGCAAATTCATTGAAAAAACTTCTGTTGAGGCTGATCGACCTTTGTGGCCGAGGCCGGCAGCGTAGTAGACGAAGACCAAATGGCGGCCGACTTGGTTCTTATCTTAGGCCATTTCGGTCAGCATGTGATGGACTCGGTCCTTGTAGGCGTCGTCTCGATCAACTTGTGAGTGAGAATGCCCCGGAAAGAGGTTGAGAAGGTCAGCTACTGTAGCGCCGAGTTGGCTACTGTAGCAGAAGTGATCCTGCCATGATATCCACCATTTTTGGGCCATCTGAGGTCGTTTGTGGCTCTCAAATTGCTATTCTTGTACTTGAACTGATTGGGTGATCTTTTGGTGGAGTCACAGGGTTAGGCTTGAGTGACATAGCCGCTGTAGGTTCCCGACCGGAAAGATCATCGCCATTGGACATCTTGCAAGAAGAAGAAAGGAGGCCGGTGGGCATGGCTGATGATCAAGCTGTTATGGTCATAACCACTAACCGGTGATTAAGGAGAAAAAGCGAGACAGCGCGGATAAATGCTTGTCGTCAACAAAACCGACTTCGAGCCTCGCGCCCGACCCACAAGGTGGCCGACACTTACCGACCCGCCATGGTCCAATGGATGACTATCATCACTGGCAAGCGAGGCGGAGTGGAAACCCGTCGGCAACTCTCTCCGTGAGACGGCGAAAGCGGTAATGGTCGTCGCCTGGCGATTAGCGCCGAGACCATTTCCGCGTCGCTCGTCCCATCGGGCGGCGTGGAAGCGACCAGTATCACCTTAACTTGATCCCGCCGGACGCAGCGAAAGCGGTGCTAGTCGTCCTCCCAACCCTTCACCCATTATAGCCCGTCCTACCAATTGTCGGCCTCTCCCAGCGATGCGGCGAATTTAGACCCTCTTATCGCCACGTCCCGGGGGCGCGAAGAAGTGGCCGCGCCTTCGGTTGATTACCTCGAGCGTCCCGAGAGGCCGGCGAGCCGGCCACCCGGCCTCGGCTCCACATACCTCATCTTGCGTGACTTCCTCCACTCAAGCGGCGGTTATCACGATTTTCGAGCCCATCGCGCTCGCATTAATCGTGACATTATAACTCCCCCATCTCTCCGCGGTATTTAAGGCACCTCGGACCCATGCATTTCACGGTAGTCAATCCCATCCCATTAATGGCGAATAGACCACACTAACCCTCAAATTACCGGTTGACACTGTGAAGGCCGATACCGTAGCGGGCAGTGCTTCGACCAATCAGCGGCTCACCGTGGAAGAGAGTGACTTCGGCAATGGTTCCTTAGCCAGCGGAAGATGAAAATACCCCGCAACCCTAGGTATAAGTAGCGGCGTGAACAACGAACCAAGTAAGTAATCTTTTAGGTGAATTCTGCTCCATTACATTATCTCCCACTCTACTAACTTGGCCGAGTGAGGAACCAGGAGAGATCCCAACTCCGCCTCTTCCACGGGTCCCTCTGGCCGAGTCCCTTGTCAGTCGGTCCACCGGGCTTTAGGAGAGAAGGCGACTCCTCTCTTAAAACTAAGCTCACAGGGTTAGTACTGTGATTATATACATCAGCGGTTTGGCCCACGTGGGGCCTCCTTTCTTCTTCTTGCGGTATGTCAGTGGCGATGATCTTTCCGGGTCGGGGAACCTACAGGCGGGCTATGTCACTCAAGAGGACTCCACTGAAAAGATCACCCAATCAGTTCAAGTACAGTAAATAGCAATTTGAGAGCCACAAACGACCTCAGATGGCCCAAAAATGGTGGATATCATGGCAGGATCACTTACTTTGATGATTGACTTCGGCCTCTGATGGCAACCTTCTCAACCTCTTTAGGGGCATTCTCACTCCAGCTCATTGATGGTAATTAAATGGCTACGGTGATCGAGTCGACCTTCGATGGCAGTGGTGATGCAGTAAGTCGGCCATACGGTCTTGATTCGTCCTCTGATTGCGAACCTTCTGATTAATCGACGCCTCAACGGAAGTTTTTCAATGAATTTGCATTGTAAATCTTGCTCAAGAACTTTCTATATAAATAGAATTTTGCTTCGACAATTATTCTCTATCTTAAATTGTACAAGGAGCGTCTTAGCGATCAACTTCGTCACAACAGATCAAATCGACCTTCTCGCTAAAATGAGTTGTAACAACCCAATTTCACTTGTTGGAAGCCTTTGTACCTCCAGGAAATTCGAGTCAAACCGTCCTTCTCTCTCCTAACGTGCGGGACATCCCACTCTCTTAGCTTGAGTCGAGGATGGCACCTTACTAGTTGGCGACTTCCTTCTGCTGGGTCAGTCAAGGAACCCTTCTGCGCCCGCGTCGAGTCAAGGAACCCTTCTCACCTAGTTGAGACAGCGACCCAACTTACTTAGTCAGCGAACCTACCACTCTCACTAAGTCGAGTTGAGGTATTCCCTCTCGGTTAGGGCGAGTCAAGGAACCCTTCTCACCTAGTCGCGACAGTGATCCCACTCACTCAATTAAGTAACCACACCCTGCCAAAGCGGGGTCAACCGGTTATTAAGTGCGACCGAAACCGGTCGGAAGCATATCGCGCTGCGACCCGTAGACCCAAAGGCTCGCGCTCGACCTCCACCTCGGTGGGTCTCAGCAGTCGTCCGCCCCACGGCGGACTCGCTTGCTCTTTGCCTCAAAATAGAGATCGGCTTTGCGTAAGAACGCCCGTTCCTGATTGAATCTCCAGCAGTGGGTCCACGGCGGGGCCGACTTCGAGCTTGCTCTTTGCCTCAAAATGTAGATCGGCTTTGCCGGTAAGACCTAGGCGCGTAAGTCCTAGGCACCCGACCTCTGTGATGCGTCCTCCGCAGTCGTCGGCTCCCACGGGGAGCCGACTCGAGCTTGCTCTTTGCCTCAAAGCAGTCGGCTTTGAGAGTAAGACCTAGGCGCCACGTGAAGTCCTAGGCACCCGACCTCTGTGGTCGTCCTCCACGGAGTCGCCGCCCCACCGGAGCCGACTCAGCTTGCTCTTTGCCTCAAAGCGAGATGGAAACTTCTTGAAGCCTAAGGCTGCGTAAGTCCTCCGACGCGAATGACTCTCGCGGTAGTTAATCCCCGCGGGCCGTTCAGCTTGCTCTTTGCCTCAAAACGTAGATCGGCTTTGCCGAAGTAAGACCTAGGCGCCACGTAAGTCCTAGGCACCCGACCTACGCGGTCGTCCTCTACGGAGTCGCCGCCCCACCGGAGCCGACTCAGCTTGCTCTTTGCCTCAAAACGTAGATCGGCTTTGCCGGTAAGACCTAGGCGCCACGTGAAGTCCTAGGCACCCGACTTCTGCGATTAGTCCTCCACGAGTCGTCGGCTCCCACGGGGAGCCGACTCGAGCTTGCTCTTTGCCTCAAAGCAGTCGGCTTTGAGAGTAAGACCTAGGCGCCACGTGAAGTCCTAGGCACCCGACTTGCGCTTGGAGTCCTCCCACGGTCGTGGCTCGGGAATGGGCTTCCGGAGCTTGCTCTTTGCCTCAAAAGAGATCGGCTTTGCCGAGTAAGACCTAGGCGCGTAAGTCCTAGGCACCCGACCTCTGCGGTGGCCCTCCATGGAGTCGTGGCTCCCCAGGGAACCGACTCGGTGGCTCCACACCCGAATGAAGATCGGCCTTGCCAAAGAATCCTGCGAAGATCCAGAGCGTAAAGGCGGGCCTTCGCGACCACTTCTTGGTAGAAGGTGGACCCAAATGCCCCCAGTGACCCAAACGAACCTATCTTTCCACCCCTTGATCGACTTGGGCAAATCAAGGACGACCTTGAATTCTGCCGACATCTGAAGATAGTAGTGAGGTGTCTTCTGGACCGTAATGCCGACCAAGTGGCTCAGCACGCTCATCGTTGGCCGAATCGAAAGCCAGCGACAGATGACGGTGAAGCCGACCAATATGGCTATCGAGTTTGGCGTCATTTGCACTGGAGACACACCTAGCTCATCAAACACTTTTCGAAGAAAGGGATCACGTGGTAGCCGAGCCGCCTCAAGTGCTTGAGATCTGAGAGCCCTCTGTTCACCATGGTATGCGGAGATTTCAGGAGCTCCAACTTAACCCCGGATGTCAAACCGGCGCAAAGACTTCATCTGCGCTGGTAACCTCGAGCGGAACTTCGTCAAGCTCGCGATGACGATCGAATCCATCAGTCGCACCACTCGCGAGAATGCACGGGTCACGGATGAAGGGGAAGGCGAATGCCTCCTTCTCACTCACCGCTCGCATTTATATGGTGGGACCCACTAACGCCACACCTTTTGGCGATCAACGGAGAAGATTGAAGCCCCACTCAGAGACGCCCGAGATGAAAAGCAACCCTACCTATTCCCGAGGGCCCCACTTCGCGCACCCGAAAGCGTAATGGCAGGCTGCCGTGACATCGCCACGTCCATCGATGGCGTTGAACCCCCATCTGGAACATTCATTTCACTTGGACTCGTTTCCAACCGACTCCAGCGAAAGGGCCAAGCTGTTATGGTCATAACCACTAACCGTTGATTAAGGAGAAAACGAGACACCGCACGGATAAATGCTTGTCCGCCAACAAAACCGACTCGAGCCTCGCGGCCACCCACAAGGCGGCCGACACTTACCGACCCGCCATGGTCCAATGGATGACTATCATCTGGCCAAGCCAGCGGTGCGAGTGAAGCCGTCGGCAACTCTCTCCGCGGACGGCGAAAGCGGTAATGGTCGCCCGCCTGGCGATTAGCTGCCGAGACCATTTCACGTCGCTCGTCCCATCGGACGGCGTGGAGGCGACCAGCTATCACCTTCCGACTGTTAGTCCGCTCGGACGACGCGAAAGGCGGTGCTAGTCGTCCTCCCAACCCTTCACCCATTATAGCCCCGTCCTACCAATTGTCGGCCTCTCCCAACGATGCGAAGCGAATTTAGACCCTCTTATCGACCACCGGTCCTCGGGGGCGGCGAAGTGGCCACAGCGCCCCTTCGATTGATTACCTCGAGCGTCCCGAGAGGCCGGCGAGCCGGCCACCCGCCTCGGCCCCACATACCTCATCTTGCGTGGACTTCCTCCACTCAAGCGGCGGTTATCACGATTTTCGAGCCCATCGACGCCGCATTAAATCGGCAGCTGACCCTTAACTCCCCCATCTCTCACGGTATTTAAGGCACCTCGGACCCATGCAGCTATAGGCGCCGTCAATCCCATCCCATTAATGGCGAATAGACCACACTAACCCTCAAATTACCCGCAAGTTGACACAGCCAGCCGTAGCGGTGAGATGCTCTGACCAATCAGCGGCTCACCGTGGAAGAGAGGGCTGACTCAGAGAATGGTTCCTTAGCCAACGGAAAGATGAAAATACCCCCGCAACCCTAGGTATAAGTAGCAGCGTGAACAACGAACCAAGTAAGTAATCTTTTCTCGAGTGAATTCCTGCTCCATTACATTATCTCCCACTCTACTAACTTGACCGTCGGAGGAACCACCGGAGATCCCAACTCCGCCTCTTCCGCAGGTCCCTCTCTCCGCTGTAGGCGAGTCCCTTGATCGAGTCGGCCACCGGGCTTTAGGAGAGAAGGCGACTCCGCCTCTTAAAAACTAAGCTCACCCGAGGTTAGTGACTGTGATTATATACATCAACAGTTTGGCGCCCACCGTGGGGCCTCCTTTCTTCTTCTTGCAGTATGTCCAGCGGCGATGATCTTTCCGGGTCGGGAACCTACAGCGGCTATGTCACTCAAGAGGACTCCACCAAAAGATCACCCAATCAGTTCAAGTACAAGAAATAGCAATTTGAGAGCCACAAACGACCTCGATGGCCCAAAATGGTGGATATCATGGCGGGATCACTTACGATGGCAGGCTGGCTCTGATGGCCGACCTTCTCAACCTCTTTCCGGCATTCTCACTCGGCCTTCTGATGATGAGTCGACGCTTCACGATGTCGAGTCGACCAGCTACGATGACAGTCGGCGATGCATAGCAACAAGTCGAAGCCTTCACGGTCTTTGACTCGTCTACTCTGATCTTGGAGCCTCGGCTCGGTGTCGACGCCTCAACGGAAGTTTTTCAATGAATTTGCATTGTAAATCTTGCTCAAGAACTTTCTATATAAATAGAATTTTGCTTCTGACAATTATTCTCTATCTTAAATTGTACAAGGAGCGTCTTAGCGATCAACTCGTCACAACAGATCAAATCGACCTTCTCGCTAAAAATGAGTTGTAACAACCCAATTTCACTTGTTGAGTCGGGGTAGCTTCTTTGTTGGAGCCGAGTTTAGGGGACCCTTCCCACTGGGCTGAGTCAAGGTACGTCCTTCTCTCCTAACACGAGTCGGGACATCCCACTCTCTTAGCTTGAGTCGAGGTAACTTCCTTACTAGGTGTAGTTCGGTGACCCTTCACGCTGGGTCGGTCAAGGAACCCTTCGCCACGCCGAGTCAAGGAACCCTTCTCACCTAGTTGAGACAAAGCACCCAACTTACTTAGTCAGTTTAACCTACCACTCTCACTAAGTCGAGTTGAGGTATTCCCTCTCGGTTAGGACGAGTCAAGGAACCCTTCTCACCTAGTCGCGACAGGTGATCCCACTCACTCAATTAAGTAACCACACCCTACTCGCCAAGTCAAAACGGGTTGCCCAACCACGTTAAGTCGAGTCAAGGAGCGTATCCGCCTGCCAAATCGTCGCGCCCATGTGACCCGACCCCATAAGACCTAGGCGCCACGTAAGTCCTAGGCACCCGACCTACGCGGTCGTCCTCCACGGAGTCGTCGCTCCCACGGGAGCCGACTCAGGCTTGCTCTTTGCCTCAAAATAGAGATCGGCTTTGCCGAGTAAGACCTAGGCGCCACGTAAGTCCTAGGCACCCGACCTACGCTGCCGTCTTCCACGGAGTCGCCGCTCCCACGGGAGCCGACTCAGGCTTGCTCTTTGCCTCAAAACAGAGATCGGCTTTGCCGAAATAAGACCTAGGCGCCACGTAAGTCCTAGGCACCCGACCTACGCTGCCGTCTTCCACGGAGTCGCCGCCCCACGGGAGCCGACTCAGCTTGCTCTTTGCCTCAAACAGATCGGCTTTGCCGAAGTAAGACCTAGGCGCCACGTAAGTCCTAGGCACCCGACCTACGCTGCCGTCTTCCACGGAGTCGCCGCTCCCACGGAGCCGACTCGCTTGCTCTTTGCCTCAAAAGAGATCGGCTCTGCCGAAGTAAGACCTAGGCGCCACGTAAGTCCTAGGCACCCGACCTACGCTGCCGTCTTCCACGGAGTCGTCGCTCCCACGGGAGCCGACTCAGGCTTGCTCTTTGCCTCAAAACAGAGATCGGCTTTGCCGAGTAAGACCTAGGCGCCACGTAAGTCCTAGGCACCCGACCTACGCTGCCGTCTTCCACGGAGTCGCCGCCCCACGGGAGCCGACTCAGCTTGCTCTTTGCCTCAAAACGTAGATCGGCTTTGCCGAGTAAGACCTAGGCGCCACGTAAGTCCTAGGCACCCGACTTACGCTGCCGTCTTCCACGGAGTCGCCGCCCCACGGGAGCCGACTCAGCTTGCTCTTTGCCTCAAACAGATCGGCTTTGCCAAGTAAGACCTAGGCGCCACGTAAGTCCTAGGCACCCGACTTACGCTGCCGTCTTCCACGGAGTCGCCGCCCCACGGGAGCCGACTCAGCTTGCTCTTTGCCTCAAAATAGAGATCGGCTTTGCCGAAGTAAGACCTAGGCGCCACGTAAGTCCTAGGCACCGACCTCTGGCGGTCGCCCTCCATGGAGTCGCCGCCCCAAGGGAACCGACTCAGCCGGCTCCACACCCCGTAATGAAGATCGCCTTGCCAAAAGAATCACAAGCGAAGATCGAGCGTAAAGCGGGCCTTCGCCGACCGACTTGCGGGCCGAAGGTGGACCCAAATGCCCCCAGTGACCCAAACGAACCTATCTTTCCACCCCTTGATCGACTTGGGCAAATCAAGGACGACCTTGAATTCTGCCGACATCCGAAGATAGTAGTGAGGTGTCTTCGACCGTAATGCCGCACTCAAGTGGCTCAAGACGCCATCGCTTGGTCGAATCGAAAGCCGTGACGGATGGCGGTGAAGCCGACCAATATGGCTATCGAAGTTTGGCCATTTGCACCGGAGACACACCTAGCTCATCAAACACTTTTCAAGAAAGGATCGCGGTAGCGAAGGCCGCCTCAAGTGCTTGAGATACGAGGAGCCCTCTGCTCACCATGGCTGCACCGAGATGATTTCGCCGAGCCTCCAACTTGTAACCCTTCGAATGTCAAACTTGACGCAAAGACTTCATCTGCGCTGAAAACTCTTCGAGCGGAACTTCGTCAAGCTGACGTGTGATCGGAATCCATCAGTCGCACCACTTTCGCCCGAATCGCTGGTCGCGGATGAAGGGGAAGGCTAATGCCTCCTTCTCACTCACCGCCCGCATTTATATGGTGGGACCCACTAACGCCACACCTTTGGCGATCAACGGAGAAGATTGAAGCCCCACCGGTGACACCGCCGAGATGAAAAGCAACCCTACCTATTCCCAGAGGGCCCCCACTTTCGCACTCCGTGAGGCTAAACGCCAATGGCCGTGGAACCGCCACGACATCACCACGCCCCATCGATGAAACGCTCAACCCCCATCGAATATTCATTTCACTTGGACTCGCTTCCAACCGACTCCAAGCGAAAGGGGCCAACTGTTATGGTCATAACCACTAACCAGTGATTAAGGAGAAAAACCGAGACACTGCACGGATAAATGCTTGTCTGTCAACAAAAACCGACTCGAGCCTCCGCGCCCGACCCACAAGGCGGCCGACACTTACCGACCCCGCCATGGTCCAATGGATGACTATCATCACAACCGACGCGAGAGGCGGTGCGAGTCGGCCCGTCAGCAACTCTCTCCCGCGGACGACGCGAAAGGCGGTAATGGTCGTCGCCTGGCGATTAAGCGCCCGAGACCATTTCACGTCGCTCGTCCCATCGGACGGCGTGGAGGCGACCAGCTATCACCTTCCGACTGTTAGTCCGCTCGGACGACGCGAAAGGCGGTGCTAGTCGTCCTCCCAACCCTTCACCCATTATAGCCCCGTCCTACCAATTGTCGGCCTCTCCCAACGATGCGAAGCGAATTTAGACCCTCTTATCAGCCACCCGTCCTCAGGGACAGCGGCGTACAGCGCCTTCCAGTTGATTACCTCAAGAACGCCCCCGAGGCCGAGCGAGCGGCCACCCGCCAGCCCCACATACCTCATCTTATGGACTTCCTCCACTCAAACGACGGTTATACGGTACTCGAGCCCATCAAGATCGTGATTAAATGCGCCGATGTTCTTTAACTCCCCATCTCTCACGGTATTTAAGGCACCTCGACCCATGCAGCCTACAGGCCGCCAATCCCATCCCATTAATGGCTAATAGACCACACTAACCCTCAAATTACCCGCAAGTTGACACTGTGAAGGCCACCACCGTGAGGCAGAGAGATGCTCACCAATCACCGGCTCACACGTGGAAGAGAGGGTCGACCAAGAATGGTTCCTTAGCCAACGGAAGACGAAAATACCCCGCAACCCTAGGTATAAGTAGCAGCGTGAACAACGAACCAAGTAAGTAATCTTTTCTGAGTGAATTCCTGCTCCATTACATTATCTCCCACTCTACTAACTTGACCGTCGGAGGAACCACCGGAGATCCCAACTCCGCCTCTTCCACAGGTCCCTCTCTCGGTGGCGAGTCCCTTGATCGAGTCGGCTGGCTTTAGGAGAGAAGGCGGACTCCGCTCTCTTAAAAACTAAGCTCACCCGAGGTTAGTGACTGTGATTATATACATCAACAGTACATTATCATCATTTTTCTTAGGCAATTAGGTTTTTTTCATATCTTGAATCGTGTCCTTTTTTTTGACCCATTGAATCTCAGATTTCAACATTCTCTTTGCAAAGATATAAGAATTCAAGAAAAACTTCCAGTGAATGAACAAGTAAAGAAAATAAAAATCATAAAACGACTTCTTCATATTATGTTCAATTACTATGTTGCTAGAGGAATAAGTTGAGGATATAAATGATTAATATCTATCTTCATTTCTAATTATCTTTGGTGATTTCTTGATAAGGGGATTTCTTGCTTCGCTTAAACATATGCCTATATGATCAGCTTTTAAACTAATATTTATCCTTTCAAGGTACTACTCAAAATTCAACTAATTAAATTGTTTATTATCCTATGAGAATAAGTTTTAGTTTTTCCGACTATATTTTCGGAATTGACTTCTTGAAACTTTGGTTGTGCTTGCCTTGCTATTGTTCAGAGGATAGTATCACATGTGATCATTAAAAATTAAATTTTTGTGCGATTAGTTATAATGATAAGCTGATAGATGCGATGAAAATTAGTTGGATAATTTTCCATATTTCGAAAAATTTTAGTAATCAAAATTTGGTGTAATTCTTTCTCTTTGCTCCCTTCAGTTCTCCTAACATTGGTTGCAGTTGCTGTCACAACGTTCTTTCCATCATAAAATATCTCTAAATAGCTTGGATAAGCCTCTTCTCATCTCATGGTAAGTTTTTTCCCTAAACATGTGCAATTTTAATTTTTTGTTAGTGATTAGGGAAAAATGCTTCTTGATTCAATTTCTTCTAACTGTTAATTTTATTGATCAAGCTATAATTATAACTAATGTGCTTGCTTTTATGTGTGTATGTAGAATGAGAAAGCATTTTGATACTAATATTTTCAAAACATGGACAAAAAACTTGGTTAAATTTATTTTTGGTTGCAAGTATGATAGCATGAAAGAGTGTCTCATTAAGCAGTTATTTGGTTCGTTAATGAATGTCCCTATTCTCATTAACTTTCCAAATTATTATCTATTTGTATTGTTATTTTTTATCATTTCTCATACCTGAGAAATATCGGAGAATATACTCCTTTGTTCCTACTCAATTATAGTGATCACAAACTCCATTGCATTTATATAGCCGCAAGCAATGGCTTTAGGTCATTTGATGCCTATGCATGGACTGATGTTGGCAGCGAGAGAACATTGTATTCGGCTCAGGTATTATCTATAAGCATCCGAAAAATGGTGATCTATAATGGTAGTTCGTAGCATTATTGCTATTTTGGGCTTAATGCATTGTTAGGGCAGATTATATATTTTTTATTAGTTTTCTATAATTCGATATGTCATTTTTTTAGGGCCAAATTTGTTATCACCAGACAATTTGTGCATAATACACTTTTTTCATTGAATAGTTAGATTTTTGTGTAGATAAATCTACCAAAAAAATTATTCTATATGTTGAAATTTGGGGTGATTTTTTTGTCTAGATTTGAAGTAATTTTGATTAATTTATTTCTTTCAGTTTTAATGGAAGCCACAATCAGATCTTGCTCCAATTTCATTCAAATTTGCTGATTATAGTTCAAGATCTTACGTCATACCTGCTCATCAAAATTTGATAACTCCCATTGAATTCTAAAAGAAAATTCAATCTCTTTAGAAGGTTAGGTTGGAGTACCATTTGGTTTGGCTTAGGTTGCAAGAAAAAGAATGTGGTAGAGGAAGAGAGCTCCTTGATTCTGAAGGCATGTTTGCAATTATCCCTAAATGTTATTTCTCAAATATTCATTGATATTTGATCTAAGAGTTTATTTATTTATGTGCAGGAGTTGTTTTATAGATAGTTAGATATCACCCATAAGATTTTGTAGTCATCCAGATAAGCTTCCTAATCTTGAGTTGGGAAAACTATTTGTTAAGATTGCAAGTGCCTACGAGGTATGAATTTGATCCTTTGTAGTTTTTATAATATTTACATATTTTTATTCATACTTTTTGCTTCTGATTTATGTGCATTCAGAGGAGGCAGAGCATACTTGCAAGTGATTATTACATTTTGACATATTATTTATCATTTGAAACCTATAAGAAATGTCATATAAAGAAAACTGATATTATCTTAGACTTAAACATCTCAACTATACCCAATTTTATGAAAAATCCGTTATTTTTCTTGACTTTTTATCATTTAAATCTCAAATTATATGATTATCTGTCAGCTCTATTTGTGGTTTGACATGGGATCTAATTTGTTACGTCTAAAATTTGTGCATTACCAATTTGAATGGAACATCCTGAGGTATTGGTCTGCATCCTGAAAGTTTAAAGTTTGTATTGTGTTCTTGATGAGAAGTATACTGCATCCATTAGAATATCATATACAGCTACACTGCATTCCTCATGAGAAAGTTTAAATTTCTATTTATGTGTTTAAACAAAACTTTGAATCTTGCTTGCTTTATGCCCTCGATTGAATTACATGATGTTTCATCAATGTCTCGATTTCTTGCGCTCATTGTCAATTATCCAAACAATTGTATGCAAGGTACTACTGCATATTTGATCCTTCTACTATAAAAAATATTTTAACATTGGGAATTTCACCTTTTTTTATGACATCAAAACACAAGCTTAGGATGATAAAGTTGGAAGTCACGACTAAAAGTTATTGATAATGAAATCTTCCCAAAATTTTAACTCTGTCCCAAGAGGAAACCATGATTGAATGTAAAATTAAAAACGACAAAATTGTCTAGCAAAAAGTAGAAAATAATGAGGGTTTAGGAAAATTTTAAATTTCTTTTTCTCGCTAATCTTGACTTTTATATTGGGAAATATGCGTCGAAGTTATTTTCTTGGTCTTTTGTGTGGCTATATGCACATGAAAGGAAAAATATATGAGTATATATGTTTATATCAATGTGAATAGTTGATTGGTTATATTTGGATTGTGATTCATATGTTGTGAATTTATGCTTATTCTTATTAACTCAATTGTGATATATCAACTACTTTTCTACCTAAAGCAAAACCTCAAAGAATACTGTAATGTTTATTTAGTTGTACCTGTAATTGTAATGTTTATTGCAACCTAAAATTTCATTAGACTCAAGGTGTTTCTTCTCTTGATTGTTTAAAGCTGAGATTTTCAGCTACAATCTCTCTTTGATTAAAAAGGATCATTGCAACCATCAAGTCCTCTCTCCCAAACAGTTAAGGTGAGGTTTTTTCCACTCCATTCTACAATTTTGTTATTTCTTCTAAAAATTCAAGAAAATCAGCACTCTGAAGCTTCTGTGTTCAAAGAGCTCGATGCCAAACACAAGGTATCTCCTCTCAACTAATTTTCCAACAAACTCTAAATTTACAATTTTATGATACCCAATTTTCTATTGTTTCTTCCTGATCTGCAAATTTGGGTTTGAATTAGTGTGAACCACGTGAATATACAAGTTTGCTTCTATCTGTTTTATAGATGGTTATTTAAGCATAGATGGTCTAAAATAGAGCGACACTACCTTAGGCTTAAAAGCCATGTAAGATATCTTGACCAAAATAAAATGCGCATTTTCTTTGTGATTGATGTGAAAATATGTGTCAATTTTACTAAATAACATCAAAGCCTAATTTCTTCTTCTAATATAAATTTGTTTACTATAATTGGATTTATATAACTTCATCAAATTTTGTTAAAGTATGGATGATAAAGGAGCCTATTTGTAAGAAATCCCCAAAGATGACATAAATGTACATAAATATGAAAGACATGTTATGCAAGACTCTTTAACCTTATGGAACCACCAATTAGTATGAAATAGTTTAGTGTATCTTATCTTATCATGTAACTAAATAAATATAGAATGTATGTAGTGTTTGCAATTGTTTGAAAACATGATATCAATAAGCAAGACTATATAACATAATAAAATATTATTATAAAGTATTGCACTTATATTTAGTTATTTATATTTAATTAAAAACTATTTTAATGTATTGCACTTATATATTTAATTAAAAGTTATTTTAACAATATCTATTGTTATTTTATGCTTAATGTGATTTTTACAAAAACATAGATACATAATATAGAATTAGGGTGTGCAATACTTTCAAACAGATACGTGATGGAGTGGGTGTACGGTGACATATATAATTGGTGTAGTCTTTGAACTTTATTAGTAGTTTTGATAGGATTGCTTGTGTAATTTTGATATGATACATGATTAAATTAAAGGGATACTATTATATTACTAAAATGTTATTTGTTTAATTATATGGATGTAATTATTACGTGTGTTCTTACCTTTTTCTATCACGAGAGAAGTTAGTTTATTTTGCATGGACTTACTACGTCATGAATATTGTATTCATGTACCTAAATGTTTGCAATAGAACCCCTCCAACCTCCATAAATTTATGATGGTTCTTTGGGGCAATTATGATGATGAATGTATATTGGAGGTTGAGCTTTGTTTTTTATTATCGGTTTTGTTATTTTTTCTAGAAATTATCACTTTTTTTTTTCAACTTTTATTGCATTGTACTTGATTCTAGAGATATATTTGCTTTGTATTCATTGATGTATTAGCTTCATGTGTAGGTGAATCATCCTTCAAGTTATATTCCGGATAATACCATGAGGTTAAAAATAATTGTGACGAGAAAAAGATAAGTCTTTTCTATTATTCTTTAGTCTTTCAATAACTTTTGTCTCAAATATTATCTTAAGATTGTGTAGTAACATTGTCTTGAAACACCATTTACCCAAGTTATGTGTTCACTTACTGTTTCTAAACGGATGCTTACCAAATTTTGAATGAGAAATGGTCTTCTCCTTACATTCTTTTGATGAATTCTTTTTATAAATTGTAAGTTTATATTTAATATTTATTTGAATGATTTATCTTCATATTTAGTTGTTAGAGAAGTGGTTGTATTTCAAAATAACATGGAAATTGTTATTAAGTGGTTAGAGAAGAAGAAAAATGAAAGAAATACCTATTTGGAAATTGAAAATTTTACACATTTATTTATTTCCTCATTGTTTCCTTTTATTTTGATTGTTTGCTTGGAAAATTTTACACAAATGCTTATTTCCTTATTGTTGATGCTTCTTAGCAAATCTACTATCCATTAAATTCAAGAAAGAATATTCATGTATGTGCAAGTATTTTGTTAAATCTATGCATAAGATCCTACAAGAGCATTAGGAGATTCATCCGGGATAAAGAGATTTCTTTTAATTTAAATTTATTGATCTTATCGTGACATTAGACATAATTAATTCTAAAAGTTCCCTATTATTGATATAGTTTTCAATATCTTTGCTTTGATTTTGTCCTCTCATTGATCTTTTATTGTTATTTTTTACTTTTATGAGATTTGTGTTTGGGAAAGAGAAAGAAATCTGGATATTATACAAAGAAGGTGAAGGAGGTGATGAAGAGGATGATACATGACGTAACAAATCCAGTGGTAGAGCCTGATCAATTTTCTGATATATGGCTAGAATGATTATTGTCAGCACCATTTGCTTTCAAATGTGTCGAGTGGGGCGGTGTCGCATTTCAATCTTATTGAAGTTTTTGATATTTTTTTCTTGCTCTTGGGTTCAATGAGTAGACATTTGTTTCATTTATGTGTTAGATTAAGAGAAGTTAATTTTCAGATGTACTTTTGTAATGGCTTCTTGAGTTAACTTCAGTTATTTGTTTTGTCTTTGGGATCATATAATTGTTTCTTTACATATTGTGTTACTATATATATTTATGTCTCGGTACATTTTTACCAATGCAATGCATATATTTTAAATTGTTATTTATCGATCACCAATCAACTAAATTAAATTGCTCGATATCTCTAAATAATAGTTTATATATATATATATATACATCATTTATAGAAATATAGAGACAACAATCTTATCTTTTTAAAAAAAATGAATCATAAATTCTTTTATGAAATTAGTTTTATTATAAAATTTTAAAATAACAATAAATCTAGATTATTATTTGCAAATATTAGTATATTTAACAATAGGCCTAACTCCGGCCCAAATGGACGGATAAATACTAGTATCTTAAAAGCCCTAGAGGCGCTACTATTTACCTTTTATCGTTCATTTTCGCCCGAGATCACTGCTCACCTTTCATCGCTCACCAAGACTACAAAACACCTTTAACTTAACACATTTATGAAAAACATCTTTAACTTTTTTAAATTACAACCAACATCAACTTCAAGGAGATTTCATATCTAAAACAAATTCAAGGAGATATAAACAACCCCAAAAAATTTATAATTTACAAAAACATCCCCTAAAAGTTTTAACTTTGCAAAAACACCCAAAACTTTTAAATTTTAACAAAATAAGCTAAAAATTTAACACTTACGTAAAAAGCTGAAAATTTCAAACCTACACTAAAAATCTATAAATTGCAAGCAGCCCCTAAAATTTTGTGATTATGCAAAAACACCCAAAACTTTTCAAATTTGCAACAAACACCCTCAAAATTTTAAAATTTACCCCAACACCCTAAAAACTAAGTTTAAAAATAAACATAAGATTTCAGATCTGAAACATTATAATAAAATTTAAGAAGGTACAAACAACCCCAAAAGATTTAGAATTTACAAAAACACCCAAAACTATAAATATTTATAAAAACACCATAATAATTATAAATTTACAAAAAAATAAGAGTTTCAAACGAAACCAATAAACCGAAAATCAACATTCCCCGAAAAGTTTTAACTTTGAAAAAATAATACAAAACTTTTCAAATTTAGCAAAAATAAGCTCAAAATTTAAAACTTACGTAAAATGCTTGAAAATTTCAAACTACACTGAAATCTATAAATTGCAAGCAGCCCCTAAAATTTTGTGATTATGCAAAAACACCCAAAACTTTTAAATTTGTAACAAACACCCTCAAAAATTAAAATTTATAGAAATATATGTGAATATTTACAAATAGCCCCTAAAAATCAATAGTTACCACAACTATTGTACTTTTTTATGTAACTTTACTTGGACAACTTTGCCCCCGAAGTTTCCACTCACACATGAAGCAAATACATGTAACGACATGCCTACTTACTATATATATCTCTATATCTCTATCTTTATCTCATCGTTCACCGCTTTTACAAAACACTTTTAAATTAACACATTTATAGAAAACAACTTTAACTTATTAAAATTACAACTAACATCAAATTCAAGGAGATTTCATATCTAAAATAAATTCAAGGAGATATAAACAACCCCAAAAATTTATAATTTACAAAAACATCCCCTAAAAAGTTTTAACTTTGCAAAAACACCCAAAACTTTTAAAATTTAAGAAAAATAAGCTCAAAAATTTAATACTTATAAAAAAAGCTTAAAAATTTCAAACCTACACTGAAATCTATAAATTGCAAGCAGCCCCTAAAATTTTAGATTCTCAGAAAAACACCCAAAACTTTCAAATTTGTAACAAACACCCTCAAAAATTGAAAATTTACCCTAACACCCTAAAAACTAAGTTTAAAAATAAACTGAAGATTTCAAATATGAAACATTACGATGAAATTCAAGAAGATACAAACAACCCCAACAGATTTAGAATTACAAAAACACCCAAAACTTTTAAATTTGTAACAAACACCCTCAAAACTTAAAATTTATCCCAACACCCTAAAAACTAAGTTTAAAAATAAATTGAAGATTTCATATCTGAAACATTACAATGAAATTCAAGAAGATACAAACAACCCCAACAGATTTAGAATTACAAAAACATCCCCTAAAAAGTTTTAACTTTAAAAAAACACTACAAAACTTTTCAAATTTAGCAAAAACAAGCTCAAAATTTAAAACTTACGTAAAATGCTTGAAAATTTCAAACTACATGAAAATCTATAAATTACAAGCATCAAACCTACAATGAAAATTTATAAATTACAAGCAGTCCCCATAAATTTTGTATTCTCAGAAAAACACCCAAAACTTTTAAATTTGCAACAAACACCCTCAAAACTTAAAATTTATCCCAACACCCTAAAAACTAAGTTTAAAAGTAAACTGAAGATTTCATATCCTAAACATTACAATGAAATTCAAGAAGATGCAAACAACTCCCAAAGATTTAGAATTTATAGAAAACATCCTAAAACTATAAATACTTGTAAAAACATAAAAATTATAAATTTATAAAAAATAAGAGTTTCAAACGAAAACCAATAAAAGTTTTAACTTCAAAAACACACCACAAAACTTTTAAAATTTAGCAAAAACAAGCTCAAAAATTTAAAACTTACAGAAAAATCATTAAAATTTTAAATTTACAATGAAAATATATAAATTGCAAGAAGCCCCTAAAATTTAAAGCTTCAAAATTTCAAACTTACACCGATAATCTATAAATTCTAAGTAACCCCTAAAATTTTAGATCTTACAAAAACACTCAAAACTTTTAAATTTGTAATAAACACCCTCAAAAATTTAAAAGTACATTCAAAATCTTAGAATTACAAATAGCCCACTAAAAATCAATAGAAACTTTTCAAATTTGCAGTAAACACCCTCAAAAATTCAAAATTAATAAGAAAATATCAATATTTACAAATAGTCCCCTAAAATTAATAGTTACCACAACTCGTGTGCTTTTTTATGAACTTTACTTGGACAACTTTGCCCCCGAAGTTTCCACTCACATATGAAGCAAACACATGTAATGCACATGCCTACTTACTATATATATCTCTCAGATTCTATAGAAAATGCCTTTACCTTTTAAAATTACAACCAACACCCTCAACCAAAACATTTAGATTTTATAAAAAATTTCCCAAAATAAGCTCAATAATTTTATACTTACAGACAAAGCTTGAAAATTTCAAACCTACAATGAAAATCTACAAATTACAAGCAGCCCCTAAAATTTTAGATTTTGTAAAAATACTCAAAACTTTTAAATTTGCATCAAACACCCTCAAAATTTTAAATTTACTCCAACACACTCAAAAACTAAGTTTAAAAATAAATTGAAGATTTCATATCTGAAACATTACAATGAAATTCAAGGAGAAACAAACAACCCCAAAAGATTTAGAATTACAAAAACACCCAAAACTTTTAAATTTGTAATAAACACCCTCAAAACTTAAAATTTATCCCAACACCCTAAAAACTAAGTTTAAAAATAAATTGAAGATTTCATATCTGAAACATTACAATGAAATTCAAGAAGATACAAACAACCCCAACAGATTTAGAATTACAAAAACATCCCCTAAAAAGTTTTAACTTTAAAAAAACACTACAAAACTTTTCAAATTTAGCAAAAACAAGCTCAAAATTTAAAACTTACGTAAAATGCTTGAAAATTTCAAACTACACTGAAATCTATAAATTACAAGCATCAAACCTACAATGAAAATTTATAAATTACAAGCAGTCCCCATAAATTTTGTATTCTCAGAAAAACACCCAAAACTTTTAAATTTGCAACAAACACCCTCAAAACTTAAAATTTATCCCAACACCCTAAAAACTAAGTTTAAAAGTAAACTGAAGATTTCATATCTGAAACATTACAATGAAATTCAAGAAGATGCAAACAACTCCCAAAGATTTAGAATTTATAGAAAACATCCTAAAACTATAAATACTTGTAAAAACATAAAAATTATAAATTTATAAAAAATAAGAGTTTCAAACGAAAACCAATAAAAGTTTTAACTTTAAAAAAACACTACAAAACTTTTCAAATTTAGCAAAAACAAGCTCAAAATTTAAAACTTACGTAAAATGCTTGAAAATTTCAAACCTACACTGAAATCTATAAATTACAAGCATCAAACCTACAATGAAAATTTATAAATTACAAGCAGTCCCCATAAATTTTGTATTCTCAGAAAAACACCCAAAACTTTTAAATTTGCAACAAACACCCTCAAAACTTAAAATTTATCCCAACACCCTAAAAACTAAGTTTAAAAGTAAACTGAAGATTTCATATCCTAAACATTACAATGAAATTCAAGAAGATGCAAACAACTCCCAAAGATTTAGAATTTATAGAAAACATCCTAAAACTATAAATACTTGTAAAAACATAAAAATTATAAATTTATAAAAAATAAGAGTTTCAAACGAAAACCAATAAAAGTTTTAACTTCAAAAACACACCACAAAACTTTTAAAATTTAGCAAAAACAAGCTCAAAATTTAAAACTTACAGAAAAATCATTAAAATTTTAAATTTACAATGAAAATATATAAATTGCAAGAAGCCCCTAAAATTTAAAGCTTCAAAATTTCAAACTTACACCGATAATCTATAAATTCTAAGTAACCCCTAAAATTTTAGATCTTACAAAAACACTCAAAACTTTTAAATTTGTAATAAACACCCTCAAAAATTTAAAAGTACATTCAAAATCTTAGAATTACAAATAGCCCACTAAAAATCAATAGAAACTTTCAAATTTGCAGTAAACACCCTCAAAAATTCAAAATTAATAAGAAAATATCAATATTTACAAATAGTCCCCTAAAATTAATAGTTACCACAACTCGTGTGCTTTTTTATGAACTTTACTTGGACAACGTTGCCCCGAGTTTCCACTCACATATGAAGCAAACACATGTAATGCACATGCCTACTTACTATATATATCTCTCAGATTCTATAGAAAATGCCTTTACCTTTTAAAATTACAACCAACACCCTCAACCAAAACATTTAGATTTTATAAAAAATTTCCCAAAATAAGCTCAATAATTTTATACTTACAGACAAAGCTTGAAAATTTCAAACCTACAATGAAAATCTACAAATTACAAGCAGCCCCTAAAATTTTAGATTTTGTAAAAATACTCAAAACTTTTAAATTTGCATCAAACACCCTCAAAAATTCAAAATTAATAAGAAAATATCAATATTTACAAATAGTCCCCTAAAATTAATAGTTACCACAACTCGTGGTGCTTTTTTATGTAACTTTACTTGGACAACGTTGCCCCCGAAGTTTCCACTCACATATGAAGCAAACACATGTAATGCACATGCCTACTTACTATATATATCTCTCAGATTCTATAGAAAATGCCTTTACCTTTTAAAATTACAACCAACACCCTCAACCAAAACATTTAGATTTTATAAAAAATTTCCCAAAATAAGCTCAATAATTTTATACTTACAGACAAAGCTTGAAAATTTCAAACCTAAAATAAAAGCTATAAATTGCAAAAGGCCCCTAAAATTTAAAGCTTGAAAATTTTAAACCTACAATCGATAATCAGAATTCAAAGCTGCCCCTAAAATTTTAGATTTTGTAAAATAATTCAAACTTTTCAAATTTGTAATAAACTCCCTCAAAAATTTAAAAGTTATAAAAAATATGTGAATATTTCAAATCTACAAATAGCAGATTCAAAATCTTAGAATTACAAATAGCCCTCTAAAAATCAGTAGTTATAATAAAAAGCACGTGCAACGCACGTGCCTAAGTACTAGTATATTAAAAAAGCCCAATGGGGCTACTATAGCAGCATTTGCTGCAGTATTTTTCGTAATTTTTCACTAGACCAAACTGCCCCTTGCCTCTTGCTACAGTATTTTCCGCCATACTGTAGCACCATTCACTAAAAATGCCACTAGACTTACAATTAGCCCCTTAAAAATTTTGAGATTTACATAAAAAACCCTGAAAGTTTTAAAACTTACACGAAACACCTTCAAAAAGTAAAAACTTGCAAAAATACCCTGATAAAAACTTGCAAAAATACCCTGACAAATACACTAAAAAACCTAAAAATTACAAATCACACAATGCAAAATTTTGATTTGTAAACAACACCCTACAACTTTCAAACGCTGCAAAAACCATCCTAAATTGAAAATTTTTCTAAAGGTCCTTAAAAAAGTTTAACCTTCACAAACAGTTGAAATTGTTCATCCACCAACTGATGGAGCAAACACGTGCATCGCACGTGCCTCCTCGCTAGTATAGGCAAAAACGCTGAACGAACCGGTAACGATCAAACCTTACGCCCGACCGCCGCAGTTCATCGTTCTCTTCCGCTGCTAAAAAACTTGGGTTAGGGTTTTCGATTTCTCCGCTCCAATGGAGATCTTGGGATCAGAAGGCGAGCTCTCCTCAGGCTACAAGCTCGTTCCTTGGTCGAGCTGGGACCAGTGGCACTTCGTCAGAGAATCCCTCTTCTCTTCTTCGCCCGATTCAGTCTCCAAAGCTCTCCAAAGGGTAACGATCCTTGTCTCGGTTCAATCTCTAAACTAAACCTTTTTTAAGACTGCGTTTGGATTCAGGGAATTAATTTCAAATTCCAGAATTGAATTCTGAAATTTGAAATCCAGAATTTGAAATTCAATTCCTTTGTTTGGCAAACATCCGAATTTGAATTCCAAAATTCAATTTCAAATTCATGTTTGGCAAACTTTAGAATTTCAATTTTAAAATTTTCAAATGAGTTGTTTGGGAACTAGCAGAGTTTTAATTTCTACACCAAAATTGTAGTTCAAGACAATTTAGAAATAATATAATCAATTTACACAAGTTATGCATCAAAATTGGTGGAAATAAATATTTAAAATAGTATATCAAATATCCAATTAACTTAACATATAGATTAAATGTCTTAAAACCTCAAATGTAGAAATGTTAGTAGTTGACCTAATAATCACCATAAAATGACCGAAATTATTCATCAATAAAATTTTGTAAACTCATCCACCGCTAAGTATAACAATAAATAAATTAGAAGCTTCAAATATTGCATATAACAATTCAACAAAATCAAAGATACAAAAAATTCAACAAATACGAACAATAGAAGCTAATATCTCCCCATTATGTCATGCTTAAGTTGTTTTCGCACTAATTTCTTTAAAACTTTTCCATCTGACTCAAATGAAAGTTTCTTTCTAATGCTTGTACGCTTTTGCTTTGTATTTCTCATTGTAGCTTTCTCTTCTCGGTTCAAGAGGTAAGTCCTTCTTCACGAGGTTTTAAATCACCTGAAACAACAGGAAAAAGACCAAATCAGCTCATCATTCTCAAAGATTGTGAAGACTTGCAACAGAAAAGAAATCATGTTCTATTTGGATTGCTAGGAATCAGACACCAACCCCAATCAGCACCGATTTCAGTTGATGCAAACCCACATCAACAAGTCTAAGAAAGCTCTACAAGATATTTCGAGGGAAGCAAAATTATGATAACTAGCTTTTTTTTCCCATCATCTTCACCTACATCTTCCCTTACACGTTTCCTTTGACCATGTAAACTTTGTCAGTCTGACATTTTCTGCTAAATTGTTTCATTAAAATTTAAATGTATAAGACAAATATATACAATACAATAAATGAAGAAAAATATCCAACACTATAGTTATCTAAGAGATAGAGTTGCTCATACACTAAAATCAAACCCGTATTTAAACCCGTACAATTATGCATAACCAGATGCATTTAAGCATAAAAGACCTTCAATATCATCATTGTGGACCTCATAACCATGCACATCCCCAAGTATTTTTGACAAAGAGTATCCATGGAAAAAAATCAATGACCCCTAGGACTGTTAATATGCCAAGGAATTGAAAGGTCACACCTATCTTTTTTTCTTTGCATGAGAGGACAACAGACTGATGAAGCAAGTAACAACCTATTTATATGTTTCTGAAGCTAAAAGCACTTGTTTTATACATAGAACATGTAGTTGGGCTATAGCAAGAATCTCACAGATTTCAAAAGAAAAACTAACATTGGACAGTTTTGCTCATTGATTGAACCATTAATCAAAACTCCTAAAGTAAAGACAATATCATCCTCCAAAACTATATTACTGCCTACAAGATCTTCACTATATACACTACCTCTGTGCAATAACCGAACATTGGAAGGATTTATGAGTGGTATTTGGTTACTATATTTGTCACTCACCATAAACCATTTGTTATATAACTGCAAAGAATGTCGTATAAATGCTTGGAAATAAGATCTACTAAATTTCCATAAGCTATCAACCCCTGCTAATCCAACTGAATACACTATTTCCCAAGAACCTAGAAATAGGGAAAATGAGAAAAATCCCTTTTTGGGTCTCATTTAATACCCTATTTTTTTGGAAAGAGATGGGGAGAACTAGGAGAATTCACGTTGGAAAAAAAGAACACATTCTGTACATTAGTTTTGATCTATTACTTTGGTACTGAGTATAGTGATAAAACAGAACACAAGTTCATTCTTGATAACACAGATATTTTCCATGAGGACCCTTTATATCCCTCTTGAATGCACAAAGTAGTAGCAACATGGTGTATCAAGCTTAAAATTGCAGTTCAATTGGTCATCCTCATACTAGCTGAAATAGGAAAATATGGGGAAACTGTTATCTGTGTAGGGATCAGGTGTCCCTCCTGAAGCAGTATCCAGTCTTGAATGGTAGGGTCTTATATAATTTAATTCCATATCTTGCTGTGGAGGCAAATCTTAGTGGCCTTGAATAAGGAATTGAGAGGTGGAAATAATTGTCCATGAATGGAGATCATGGGAAAGAAATTGAGAGGTGGAACTTATGGTCCATGTCATATTAATTGAGGAGAAAAAATGGCTGGCAAGTAGGTGCTACATAAAAATGCAAAATAAAAAAAAACACATCCTTTGAAGAAATTATACATCCATATAACTCAGGTAGGTGCTACATAAAAATGCAAAAAAAAAAAAAAAATCCTTGAAGATATTATATATCCATATCACACACACTTAATAAATAAGATTACAAAAAAACTTAAATTATGCATCAAAGTTATCATAAGAATGAGAAAGGCAATGCTAATCACTGTAGAGGAAAGTTTGACATAGAAAATTGAGCCAATGCTCATACAAGAGCTAACTATCTTGCTATTGGACAAAAATAGAACAAGTGATCTGATTCTTACTTGCATTGGGCAACTCATGGGAATAGTAAGCGTGTCCCTTCAACAAGTATAGATTCTGCAAAAAAAATTGCAAAATGAGAATTATACTAATTTATGAATCCTGGTCAAATATATAGAAAAAAAATTTAACTTAAAAAAGGCATCATCTTTCACGCATCCAGATAAAGAGCTGGTAATTAAAAAACGACCAGATCAATGAGACAAAGAGGAATTGATATCGATTGAGCTAGAATGAGAGAAGTAGACCAATCGAACCAAACTTGGTATATAGAAGAAGAAAAAGAGAAGTGAAAGCTTGAACCCCAAAATGTCAATTTTGATCTAGGGTTAGGGTTTCGGTGGAAGTGGAGAGGATTGAGAGGGAGATTAGTAAAGAAATCAATCGAGAGAAGAGAGTTTGAATTTAGGCTTTAGGGTTTCGGTGGAACAAGAAATAGAGGATCGCGAGGATCTCACCGTTGTCAATGATTGCTGTCATCGCCAGAGGTGAGATTAGGGCTTGCGAACCGTCATCGGTGATCGTCGCCGTCGCCGGTTGGATCGTCGTCGCCGGTTGGATCTAGGATCTAGGGTTTTTGTGGAACTGGAGAGAGGGACGATTGAGAACGGAAGTGGCGAGAGAGAGATTGCGAGCGTCGGGGTGGAGAGAAGAAACGAGCGGAATTGTAAATGACAGGGTGTGGGTCGGTAATTAGAATTCTGGATTTGTTATGGGTCTACGATGTTAATGGATTTGGGCCAATATTCGGTATTCAAATTCTTTTGAATCCAAACAATATAATTGGGCCAAATACATTATTTGAAATGAAATACTGGTTACCAAACAGATTGTAAAAAAATTTTGGTCCCTTTTTCTTTCAGATTAGCGCCTGGAGGAGTAGAGGTTGCCTCCTCCCCGTTCCCATCGACGTGACCGCTGCAATTGTGGAAATTCAGCAGAAAGATCCCTTCTTCAGGTACAAGTCGATAACTTGTAATTAAATTTGTATATATGATATAAAAGTAAGGTATTTAGTTGAAAAAAGAGGAAATTTAGATTGAGTAAGGCATTTTATTTTTAGCATTGTTTGATCCCGTTTAGCTGTAGAATGGACTTTTAAATTTGTTATTTTATAAACCAGACTTTGAATGTTATGTTTTGTTTAATTGTGCAGAGAAGGAATTCCTAGTGATGCTCTGAACTCGGAGGAGTTGTTAGCGATGTTGTACTCTATGGCAATAATGAGGTGTTTTTCAATTTACACTGTAGAAATTTATAATTTAAAATTTATTTTTATAGTGAATTGACGATATATATATTTTTTACATGGATTTGGTTATTGTAGTATTTAAGAAGATTGACACTACTTGGAGATTATTTTTTGATCTAGTCATTGTAAGGTTTATTTTGTGTTATTCTCTCTCTTTTGGATTAGTCTTGGTTATTGGATTTTGGTTTGCACGTGGCTAAACTGCAGAATAAATCATCTATCTTGTTCATGGCATATGCCTTGACTGTTGATGGTGATATAACTAAGCTTATTTTGTTTTCTCATCTTAGTTGAACAGACATCGATATGCTTGGGGTAGCTGTACAAATTGAGTCGATTTTTTTCCTCAACTTCTTTCTTTATAATGAAAGGTCTTTAAAAAAAAAATTAAATTTGAGCATTAGGCATGCGTGAGGCTGAAATATACTTCCTAAATTATATAAGAATGAACATGTATAAGCCTTGGTGTGCTCTTCGAAGATATCCTATTTGGAACTTCAGGGACCTTTATAACTAAGTGTCTGCTTAATTCTCTAGATAAGTAATTTGAACTCGTTATAACTTAAGCTAACAAACCATGTAATGTTCCTGCTCAGTCTTCTCTAAGAGTATAAAGAATCTACTGCCTTATAAAATGCTTAAGAAGATTTTTTATTCTTGTGCTGTCCAAGAAGTGAGCATCTTGTTTGCTCAAATAACCATTTAATTGCTATTGTTTTCCTCATGTGATGCATCGGTCTATTATTTGTTGATCATTTACTTTTCAGGCTTGTGAATTGTTTTGTTGAGTCTGCACACAAGAAAACAGGGCGGTCAATATCCGAGTTGGCTGATGCAGTTGGTATCCCGCGGATGTTGGTGGATATTCGTGTCATGGTTGTTTACCTTTATCCCTTTTTAGTTCAATAACAATTTCAGGGTTGCACTTGCATTATTTGTGAAAAGAAATCTCATGCCATGTCTGGTTTCTTGCCTATGTTATAGAGAGTTCTCACCGAATCTTCCTTCACTTCGTTTGGTCCGCATGGCTAGCACGAAGGTATACCATGTTTCTCCCTATTTGTTTTTATGAGCAACGTTATTAACATATTACCACTTTCTGCACATTTATTTATCCATTTTTTCTGATTTTTTCTGCACAGTAGTAGTGATGAGGTTGTGTACTACTTTAAACTAAGAACCTTAATTTAACATCTTAGCTTGTATGATATCTGAAACTTCCATTATCTCAAGATCTAGTGGTATCTCCTTTAACTTTTATATTTTTGAAAAAAAATTATGCCTCCTAATAACATGTCATGGTGCATTTTTGGGTAGTAAAATCTTTTTTTAAAACATGGAATCCTGTTGCTAAGCACGCACAAAGTTCAATAGGGTTATAGGGTGATGGTGGCAATTGTTCATAATTTGGGTTCAACATGGAATTTATAGGGAGAGGCCAATCAGATATACATTCACAGTGGAATGTGGAATTTTGAGTGCAACATGGAATTTATAGGAAGAAGCCAATGAGATCTACATCCACGGTGAAATGCGGTTGCAACATATACCCAGTTTTGTAAAGAACTTCTGAATATTATGCTGAAATAATGCATTACTTAGAACCGATTCAACTTTATCTATTAAGATACTACAACTTCCTTTCTCTAAAACCTAGAACCTCCAAAAGAAAAGTGAAAATCTTGATACATAACAATTAACAAGGCACTAGACTAACGTTGCTTTTGTACAATTGCATACATTCTTCAATAAATGACTTATAGACTATTCATGCAGTTCATTATCTATGATCAACACTACACTGTTCAGACATTTTGAAGAAAATGTGCTGAACGCTGCTCGAATGATTTATGGTTTCTATGTCATAAACACCTTTGAAAATGTCTAATTTCTGTTCTTTTTGATGGGTCTGAGTCATCTTCAAACTGTGTACCCTAACAATGGTGTATCATGAATCTTGGTTGGTTCCAAGTAGTAACTGATATTTTATATAAGATAACTCATTTGTTTCATGCATATAGATGGTATGACACTGAGCAGGAAGAGAGTTGTATTGACAAATAACTTTTCATGCTTTTAGCATATAATTGAATTGATACTTCTTTGATATTGCACATACTGGGACCTGGGTTTACAATGAAATTTTCAGACAAGATAATGACACCATATGTTTCTGTTCAGGATTTTTTTTTTAGGGTAGAAAAAATAGTATTAAATAATTCTTTACTCTGTTATTTTGCCTGATCACTTTCTCAAGTGGAATGTATGCTGCAGAAGAGCAGAAACCTCTCATCCCAATCCCCAGTTTGTAGTGCTTGGTGTCTCCTCCCTCTCACCGCTGCCGCTGCCACCTCTACCACAAGGTCCACAACTGACAACTGTCTCACATACACACGCAGGGCGCGCGCACACACACTATTGCTCCTCTCTTTTTCACAACTCAATGCTGGTGAGCTCATTTCCATCTCCCTCCATCCATAATTCTCTTTGTATCGTCTCTGAACCTCAATACCCCTCAATTTCCTTTCTTTTCCCTCTCCGGCTCAAGCACCAATTTGCCGCCACCACCTCAGTCTGCCGCCACCAGCTCATTCTATCCTCAGTGGTATTATCTGTTCTCTTCCCATCACCTCCTATAACCTCTGTATCAACGCCAAGTGACCACCTAATCTTAATGCTTGACACTTGTTACTTATGTCATCATTCATGATTATCCTAATTTCAGGTCACCCAATCCTTTCTGCCCTCTCCTGAAGGTCCTCAGACCGTCTTTGGTGGACAAGCAATAACATAGTTATAATACTTTCATATTAGAAGTTGCAGGACATAAAGCAATTTTCCAGATCCTTATCATATCATAGCAATTAGCATGCATCGGAAAGGATGAAAATTTGACCAATTGCTACTTTGTCTAGAAGCTAATTGGTTAGAGGCTGAGCTGGATAATTTGTTTAGGGAGGTATGCATCCTCAGGTTTACTTTCAGTTGTTTCTGTTATGCTTGGCGTCCTATAATGAACCTGGTACCTACCATATGGAACTCATACTGTGTGCTTTATCTTTTTTTTTAATTGTCTATTATAGTCAGTTAAAAAACTTCATGCACAGTGACATGGATGTATTTTTGGATAAGCTTCTTTATTTTCCCTCCATTAAAGGTGCTATCGCTTTTACTAGTTGTTATATCTATCCTTTCCTATTAAAGGCTCATTGAAGGTTAGTTCTTATTTTATTTTGTTATTGATTGATTTGAATAATGATCTCAAACAACTTCAAACTGGAGGTTGAAAGATTTTTGGTGCATACGAAGTATTGTGTCACATTTTATTATGGTTAAAACTAAAAATGAGGTGCATGTTATTATGAGCCCTGTGGGTGAATTTTTCTGTTTCTAAGGGGTTGTTTGGTTATTTTCCTTCACTTTCCAAAACTCACTTTCCTTCACTTTTTGTTGTTTCCGTCACTTTCTTGGGAGAGTGTTTTTTGTGTTTGTTTCGCAAAAATATGGAGCATAATTACTTTCCATCACTTTCCTTTGTTTGGTTCAAATTGAGTGTAGAAGAAAATATTTGATGTGTGACTTGATTCCCTCATTTTCTAGTGTTTGGTTCAAAAAAAAAAAAAAAAAAAAAAAGAAAAAAGAAAAACCATAGTTGTGGTCACCATGGTGTGCTTACCACTCAAAAAGGACAAAATATTTGTGAAACATAAATGGGGTGAAAATACCCAACATTTGAGGGTCTAAAATTCAAATAAGACCACTTATGAATTAAGGGACTAATTTTAAATATAAGGTAGTAATTTGCAAAATTTATAAAGATTTGAGGGACTAATTATGAACATTTGAGAGAAAGTCCAAATCTTTAATTATTCGAGAGACTAATTTAAGTTTTATAAATCCATTTGAGAGACTAATAAATTCATAATATGAACATTTGAGGGAGGAAATTGAAATTGTTTAAAGATTTAGGGATCTATTTATAAATTTAATGGTAATTTGCAATAGAGATTTTAGTGAATAATTTCAACTAATTATGGACATTTAGGAGAGTAATTCTAAACCTCTAAAGATTTAATAGACTAATATTAAGTTTGATCAAGTAATTTTCAAACTTTAAAAATTTGAGGAAATAAATACAAATAATTTGATAATGACTGACTAGTGAAGTTGAGGGGCTTTTATGAAGTTTATAAGCACAATTTGAGAGTTAACAGGACTACTAGTCCCATGAAAATGCTGCTACATAATTCACGGGACTAGTAGTCTCGTTTATTTGTTAGTGCAGCGTAACGCGCCTGACATATGGGTACACATCAAGATAATTAAAAATTATAATAGGCTTGTTAGTGTCAAAATATGTAATATTTTCTTTTCTATAAATGATTGAAAAATTTCAGTTATATATTTATATTAATATAGTTTGTCTATATAAATTAAAATTATAATATATAACTTTAAAATTCTAAAATTTTTCTAAATTTATTAAAAATATTATCAATAAAAATCTCTACCTAACACCACATTATTTAATTATTATTATTAAATAAATCCTACCTACCACCTAATTATTTAACATATCCTACCAAACCTATCAATTTTTATTATTTTAAATGCTCCCACCTACCACCCATATTCTATAAAATAACCTAACTTTAGAATATAGGTTATTTTATAAAGGATAAGGTGAGAGAGTTAGGTTATTTTATAAAATATAGGTGGTAGGTGGGAGCATTTAAAATAATAAAAATTGATAGGTTTGCTAGGATATGTTAAATAATTAGGTGGTAGGTATGGATTTATTTAATAATTATAATTTTAATAATAATAATTAAATAATGTGGTGTTAGGTAGAGATTTTTATTGATAATATTTTTAATAAATTAGAAATGTTTTAGAATTTTAAAGTTATATATTATAATTTTAATTTATATAGACAATATATTAATATAAATATATTACTGAAAATTTTCAATCATTTATAGGAAAGAAAATATTAAATATTTTGACATTAACGAGCCTATTACAAATTTTTAATTATCTTGATGTGTACTGAATTTAACATATTTTTAATATTTACATAATTTTTAAAAGTTTATAAATAAAATATATAAACTAAAATTTTGAGAAGAATATTCTTACTACTATTTTGTGTATAAGTGTTAATTTTACGGATTTCTATAATAGGTTGCATTGTAGTGAATTTTAGGCATAGTAAGTGATAGGTATGATAATTTATTATGATATAAGATTGTAAGTATGTCGATATGTGTGACTTACTAAGACTATATAAGTTTTAATCTTTTGGAAATTAGTAATTAACTAATTTAAAAATATATTATTTATATATATAATATTAATGAAATAAACTAGATATAATTTCAAATTGTATTATATCTTATTACATCCTATGATTGAAAATTATTGGAGCTTTTCTTATATTTTGATTATCTTCGTTTTATTAATTTCATATGAAAATTAGTTTTAATTGTAGTATTATATAATTTGTTCAATATCATGATTTCCAGGCGGAGACATGTTTTCTAACCTCAATCGGGCGGAGGGTATTGTTTTTGTGGTTCGAAGGGGGGTGAGTCAGAAAGTCTTTTAAATTATATTCGGATGCGATTGATTAAACTACAACGAAATATAGGAGAGTTGCGATAAGACCGTGCTTAGCACGGGCTAAAAGACTAGTTTCAGGAAAAGAAACTTGGAATTGATCCAAATTAATGGATTAAGTCTCGAATAGAATGTTGGCATGATATATTCATGTGATTTCAGGATGCTCTTTCTACCCACTTAGTATCATATAAATTTAATTGCAATATAAGCACACCTTTCACTTAGTGATAGTTAATACTGCTCCATCTAGTAATTTTTACCTCGCTGTTGTGTAGCACATGATAACTGCTTCAGTGACTTTTTTAGTCAAAATTTTCTATATATTTATAGATTCTTGTGGATGTTTCTTTAATTTTTTTTTATCATTGATATCTATAATATAATATTCTTGCATTGTTTTTAGGCTTTAGAATGGTTAAAATCCAATTATTGGGAGCCTCAAAGAAGTGTAATTCCTGACGTTCGGAAGGAAGTAAGATTGAGACTACATGAGATGAGTTTTTATCTGAAAAATAAGCATGCAGAAAGGTCTAGTTCTTCACAAGGCAAGCCAAAACGTGAGTATAGATTCTTGTGTAAGGAGCACTTTGCTTCTAGGAAGCGTTTAACCATCAAGTTTCATTGTTGCTAGTTCATTATATTTTAATCTATATTGTTCTTTTGTTGTTTGTTGTGAATACATGCTGTTTACATAATTTTAGGTCTGTAGTGGAAAGATGTGCTCTGAGATTGAAAGAGTTACACTTAAGAACAATGTTTTAAATTTGATTATTGCTCTCATATCTTTTCTTGCTAGTCTATGCAAAAGGGCTTGTAATATCACTCTCTACAGGCACTGGAACTGAGATTCATTCTCTAAATGGCAAATACTATGGATCACAGTGTATATGTACGCGCTTAAACCCGTGTTGGAAATTAGTGACTTGGGTTGTTATAATCTCAAAGTCGGTTGATTAACTTGATTTCCATATAATTGCTCTCAAGGGGGTTTAGTTTAATCTTCTCAATTCTGTATCTACATTTATTTGAAAGAGAAAAATCCTAGAATAAAGTTGGAACTTTATAAGATGGACAGGTTTATATCTGAAACTTCAAAAGCATTTACAGCATGAAAATCCTAGTGATATCTTCCTATCTAATGTTGCCCCTAGAATCACATGATTCCTATATTCAATTAACCGGACAACAACTTAAGGTTGGGAAAGTCTGGCCTGAAGTATATTAGGCGTCAAGTTATACTAGATGCAAAATGAGAAAGAATATCTAACTTGCTCCACTTTATTGTAGTTCTAAAAAGAAGATGCATAAAAACTACGGGATGTCATAATAGATCATTGAGACTACTCTATGTTCATGGTTCCAACATGCTACATTTTTTTTGCTAGTTTTTTTTAGGAGTTTCACTTTAAATTTTTTACTATATCAGAAAGTAAACGGCTGCTAGATGTGCTTGGTTTCATACTATCTTTATGTTAATCTTTGTGTTTTGATTTTCCATTTATTTGTGTTTGAAGGGTTTAAGCGGTCAGGAGTACTAATGAGATGCAACAAACTATCTTCACAGCTTGTTGGGAAACTGCAGGCCTCAAAATCTGATGGTACTACAATTAATCTTTTGACCATATTTACCTATTAGAAAACAAGATTATTCTAGAGTATCTGACATGAGACATCCACAATTTTTTCTTCAAGCATTCAGATGGCATTATCGCTGTGAATCAGGACGTTTGATTCAGTTTCTGCAAAGCCATAGAGGATATCTTTGTCCAAACTCTAGTTGTGATCATGTTTTTGGATGTTAAAATCTTTACTCACTGATTTTATTTTGGAATTGTGTGCACAACACTTTCCTTGACAAGGAGATTGTTATAAATCATGATGTTATAAATCATGCTTTCATTCTTTTTTCTCGTGGAGAAGTGGAACACCCCTAGTAACATGTTTGCAGTATCATGCTTTTCTGTCCAGATTAACAAGTAGGGCGAGTCCTCTGATTGAGGCTGCAATGCATCTTATTTAGGGGATTGGAGTCATGATGCCATCTAGATTGACCATCTGAGATGTGTCATATTAAATTTTGTAGCACAGTTTAATTTCTTTAGATTGGATTTTCTTAGATAAGATAAATTAAATACTAATTTCATAACAGGACGTTTAAACTGTAGTTGGTGCCTGATTTGCTGTTTCGTCGTTGGCACCAAATAAATGAACTTGAGAGGCTGATATTACACCTTTAACTCACTATTTAAAGCTTTACTTTCATATCAAACTACATAAATATCTACTAGCAGGCAACTTTTCTATACTTAGTCGATAAACTTAGTACCATTATCTTTTTGTGCTATATTTGCAACCAGTGTTCTAGCGTTTCTTGTTCACTGTTGACATCTTGATAAGCTTAAAAATAAATTCACAGTTTCTTTTTCATATTTACATTGAAAGAAGCCAAAGTAGTATCGTTGGTGTGGATGTTGATAGAATATTTTTTTGTGCAGTCTCCGACAAATGGCTTTCCAAGATATCAAAAAGAATCGCTCGGCTATACTCTTCATATCCCTCAGAAGTGGTAGCAGTGCTTTTGGAGTATTTACATTTGCAAGCGCCTGATTTCTCAAAGGGCACGGACATGGAATGCTCTGATGACTCGAATGTGGATGATTCAGGACCCCATTCAGACACAGTGTTTGGTTTAAAGACAATAATTACCAAACTATCAAGTAAGACACCTGGGTTAATACTCAGCATACTGAAAACGCTCCTAGAAATGATAGAAGTCAAGGAATCCACTCAATCTGAGAAAGGTATTTATATGAATAATTCCCTCTTGAGCTTACCTGATGAGTCTCTTGGTCTTGTTACTCAATTATATCCCACATAAGTTTTAGTTAACCATGCTATTTTCCTACTGAAATTTAGTGTGACCTGTTTAGAAGAGTTTCATGCTTTTTGCAGATAGTCAATAATTACAGCTTTCAATTTTCATGCAAGCTGTTCTCTTCACCTAGCTACCTACTTTTTCTCTTTGAGACCCTATTCGCTACTTTGGATCTTTCTTCCAAAGCATTTCTTGAAACTTTTTTGACCTAAGCAGGTTTTACGTTGAGAAAAAGAAAACAAGACACAATTACTTCTTTTGTTTCTTTTCCTCTCTGGGTTCTTTCTTTGAACTTTCTAGTCAACCAAATATAGTAATAATCTTATCTGTTTGGAAATCTATGACTATTCTAAGTGGCTAATTTTGAGTACTTCGTTTTTTCAGATGGATGCCGTTTTCTTTCATCAAAGCACCAGAGCGAGATAGCTGACGCCAATCATCTCTGTTCTCTTGTTCACTGGCTTCTCATGAGACTGAAGTCTTTGAAGGATTCTGGTAGAATAGGAATTATTGGCGAATCCCTCGAAACCTCAACAGACAAAAATGCTCCTCCAAATGTTTCGCTAACAAAACTCCTTCACAAGATCCTTTCTCTATCAATTGTGGGCGATAATCACCTCTCAAGCTCAGTATTGCTTCTTGCTCGAATGATTGGCAACACTTCTTTAACTTTAAAACTGAAGAAGCTCCCTTTGATGGCAACACAACACCAAGATTTCGAAGATGAATCTCCCTTTGAATGTACCGAGAAAATGCTTTTACAAGAAGAGGCATGTATTAAACAAGCACAAGAGAAGCTGGAGCTTTTCAAGTCACAATTAAGGAACCGAAATGTTACAAATTCAACAAAATCAAATGCAAGCGATAGAATGTGGAGCGTTGCTAAATCTTGGACTCCATGTCCAATTGGCATGGTACCTTGTTCATTTAGTTCTACTGCAGTTCTTCCTGTTCTTGATGAGGTTGATGATATCTTAGACCCCGAAGACATTGAAACAGATACGGGTAAGTTTGTGAATGGTCGTGTTTCTCCAAAGAGAGTATCTGGTGAATCTGCTATTGACAATGAAAGTGGCAAGAAAAGGCTAAGGATGACGAGCGAAGAACAAGAATTGGATTTTGTGGAGATATCATCTCCTATGAAAGGTAGATTGTTGATCAATGGCATTTGGACGAAAGTTAGTGAAGAAGAGTTGCTTGATATTGAGTCCAATATCAGAATTTTTGCCAAGTGACTATAAGATCATATTGCAACTTATATAATTATTTTTGATTTGGAAAGTTCTGTTTGGTCTTCAATATTTTGTATTTGCTCATTCAGTTTCTTTCCGAGAGAAAAGGGCAGGAAAAACCTTATTAGAAAGAAATTAATGAAACATCTTCGAGTTTCAATGGAGAAAGCAGAAGGAAATTATATGCTTAAAGCAACTAGAAATCCCAAGAGGTAATAACAAAACAAGTAACTCAAATAGATAATTCAACAACTGCAGCATCAGCTTGTGTAATTATATGGCTTTCTACAAGGGAAAGAAATCTCCCATTTCTATTTTTGAATAGCCTAGATTATAGATAATTTTTGTCATATACGTTTTAAAATAGTACTTATTATTTTTCAACTTGTTCTTTCTTTTTTACCTTCTTCGTCTGCCTTCATAGGCTTTAACATTTATCAACTTGTTCCTTCTTTTTTTCCCTTCTTCTTGTGCCATCATAGGCTTTAAAGTTTTATTTTCAGAATTCACGAGGTAAAGGGAGGTTTTATTTGTAATTTATCCTTCTCGAATATCAATTTCAAAAGCAATGAGTGTTAATAAAACAACTTTAGAATAATAAACTGCAATTTTATCACACATCAATGGTAAAGATTTATTTTCTTTTGAAATCTCTAGATGATAAAGTTTATAAACATATAATATAAAATATTTTTAAAATTTTTTTACCCTAACCTTTATTTTTTAAAAAACTGCTTAGATTTTTTATGGGAAAGGTTTTTAGATATTGGTCCCTCAAATCTTCCATATTAGTCCATCAATATGGGTTTTGGGCGGAAACATAAATCTGGTGTTAATTTCTTCATAGAGGGACCAAATTACAAGACTCCTTAATAAAAGAGGTACTTCTAAGCAATTCCAAAAGATTTGTCGATCTATATGAAATTATTGAAGATATGAGGGACTAATATCTAAATAACTGTAGAAAATGTCCTATTTGAGTTAAACTCACTCTCCAGTTTCAAAACGAAATAGATCCTCTCAAAAATGCCGATCTTCAAAAACCCTAACCCTAAATCCAAACTCACCATCCCCAAATCCCGATCCAAATCCCTCCTCCTCTTGATCTCCACCATCTCCATCGTCCTCCTCCTCCTCTTCTTCTCCTCTTCAATCCCCACCTCTCGATTCTCGATCTCAAGCGATCTCGCCAACAATTCTATAGGAATCGAGCAGAAGAACGATGAGACGTTGAAGTCAAAGGAGAAGAAGTTCTTGTATTGGGGGAATCGGATCGATTGCCCTGGTAAGCATTGTGATTCTTGCGCGGGGCTAGGGCATCAGGAGTCTAGCTTGCGGTGCGCTCTCGAGGAGGCCTTGTTTCTCAAAAGGTTAGTTTTTTTTATTTGATTTGCAAAATTAGGCTTGTAATTATGTAGTGTGAAGTTGCTGCAGAAAAAGCGCATGTCTTTATATTTATTTGCAGCATTTGAAGAACTAGCACATTACTAAAAGATAGCTTGAGATGAAGGGAACCAAATGTCTTTTAAACTCACATTGACTCCCCATTTAGTTAACGTCGAACATCACAATATCGGAATCACCCCTTTGGCTTAGCACTAGACTAGTACAGAACAAACACTGCCCATCGACATGACAACTTGCAATCTGTTTGAGGGAGGAAGCTCAAATCTCTTATAAATCCACATGGCTTCCCGCTTAGTCAATGTGGGGCTAAATAGACCCTAACAGTTTTTAGTAGGTTGCACAAACAGGTTTTTTTTTTTTGTTGAGAAAATAGATGGGATCTTAACAAGATCCCAGCCAGTACCTAAAAATTTAATCCTATGGAATGTCATGTACATGGTTAAATATTTGCACCACAATAAATCAACATACTTCACATAAACCATCTTATTATTAGGAACCCTCATATAAGCAATACATATACATACTGTTGCAAAAAAAGAAATGTATGATATTTTTTTGATTTGGAGAATTAAGGAAAGAATGTACATTGTTATGCTGCGAACTGAAAAACCATTCATTGGAAATGTCTGATCGTTATTTTCTATTCAAATTTCATTTGTTTGGTTTGGTGAAAGTGGTGTCAGCTGAAAGAACTCATTTCAACTGAAAGCAAGAAATGTAAAGATTGCCACATCCGAACTTTTTCTACATCAAGAATAAAACGAGTGAACTGCAATCAAGTTCTTGGGTTGGAATGTGCAACGAAGGCAATAAGTGGACTGGTTAGGAGTGATAGGATCATAGTCGATGAGGAAACAACGACTAGATGTAAGTGTTATTGAGCACGGAGGGATTCATAAGAAAAGACACCATGGTTGTTATTTCAACCAAAGAGATGACTTTTATCATAAGTAATGATTTAAAATTTTATTGTAGCTTTTCCCGTAAATTTCAGTTAAAAGGGTTTGTTGTTGTTAGGTACGCATTTTCACATTTTGCGAAGGATGATCAGGTTATTTGTTAAAGGACTATAAATTTGAAGTATGTGTATACTTGTGGATAAGAAGATTTTATTATGAAATATGACCAGTTAAGATCATAGGTGGAAATTTGAAGTGCATATATATTTCCTTCTTATATTTATAGGAAAATTTTCTTTTTTAAGGATGTGTATGGGTCTTTGTAGGCACACCGTTTTCTCTCACTAGATACGGGATTAGCGGTCCTGATAAATGCTACGCCTAGGTGTAGTTTCATTTAATTCCATTAATTAGACTGGTGGTTTTGCTGCTCGTGCTTATTTTGGTGGAATATTTAGTAGGTAATTTCTTATTTTTATCTCAATATTAATATTTTAGTGATGTATCTTTCTTGCCACATGTTAGTGTTAAAATAGAATTGGTGAAGGTCTAAAATAGAATTAAGGTAGGTTCAACAAGAATTTACAAAAATAAAGTGTTAAAAAGTTCTAAAATTAGCATGTTCGTGTCACATGTAAATTTTCTGGGAGTATTCTCACATTTGCATTATATATATATATATATATATATATATATATATATATATATATATATATATATATATATATATATATATATATATATATATATATGAGATTAATGGGTATCAGATGTCATGGAGGGATTCTCCTCATATGTCATTATGTGGCACAATCCCCACCATGTGAATAAAGTAGGAGAGAGAAAGCTTCATCATGGGGATTGTGCCACATCATTGTATATGAGGAAATCCCCATGATATGATACATTAATATATATATATATATATATATATATATATATATATATATATATATATATATATATATATATATATATATATATATATATATATATATATATGTGAAAAATGGAAAACTTGGTACCAAGTTCCTCAAAGGAACTTGGTAGTGATGTGGACAATTCTAGCCCACATATGTAACTTTAAAAAATAATTCTCTCTCTCTCCTCCCTTGAATGTGTGGGCTAGAATTGTGCCACATCACTATCAAGAAACTTGGTACCAAGTTTCTCCATATCTCTCTCTCTCTCTCTCTCTCTCTCTCTATATATATATATATATATATATATATATATATATATATATATATATATATATATATATATATATATATAGAGCAAAGCTCCTATAAACTTAAGTTGATAGGGAATAGTCATCAACAAACTAAAGTTAGAAAAGCATGTCAATGGGGAAAAAATAACAAAGCTCCTTCAACCCAATCAAAGAAACAAAGCTCTTTAAATCTTATCAATGACCAAAGCTCCTTATATTTAGCTCAAGCCCACAAGGAAAGAAAATTTGCAGAATATATGAATGGCAACATCACTCACACTGACCCTCGTTCATGACAAGGTCTAAAAGTAAAGTGAAAATCCGTAACTAAGCAGCAAAAAAGCTTACAAAACACGTGGAGCTCAATGTTCTTGTTCTACAAATATCTAGATATACTCTCTATATAGCAACTATTCCTGCGCTATTCAGAAGGCACATGAATGATATAAAAATACATGAGCTTACCAAACAAAACCAAAAACAAAAAGTTATAGTATCGAAAAACTACATATCATCACAATCATAAGACTCGTGTTCTAATGTCATCCCCTCATCACCAACTCTACAAACTAAGCATTAAGAACAATTGATTAGTAGCTGGACCTATAGAATCTCACCCGAGCACATGTGAAACTACATATCATCTCAATCTCCTTTGTCTCGCTCCGGTTACCCGAGAAATTCGTCGTCGTCGTCGTCCTTCAGGTAGTTGAGTTTCATGTCTAATGTAACCATGCATCAAGAAAGTAATGTCCCTGAATATAATCAATGTAGTAACTATACCTTAAAAAATAAACATATATACAAATATAAAGTTAATTATTAAAAAGGGTGGCTAAATTCCTAAACTAAAGTAACATAACCACTTGGCAGCATTCATCAAGAAAGCAATGAATGGTAATTACTTTTTGGGGGGGGGGGCATGGAATCTTTGCAATATCTTCTCTAGTAACACTCAAAAAACCAAAGAAACTATATATCCTTGTGCCCATACCTAACCACTCAACCCTCTCCCTCCCTATAAAATTTTTAAGGCTTGTGGTAATGGCTTTAGTTTCAGTTACTTGAATGGTCCATAACCTAGAGCATATAAGCTGTGATGTAAATGTTAACAAAGATCAATTCCCTACCCGATAAAGTTTGATAAGATTTAGTGATTCATTCCCCCTTAAGGTGATGGAAGACTTCCCCTCTCCCCTTTTACTTTAATTTGACAATCTTTAGTATCTTATATCAAAGATATACCTCAGCAGAAGAAGAATATTGAGAGATAATTGAGAGATGCATCAATGTAAGCTCCATACCTTAGAATTGCCTTGAGCTCCTATATCCACTATTGAATCTGGAAGAATCCAATCAGAAACTTTAGGGACTGCAGAAAGTAAGAGAAGGACTGCAGAAACTTTAGGGACGGTTCATCACTAAATGCAAGCATATAGAAGTAGATTTGTGTGTAGAAGTCATTAATAAAGATTTCAAATCATGAGAACAAACCTTACATAATTAAAGAGGAGATCGATCCTTATCAAGATGCAGATGATTCTTGACCTCTAGTTTTCATGTGTATCGCATGCTAAATCAACATCAGCACTCTCGAATAATGCGTGCATTTGCATCATGTTTCTTGATCTGATGACTGAATGTGTAGGTGTGATAGATGACTGAATGTGTAGGTGTGATAGATTAACAATCTGTCCACATGAAATTTGCTCAATCCTTTTGTGAAACTATCTTCTCTATTGATTGATATACTCCTTGTACCACCTAACCTTGTAGGGAATGGAGAACCATACAGCGATAACTGATCTTGGCACCTAACAGTGTAAGTTATAGATTGCCATCTCCTGCTTAAATGATGAAAATGATACTTTGGAGTGGCCAGTTATATAGTGTGATTCTTTTCACAAACAGAAATATCTGTCCATCACAAATGCAATGTTTATTGAAAACATACCGTTCATTGTTGTCCTCCATAATGGCATCAATTCATAACCAACATCGTAAAATACAGGTTGTATTCCAACATAGTAATACTATGACCAGTTTCAATTTCAAGTAGGAGGATATACAAATATTATGGACAAAGATGTATAAGAAATGTAATGCCAATAATTTTATTCTTTTGAACAAATATACAGATTACAATTTGTAAATATAGACAAGAGAAGGACCTGACTAGTTACTGGAATATACAAAGAATGTGTTGCTGCAACAGTAATTGATAGACCATCGCACATTTACACGCTCCTTTCCTTTGGCAAGTTGATTTCCACAAAGTATAGGCTGCCAAAACGATGAAAAACACAGATCAAAACCAAAACCAAGAGAAGGATTAGTGTTACAACTGTAAACATAGATCTTCCCCTGTCCATGAATTCAATTCTTTGTTGCATAGCTAATTCCTTTACCTATTAGACTCGCCAAACAAATGAAAGCTTGGACTTCAATGGGGCGATAATAAAATCAATTCGACAATTATAATTATTTATAAAGAATCACAATCTCAATACCATGGTCCATAGCTAATTCTATCAATATAAAAAGTGCATTGGCAAGAATGACTATAGAGTCATGAGTCTATAATTTACAATGATGACATAAATCAACGACTCTCTTCCAATGCATATTAAGGTATCATCATGAATAGAACCTCCCCTTTTTGGATTTACTTGTAAAAAAAAACTACATAATATCCCGGGTACCAAACTCCAATAAGAACTTTCTTAATACTTCTCATGAAACTTTCATCATATATACCATATTAAACTAAAAATTTACTTTAAAATTACTACAAAATTACTTTTCAAAAGGGGAGGTAGTATTCACATTATATACAAGTAAATTACTAATTTTTGTAATTAAAACAAACTCCCATAAGCTCATCTAATCAACAAAAAATGTTGTAAATTTGGTGAAAATCATGGGTTGGAAATTTTAATTTTTAACAACAATAAATCCCAATAAATGAAATCCCAACATCAAAACCCTAAATTGACCAATTTATCATAGATCTAGTAACCTAAAATTTTTGTATTTGAAGTAGAATCCAAGAAATTCGGAGAATAATATCATCGTATTCAAATTCAATTTTTAAATGAATACAACTCAAATTGGCTCGTTTCCAACCCTATACTTGACAATGAATAATATGCATATCTATAAATTGGAGGGAAAATACCAATAGACTTTGTCTACACAATGAATAATCAAAGTACTAATTTTGATTAGGTAAGTACTTTAGTGTTAGTTTTGATGAAGTTCATTGTGCACGAAATTGAAGAAGTGTGCACATGGGTAGAAACAAACCCATGTGCAAGAAATTGAAGAAGAGTGTAGATGGGTAGAAACTAACACTAAAAAAAATTAGCAAATAACCTCTAAATAACAGCGAAGGAGTCGGAGGCGGGAGGAGTTGAAGTCAGCGGCTTTGTCGGAGGCGGGAGCGAGGAAAGGCGGCGAGCGATGCCGGAGGCGGGAGCCGGGAGCGAAGCGGGAGGCGGGGGCAAAGCCGGAGGAGCTGGAGGCGCGAGGAAAGACGACGAAGGGGGAGGGAGGTGACCAGATCTGGTGGGGGATTTTCTGGTTTTTGGCCGAGCACTAGCTGGGGGGGTACGAGGAGAGAATATAAGATGGCGAAGGGGGAGGGAGGTGACCAGATCTGGTGGGGGATTTTCTAGTTTTTGGCCGAGCCCTAGCTTGGGGGGTACAAGGAGAGAATATACATTTTCCTCCGTAATCGGGGTTTTGAGGGAGGAAAATTTTCTGGGAAAAAAGTTGAGGTGGCAGCTTCACTTTCTGTTTTTTGTTTTGCAAACTAAACAACCGATTGTGAAGGAAAACCCAAAAAAACACCCATGTCAGTTTTTCAATGGGTGTTTTTTGTGTTTTTTTAACCAACCAAACAGGCCCTAAGTAGATTGTTTCAGGAAAAGAAACTTAGAATTGATCCAAATTAATGGATTAAGTCTCGAATAGAATGTTGGCATGATATATTCATTTATTCAGGATGCTTTTTCTGCCCACTTAGTATCAGATCAAATTAATTGCAATATAAGCGCACTTTTCACTTTGTGATTTCAGGATGCTCTCACCTACTTCACCTTTTAAATGTTCCCAAGCAGGATGAATGGTTCCCCTAACTTCCCATCCTCCTTTATTCCCCTCTATCCAAATAAGCCTTTAGCCAATATGTATCTGCAAGCAATTGTGTTTGTTTGTACTAGAAGAAATAAAAACATTGATATGTTCTTTGTGAATTGCAATAAAAATAATGAGTTTTTCACGGTGTTATTTTTTTGTCTTATATTAATATTAGTCTTTTAGCCCGTGCTAAGCACGGTCTTATTGCAATTCTCCTATATTTCATTGTAGTTTAATCAATCACATCTATAATTTAAAAGACTTTCCGACTCACCCCACTTTGAACCATGAAAACAATACCCTTCGCCCGATTGAAGTTAGAAAACATGTCTCTGCCTGAAAATCATGATATTGAACAAATTATATAATACTATAATTAAAACTAATTTTTCATATAAAATTAATAAAACAAAGATAATCAAAATATACGAAAAGCTCAAATAATTTTCAATCATAGGAAGTAATTAGGTATAATACAACTTGAAATTATATCTAGTTTATTTTATTATATATATAAATAATATATTTTTAAATTAGTTAATTACTAATTTCCAAAAGATTAAAACTTATATAGTCTTAGTAAGTCACACATCGACATATTTACAATCTTATATTGTAATAAACTATCATACTATCACTTACTATGCCTAAAATTCACTACAATGCAACTGTTATAGAAATCAGTAAAATTAACACTTATACACAAAATAGTGGTAAGAATATTCTTCTCAAAATTTTGGTTTATATATTTTATTTATAAACTTTTAAAATTATGTAAATATTAAAAATATGTTAAATTCTAGTACACATCAAGATAATTAAAAATTATAATAGGCTTGTTAGTGTCAAAATATTAAAATATATAATATTTTCTTTTCTATAAATGATTGAAAATTTTCAAGAATATATTTATAGTAATATATTTTGTCTATATAAATTAAAATTATAATATATAACTTTAAAATTCTAAAATTTCTAAATTTATTAAAAATATTATCAATAAAAATTCTCTACCTAAGCCACATTGTTTAATTTTTATTAAAATTATTATTATTAAATAAATCCTACCTATCACCTAATTATTTAACATATCCTACCAAACCTACCAATTTTATTATTTTAAATGCTCCACCTACCATATATTCTATAAAATAACCTAACCTTAGAATATAGGTTATTTTATAAAGGATAAGGATAAGGTGAGAGAGTTAGGTTATTTTATAGAATATAGGTGGTAGGTGGGAGCATTTAAAATAATAAAAATTGGTAGATTTGGTAGGATATATTAAATAATTAGGTGATAGGTAGGATTTATTTAATAATAATAATTTTAATAAATAATTAAACAATATGGTGTTAGGTTGAGATTTTTTATTGATAATATTTTTAGTAAATTTAGAAAACTTTTAGAATTTTAAAGTTATATATTACAATTTTAATTTATATAGACAAAATATATTAATATAAATATAAATATATTACTTAAAATTTTCAATCATTTATAGAAAAGAAAATATTACATATTTTGATACTAACAAGCCTATTACAATTTTTTAATTATCTTGATGTGTACTGAATTTAACATATTTTTAATATTTACATAATTTTTAAATGTTTATAAATAAAATATGTAAACCAAAATTTTGAGAAGAATAATATTCTTGCCACTATTTTGTGTATAAGTGTTAATTTTACTGATTTCTATAACAGTTGCATTGTAGTGAGTTTTAAGCATAGTGTTTATAGGCATGATAATTTATTATGATATAAGATTATAAGTATGTCGATATGTGTTGACTTACTAAGACTATATAAATTTTAATCTTTTTGAAATTAGTAATTAACTAATTTAAAAATATATTATTTATATATATAATATTAATAAAATAAGCTAGATATAATTTCAAATTGTATTAACCCAATTACATCCTATGATTGAAAATTATTTGGAGCTTTTTCTTATATTTTGATTATCTTTGTTTTATTAATTTTATATGAAAAATTAGTTTTAATTGTAGTATTATATAATTTGCTCAATATCATGATTTCTAGGCTGAGACATGTTTTCTAACCTCAATTGGGCGGAGGGTATTGTTTTCGTGGTTAAGGGGGGGGGGGTGAGTCAGAAAACTTTTTAAATTATATTTGGATGCGATTGATTAAACTACAATGAAATATAGGAGAATTGCGATAAAAAAGACTAGTTTCAGGAAAAGAAACTTGGAATTGATCCAAATTAATGGATTAAGTCTTGAATAGAATGTTGGCATGATATATTCATGTGATTTCAGGATGCTCTTTCTACCCACTTAGTATCAGATCAAATTAATTGCAATATAAGAGCACACCTTTCACTTAGTGATAGTTAATACTGCTTCATCTAGTATTTTTTACCTCGCTGTTGTGTAGCACATGATAACTGCTTCAGTGACTTTTTTGGTCAAAATTTTCTATATATTTATAGATTATTGTGGATGTTTCTTTAATTTTTTCATCATTGATATCTTTAATATAATATTCTTGCATTGTTTTTAGGCTTTAGACTGGTTAAAATCCAATTATTGGGAGCCTCAAAGATGTGTAATTCCTGACGTTCGGAAGAAAGTAAGATTGAGACTACATGAGATGAGTTTTTATCTGAAAAATAAGCATGCAGAAAGGTCTAGTTCTTCACAAGGCAAGCCAAAACGTGAGTATAGATTCTTGTGTAAGGAGCACTTTGCTTCTAGGAAGCGTTTAACCATCAAGTTTCGTTGTTGCTAGTTCATTATATTTTAATCTATATTGTTCTTTTGTTGTTTGTTGTGAATACATGCTGTTTACATAATTTTAGGTCTGTAGTGGAAAGATGTGCTCTGAGATTGAAAGAGTTACACTTAAGAACAATGTTTTAAATTTGATTATTGCTCTCATATTTTTCTTGCTAGTCTATGCAAAAGGGCTTGTAATATCACTCTCTACAGGCACTGGAACTGAGATTCATTCTCTAAATGGCAAATACTATGGATCACAGTGTATATATACTCGCTTAAACCCGTGTTGGAAATTAGTGACTTGGGTTGTTATGATCTCAAAGTAGGTTGATTAACTTGATTCACATATAATTGCTCTCAAGGGGGTTTAGTTTAATCTTCTCAATTTTGTATCTACATTTATTTGAAAGAGAAAAATCCTAGAATAAAGTTGGAACTTTATAAGATTGACAGCTTTATATCTGAAACTTCAAAAGCATTTACAGCACGAAAATCCTAGTGATATCCTATCTAATGTTGCCCCTAGAATCACATGATTCCTATATTCAGTTAACTGGACAACAACTTAAGGTTGGGAATGTCTGGCCTGAAGTATATTAGGCGTCAAGTTATACTAGATGCAAAATGAGAAACAAAATGATAAAGAATATCTAACATGCTGCACTTTATCGTAGTTCTAGAAAGAAGATGCATAAAAGCACGGGATGTCATAATAGATCATTGAGACTACTCTATGTTCATTGTTCCAACATGCTACATTATTTTCGCTAGTTGTTTTTAGGAGTTTCACTTTAAATTTTTTTACTATATCAGAATGTAAACGGCTGCTTGATGTGCTTGGTTTCATACTATCTTTATGTTAATCTTTGTGTTTTGATTTTCCATTTATTTGTGTTTGAAGGGTGTCAGCGGTCAGGAGTACTAATGAGATGCAACAAACTATCTTCACAGCTAGTTGGGAAACTGAAGGCCTCAAAATCTGATGGTACTGCAATTAATCTTTTGACCATATTTACCTATTAGAAAACAAGATTATTCTAGAGTATCTGACATGGGACATCCATTATTTTTTCTTCAAGCATTCAGATGGCATTATCGCTGTGAATCAGGACGTTTGATTCAGTTTCTGCAAAGCCGTAGAGGATATCTTTGTCCAAACTCAAGTTTTGATCATGTCTTTGGATGTTAAAATCTTTACTCACTGATTTTATCTTGGAATTGTGTGCACAACACTTCCTTGACAAGGGGATTGTTATAAATCATGCTTTCATTCTCTTTTCTCGTGGAGAAGTAGAACACCCCCAGTAACACGTTTGCACTGTCAACCTTTTCTGTCCGGATTAACAAGTAGGGCCAATTCTCTGATTGAGGCTGCAATGCATCTTATTTAGGGCATTGGAGTCATGATGCCATCTAGATTGGCTATCTGAGATGTGTCATATTAAATTTTGCAGCACATTTTAATTTCTTTAGATTGGATTTTCTTAGATAAGATAAATTGAATACTAATTTCATAACAGGACGTTTAAACTGTAGTTGGTGCCTGAATTTGCTGTTTCGTCATTTTCACCAAAGAAATGAACTTGAGAGGCTGATATTACACCTTTAACTCACTATTTAAAGCTTTACTTTCATATCAAACTGCATAAATATCTACTAGCAGGCAACTTTTCTGTATTTAGTCGATAAACTTAGTACCATTATCTTTTTATGCTATATTTGCAACCAGTGTTCTAGCGTTTCTTGTTCACTGTTGACATCTTGATAAGCTTAAAAATATATTCACAGTTTCTTTTTCATATTTACATTGAAAGAAGCCAAAGTAGTATCGTTGGTGTGGATGTTGATAGACTATTTTTTTGTGCAGTCTCCGACAAACGGCTTTCCAAGATATCAAAAAGAATTGCTCGGCTATACTCTTCATATCCCTCAGAAGTGGTAGCAGCGCTTTTGGAGTATTTCCATTTGCAAGCGCCAGATTTCTCAAAGGGCACAGACATGGAATGCTCTGATGACTCGAATGTGGATGATTCAGGACCCCTTTTAGACACAATGTTTGGTTTAAAGGCAATAATTACCAAATTATCAAGTAAGACACCTGGGTTAATACTCAGCATACTGAAGACGCTCCTAGAAATGATAGAGGTCAAGGAATCCACTCAATCTGAGAAAGGTATTTATATGAATAATTCCCTCTTGAGCTTACCTGATGAGCCTCTTGGTCTTGTTACTCAATTATATTCCAAATAAGTTTTAATTAACCATGCTATTTTCCTAGTAAAATTTAGTGTGACCTGTTTAGAAAAATTTCATGCTTTTTGCAGCTAGTCAATAATTACAGCTTTCAATTTTCATGCAACCTCTTCTCTTCACCTAGCTACCTACTTTTTCTCTTTGAGACCATATTCGGTACTTTGGATCTTTCTTCCAAAGCGTTTCTTCAAACTTTTCTGACCTAAGCAGGTTTTACATTGATAAAAAGAAAACAAGACACAATTACTTCTTTTGTTTCTTTTCCTCTCTGGGTTCTTTTTTTGAACTTTCTAGTCAACCAAGTATAGTAATAATCTTATCTGTTTGGAAATCTATGAGTATTCAAAGTGGCTAATTTTGAGTACTTCATTTTTTTCATGTGGATGCCGTTTTCTTTCATCAAAGCACCAGAGCGAGATAGCTGACACCAATCGTCTCTGTTCTCTTGTTCACTGGCTTCTCACCAGACTGAAGTCTTTGAAGGATTCTGGTAGACTAGGAATTATTGGCAAATCCCTCGAAACCTCAACGGACAAAAATGCTCCTCCAGATGTTTCGCTAACAAAACTTCTTCACAAGATCCTTTCTCTATCAATTGTGGGCGACAATCACCTCTCAAGCTCAGTATTGCTTCTTGCTCGAATGATTGGCAACACTTCATTAACTTTAAAACTGAAGAAGCTCCCTTTGATGGCAACACAACATCAAGATTTCGAAGATGAATCTCCCTTTGAAAGTACCGAGAAAATGCTTTTACAAGAAGAGGCATGTATTAAACAAGCACAAGAGAAGCTGGAGCTTTTCAAGTCACAATTAAGGAACCGAAATGCTAAAAATTCAACACAATTAAATGCAAGCGATAGAATGTGGAGCATTGCTAAATCTTGGACTCCATGTCCAATTGGCATGGTACCTTGTTCATTTAGTTCTACTGCTGTTCAACCTGTTCTTGATGAGGTTGATGATATCTTAGACCCTGAAGACATTGAAACAGATACGGGTAATTTTGTGAATGGTCGTGTTTCTCCGAAGAGAGTATCTGGTGAAACTGCTGCTGACAATGAAAGTGGCAGTAAAAGGCTAAGGATGACGAGAGAAGAACAAGAATTGGATTTTGCAGAGACATCATCTCCTATGAAAGGTAGATTGTTGATCAATGGCATTTGGACGAAAGTTAGCGAAGAAGAGTTGCTTGATATCGAGTCCAATATCAAAATTTTTGCCAATTGACCAAGATTATATTGTAACTTATATAATTATTTTTGATTTGGAAAGTTCTGTTTGGTCTTCAATATTTTGGATTTGTTCATTCAGTTTCCTTCTGAGAGAAAAGGTCAGGAAAAACCTTATTGGAGAGAAATTAATGAAACATCTTCGAGTTTCAATGGAGAAAGCAAAATGAAATTATATGGTTAAAGCAACTAGAAATCCCTAGAGGTAATAACAAAACAATTGACTCAAAATAGATAATTCAACAACTGCAGCATCAGCTAGTGTAATTATATGGCTTTCTATAAGCGGAAAGAAATCTCTCGTTTTCATTTTGAATAGCCTAGATTATAGATGAATTTTGTCATATACATTTTAAAATAGTACTTATTATATTTCAACTTGTTCTTTCTTTTTTCCCCTTCTTGTGCCTTCATAGGCTTTAACATTTATCAACTTGTCCGTTCTTTTTTTTCCTTCTTCTTGAATATCAATTTATCCTTCTCGAATATCAATTTCAAAAGCAATGAGTGTTAATAAGACAACTTTAGAATAATAAACTACAATTTTATTAAACATCAAGGGTACAGATTTATTTTTTATTTGAAATCTCTAGATGATAAAGTTTATAAACATATATAATATAAAATATTTTTTTACCCTAACCTTTATTTAAAAAAACCTGCTTAGATTTTTGTTATGGAAAGGTTTTTAGATATTGGTCCCTCAATCTTCCATATAAGTCCATCAATATGTGTTTTGGGCGGAAACAAAAATCTGATGTTAATTTCTTCATAGAGGGACCAAATTACAAGACTCTTTAACAAAGGAGGGACTTCGAAGCAATTCCAAAAGATTTGTTGGCCATAATGGAATTATTGAAGATATGAGGGACTAATATCTAAATAAGTGTAGAAAATGTCCTATTCGAGTTAAATTCACTCTCCTGGTTCGGAACGAAATAGATCCTCTCAAAAATGCCGATCTTCAAAAACCCTAACCCTAAAGCCAAACTCACCATCCCCAAATCCCGATCCAAATCCCTCCTCCTCTCGATCTCCACCATCTCCATCGCCCTCCTCCTCTTCTTCTCCTCTTCTATCCCCACATCTCGATTCTCGATCTCAAGCGATCTCGCCAACAATTCTATAGGAATCGAGCAGAAGAACGATGAGACGTTGAAGTGGAAGGAGAAGAAGTTCTTGTATTGGGGGGATCGGATCGATTGCCCCGGTAAGCATTGTGATTCTTGCGCGGGGCTAGGGCATCAGGAGTCTAGCTTGCGGTGCGCTCTCGAGGAGGCCTTGTTTCTCAAAAGGTTAGTTTTTTTTATTTGATTTGCGAAATTAGGCTTGTAATTATGTAGTGTGAAGTTTCTGCAGAAAAAGCGCATTTCTTTATATTTATTTGGAGCATTTGAAGAACTAGCACATCACTAAAGATACCTTGAGATGAAGGGAACCAAAATGTCTTTTAAACTCATATTGACTCCCCATTTAGTTTCTGCCGAACATCACAATCTTGGAATCACCCCTTTGGCTTAGCACTAGACTAGTACAGAACAAACACTGCCCATCGACATAACAACTTGCAATCTGTTAGAGGGAGGAAGTTCAAATCTCTTATCAACCCACATGGCTTCCTGCTGAGTCAATGTGGGGCTAAATGGACCCTAACAGTTTGTAGTAGGTTGCAAAAACATGATTTATTTTTGTTGAGAAAATAGATGGGATCTTAACAAGATCCCAGCCAGTACCTAGAAATTTAATCGTATGGGATGTCATGTACATGGTTAAAAATTTGCACCACAATAAATCAACGTACTTCACATAAACCATCATATGATTAGGAACCCTCATATAAGCAATACATAGACATACTGTTGCAAAAAAAGGAATGTATGATATTTTTTTGATTTGGAGAATTGAGGAAAGAATGTACATTGTTATGCTGTAAACTGAAAAACCATTCATTGGAAATGTCTGCTCGTTATTTTTTATTCAAATTTCATTTTTTGGTTTGGTGAAAGGTGGTGTCAGCCAGTGTTTTAAATGTCGGCCGACATGTCCGACATGTCGGTTTGAGGGCTCGAGCGACATGACTTGGGCAATTTCAAGTCGTATGTCGTTTTTCAGGTTCAAGTCGGAAATGTCGGGATATATTGGCCATGTTGGCCGATTTTTCAGCTTTGAAAAATCGGCCGATATGGCCTTTTTTCCCGCTGGTTTTTTCTAACCGAGTTTGGGTTTAGTGCTGAAAACCCAAACCCGTTTCACTTTTAACCTGTTCTGAGAGATATGAACCCGATAGCAAAAAACAAAAACTAGGGCAAAATGGTCGTTGTTCGTCTCTCTTTCTTTTTCGTCCTCGTCGCTGCAGGTTCGGAATCATCACCGCCTCATCCTCTCTCTCTCTTAGTCTATCTCTCTCTCAATCTCTGTCTCTCTCTTAGTCTATCTCTCTCTCAATCTCTGTCTCTCTCTTAGTCTATCTCTCTCTCAATCTCTGTCTCTCTCTTAGTCTATCTCTCTCTCTCTCTTTTTCGTCCTCGTCGCTGCAGGTTCGGAATCATCACCGCCTCATCCTCTCTCTCTTCCCTGCGAGGTTGCGACTTCGAAACCATCGCCGCCTCTTCCTCTCTCTCTTCCCTGCGACGTCGGAACCCAACAACGACTTCAAGCTTCCCTCTGGTGACTGGTGAGTCTTCTTCTATCTCTCTCTCTATGAGTCTCTGATTCTCTCTCTTTCTCTCCCTGAGTCTATCTCTATCTCTCAATCTCTGTCTCTCTCTTAGTCTATCTCTCTCTCAATCTCTGTCTCTCTCTTAGTCTATCTCTCTCTCAATCTCTGTCTCTCTCTTAGTCTATCTCTCTCTCAATCTCTGTCTCTCTCTTAGTCTATCTCTCTCTCAATCTCTTTCTCTCTCTGAGTCTCTCTCTCTCAATCTCTGTCTCTCTCTTAGTCTATCTCTCTCTCCCCCTCTGGTGGATGGTTTTAAGATGCAATCGAGAATCAAATTCTACAATCGGTTAGTGACTTTAAACATCATATATTATTTACTTTTTTATATGTTTAGACTATAGAATTTATAAAGTATGCTTAAATTGAATTTAGGAATGTTTAGATTGCATTTAGGACATGATATTATACATATCGCACCACCGATATGACAATCCGATATTTAGTCCATGTCCCCGATATATCTGTCCGACATATCCGACATGTCCCCGATATATCCGACATGAACCCGACATCCGATATTTAAAACATTGGTGTCAGCTGAAAGAACTCATTTCAACTGAAAGCAAGAAATGTAAAGATTGCCACATCCGAACTTTTTCTACATCAAGAATAAAACGAGTGAACTGCAATCAAGGTCTTGGGTTGGAATGTGCAACGAAGGCGATAAGTGGACTGGTTAGGAGTGATAGGATCATAGTCGATGAGGAAACAACGACTAGATGTAAGTGCTATTGGACACGGAGGGATTCATAAGAAAAGACACCATGGTTGTTATTTCAACCAAAGAGATGACTTTTATCATAAGTAATGATTTAAAATTTTATTGTAGCTTTCCCGTAAATTTCGGTCAAAAGGGTTTATTGTTGTTAGGTATGTATTTTCACATTTTGCGAAGGATGATCAGGTTATTTGTTAAAGGACTATAAGTTTGAAGTATGTGTATACTTGTGGATAAGAAGATTTTATTATGAAATATGACTAGTTAAAATCATAGGTGGAAATTTAAAGTGCATATATATTTCCTTATATTTATAGGAAAATTTTCTTTTTTAAGGATGTGTATGGGTCTTTGTAGGCACCAAGTTTTTAAATGTCGGATGTCGATTAATGTCGGATGGCTAAAATTCATGTTGGATAGCGGAAATCGGGGATATGTCGGGGGACATGAAAAAAATATCGGATTGTCATATCGGATGGTGTGCATGTGTAATATAAATATCATCAATAAAATCTAAACATACTTAATAAATTCTATTGTCCAAACATATAAAAAAAGTAAATACCTTATGCTGCTTAGGGTTGATGTTGAAGGAAAGAGGTGACCATAGAGGAGTCCAAAGTTGGTGGTTAAGGAGAGAGAAGATTGCTTGATAGTAATGTTGAAGGAACAACTCGGAGAAGAGACCGATGAGATGTCAAAGGAGAGAGAAAAGAGCAGCGACGAAAATGACTTCGATTTTTTTCCATTTCCCCTAACTGATCAGGTTTTGTCTTTGGAAGTAATATTAAGACAATCAGGAATTTAAACCCAAACCTCACTAGATAAACATAACAAAAAAACCATCAATTTTTCAAATTGAAAAAATCAGCCGACATAGCTGACATGTCCCCCGATATATCTGTCCGACATATCCGACATGTCCCCTGATATATCCGACATGAACCCTGAAAACGCAATACGCATTGAAAAGCTTCATATCGTGCCGGTTGGCCCTAAATCCGACATGTTGGCTGACATGTCCGACATGGCGGCCGACATTTAAAACACTGGTAGGCACACTGTTTTCTCTCAATAGATACGGTTTAAAGGTCGTGGTAAATGCTACTTCTTGGTCTAGTTTCGTTTAATTCAATTAATTAGACTGGTGGGTTGGCGGCTCATGCTTATTTTGGTGGAATATTTAATAGGTAATTTCTTATTTTTATCTCAATATTAATATTTTAGTGATGTATCTATCTTGCCACATGTTACTGTTAAAATAGAATTGGTGAAGGTCTAAAATAGAACTAAGGTAGGTTCAACAGTAAATTTACAATAATAAAGTGTTAAAAAGTCCTAAAATTAGCATGTTAGTGACTTAGTGTCACGTAAATTTTCGAGTATTCTCACATTTGCATAATAAATATATTAAAGTGCAAATTTAAAACTTCAGTGTATATAAGTTCTGCAAAAACAAGGAAGGGTATGTAAGCGTGAAATAGGATGAACTATAAGGTGTTTCAAGTGCTGATTAGCCTTAATGTTATCCTGAAGTGACTTGAAATTGATAAATATTAGAAGTGTAACTTCACCAGATTTCCTTTCTAAATCTGAATCACAGTAAGTCCGCTGGCTCTTAATGCCAATCTACAAAGATACAACTTTTAGCGTAGGCTAGTGGGAAAACTTTCTTGTTGACTTCCCCAAAAGTTTAGGTCAAAAGGTTTTGTTGTTGGCTGTGTGCATTTTCATAGTTTTTGAAGGATGATCGCTTAAGGTCATTTGTTAAAGGACTATAAGTTTAAAACATGATCAGTTAAGATCATTCTCTAGAGTTGTGGAAATTCGGAAGTACATAATTTTACCTTATTATATTTTTGAGGATGTGTATGGGCCTGTCTAACTAGGCTGTTTCTTTCTCTAGATATGAGTTTAAAGGTCGTGGTAAATGCTACTTCTTGGTCTAGTTTCGTTTAATTCAATTAATTAGACTGGTGGGTTGGCTGCTCATGCTTATTTTGGTGGAATATTTAATAGGTAATTTCTTATTTTTATCTCAATATTAATATTTTAGTGATGTATCTATCTTGCCACATGTTACTGTTAAAATAGAATTGGTGAAGGTCTAAAATAGAACTAAGGTAGGTTCAACAGTAAATTTACAATAATAAAGTGTTAAAAAGTCCTAAAATTAGCATGTTAGTGACTTAGTGTCACGTGTAAATTTTCGGGGGAGTATTCTCACATTTGCATAATAAATATATTAAAGTGCAAATTTAAAAACTTCAGTGTATATAAGTTCTGCAAAAAACAAGGAAGGGTATGTAAGCGTGAAATAGGATGAACTATAAGGTGTTTCAAGTGCTGATTAGCCTTAATGTTATCCTGAAGTGACTTGAAATTGATAAATATTAGAAGTGTAACTTCACCAGATTTCCTTTCTAAATCTGAATCACAGTAAGTCCGCTGGCTCTTAATGCCAATCTACAAAGATACAACTTTTAGCGTAGGCTAGTGGGAAAACTTTCTTGTTGACTTCCCCAAAAGTTTAGGTCAAAAGGTTTTGTTGTTGGCTGTGTGCATTTTCACAGTTTTTGAAGGATGATCGCTTAAGGTCATTTGTTAAAGGACTATAAGTTTAAAACATGATCAGTTAAGATCATTCTCTAGAGTTGTGGAAATTCAGAAGTACATAATTTTACCTTATTATATTTTTGAGGATGTGTATGGGCCTGTCTAACTAGGCTGTTTCTTTCTCTAGATATGAGTTTAAAGGTCGTGGTAAATGCTACTTCTTGGTCTAGTTTCGTTTAATTCAATTAATTAGACTGGTGGGTTGGCGGCTCATGCTTATTTTGGTGGAATATTTAGTAGGTGTATTATTCTTATCTCGATATTAATATTGTACTGATGTATTTTTCTTGCCACTTTTAGGGTCTTTGTGATGCCATCAAGAATGTGCATCAACCCAATACACAATAAGAAGGGAATTCTCCATTCCTCAACTGATGGAAGTTCAGATGAAGGGTAGTTTCTTCTTCCCTCATGCATGGCTTGTGAATAATAAGTAAAAAATTTCAGTTTTGTACTTCTTAAATTTGCTTCTTGTTGGAAATGATTCCATAATTGGTTGATCAAGTCTGTTGTCCATAACTTAAATTAGTTTGTCCTTTTGCTTTATGGCCAACTTGGTTAATTTGGATGTTTTTGGGGGAGTTTAGAAGTTCCTACATCGATGCCAGGGATAAGTTACTGGAATTTAATTCAATATTTTCTTTGTGCATATCTTTTTCTTCAGAGATTAATACAATTCTCTACGGAATAATCATGTCAGGTCTAACTTCGTAGCTTAATTCTTCTCTTTTTATAAGGTCTCTAAAGGAAAGTCCAGAGTCCACCCTTGTATAGCTGGTATTCTAGGTTTTGTAGAAAGGTTTCTCATCAGTTATATGTGGGTAAACCTGGTAAAAACTTGCACAGGGAATCATCGGCATTGGTTTGTCACTGAATCAGCTGTGCATGCACATTCCTATTTACAAATATCCTTTTTAAAGAAAACAATGGACTTTTATTTTAAGTGCGGATTTCAAGAATTTCTAAAAATGTGATTAATTTTATTTATGACACCAGAAATTGGTACTTGGTGGATGTGGTTAAACAGCATAACAATAAGGTATGTTATGTTTTTTCATCTTTCTACTCATAAACTTCTCAGTAGGTTTTTTGTCAAGGCTGCCCCTCTCTTACTTGTTGTTTCCTAAATGGAAACTTAAGAATAACTCAAAGGGTTGATATCAAATTTGCTACTAAGGTTGTTGACCTTGATAATTTCATGAAAACTGCCATAGGGCCTTAACAATGTGAATGTATGCTCGATATGGAGACAATTTTATGATAAAACATTTAGATATCGATATAATGTCTCTGTTTGGATTCAGCACTCAGAACTGGCATGATTCTTTTCATTATTTAGGCACGAAAATATTAGGTAGAATTCACAATCTGAGAGGATTTGACAAGGAAAAGAATGCAGAAAGGGAGTTTGTGTCACCATGAAATTGATTCACGGAAATAGATTGGTTATTAACAGTCAGAAGGTTGGCATTTGCTAGAAATAGGTATTACACTGAAATTGTATAGTGCATCAAAGGCATGGTGGGATTCAGCCAAATTATGGGTCTTGTTAGAGGCTGTGGCCCTTAGGAGGCAAGCATCCTATTAATCTATACTACATATAAAAGAGGATTGCCTTGTCAAAACTTTTGATTTCCATTTTTGCCCTTTTTAAGTTTGATAGTTCTCAAATATCTCATTAGTTGTAATTAATCCTTCACTAATTATATGTAACCTCTTATTATTATGCATTTCCTCACTTTTTCAAGACCTTTGGTGACACTATTATTATATTATTTAATTATGTTATTTAATAGAAATTTTGAAATTTATCCTTAATTTATCTTCACATAATATTTTAAATTCTAGAAAGTTAAAAATAATAAAAATTCATTAGGCTTATGCCTTATGCCTTTGGGTTCCACCTCTTGTGGAGGATTACCCGTTACCTTTCATCTTATTAGCTTTTAAAAGTATGATAATAATATTAAAATAATTTGTATTTATTGTAATTGTAATTGTATTAATAGTATAATGTTTTTAATAGTATTTTTAAATTAATAAATTACACTCTAATTTAATAATATACAATTTAGTAAATTATTTACTAATAGTGGAATAAACTAATTATGAAATTAAAATGTAGTTACTAATAGGATTATAATTATGCTATGTATAATATTATTATATTTAAAAGATAAGAAATTATTTAATATATTATAATTATTTTAATAAATTAATGAATAAATTATAACAATTATCCAAACTATAATAATTAATCATACAGTTCTTTAAACATAGTTTTATCGCACAATTTATTCTTTTAAATAAAATTATAATTGTTCAGAATTTATATTGCTATACAAATCATTTAATTGTTTTGCAACCAACAAAAAATTTTGAAAAATATAAAATAAAATCGTGCAAAGCAGGTGCACTATACTAGTTTATCAAATTTATGTAATGCTACAAAAGCCCAAGGTTTTCAAGTTGATAGGCTGTCTTTTTGGACCTTCGTTCTTCCCCTCACCTGTTATATCTCCTTTCTTCTTATTCTTCTTATTTTCCAGTTTTCTTTATTTTTTCTTTTCTCTTCATCTTCTGCATCTGGCAACATACTGTAATAACACTATGTGATGTCTCCCAACTCAAGAAAAAACAATTGGCATATTCAATTTTTAGTGAAGAACTTAATAACATTTCCTGCATGAAGCCTTGGGTTTTTCTGGTTGCTGAGTACAGAACCAATTTCCTATGGAGACTTCTGGCATAAAATTCCTAATCAAGGTTTTTATATGTCTCATTTAAACTTCATAAACAACTTGTATGTGCGATTAGGCAAGGTCATCCATCAAATGTGTGAACAAATTGTTTTGCACATCTATCCTTATATGGGCGGTCACATGCACCTTGTCTTGCAGGGTCTTTTTTTTTTTTCCTTCTTCCCAAGTAGCTTCTTAACTTGGCCAACACTTTTAACTTCCTATTTGATTTAGAATGATGGTCAATTAAACATTCTGTGCAGATGGGCTGCAAGTTCTTGTACGATGGACTCTTTGTATGACATGGATCTCATTTCTGAAACCATACCTGTAATTCTGGACGATTCGAAGACATGGCATCGAGTAATATCAACAAGTATGAAGTTAGGAAAGATGGGGGTGTCACACGTGCAGGGTTTCAGCAGAGTCGACCTGAAAGACAGTAGTCTCTACTCAAATGTTTTATTAATAAACCGCACTGCAAGTCCTCTTTCCTGGTAAAGTATATGTAAAATTGAGTGCTCTCTGCATGCGTTTTCAAGTGAGCAAGTTTTCTTTCTGGATGAACATACTTTTATGGATGAAAGTGAATAATTTTGCTAGGTAAGCGCTTGTCTTGATCATGATAACCGTCCAGGTTTATGGAATGCAAGGATCGGAACAATCACAGTTCAGTTTTGCTCCCATATTCATTCCTCCCATCAATGGCAGCCCAACAACTACGAGTTGCAGCGGATAAGGTTAGGTCTCTCTCCAAATTGTCCAGATCAAGTCAAAAGTTGGTTTTCATTTGCATATTTTCACCTTGTAAGATAGCAACATTCCTGTATCACTATGTCCTCGTGTTTTTCAATTGCCTGTTAATGTAATCTGATTTTTTTTTTTCAACGCTGAACTTCTGCTTTTGCACTGTTTCCTTGAGCTTTCTAATTTTTCAGATTGAACAATTCTCTCTAGCAATTTGAACTTGTATGATAAAATATGTATATACTAGACTACTATGTAAGTATGTATACAATGTTTTCTCTAATACTAGGTAATAAACATATATAAGGAGATGCATATTTAAATTCTAATTTTCTATATGACTTCCCTCCAGCTCATTCTAGTTCCAACTAATCATGTGCTTTACCTACACCTTCAAAGACACCACTTTCAGTTTACTTTGAGTTTCATTAACATCTGTAGATAATTCCAATAAGAAATGGAGATTTATTTAGTATTGATACTTTCTAGTGAGGAGTTTATATGGAATCTAGTAATATTTGGAAACTTTTAATCTAAATGATTATAAACATAAAAGAGATCTATTTATTTCTAAAATGAGTGCAGTTTTCCTGAGCAAGTGAGAGGTGAACATGAAAAAAAAGGCTCAAACAGATATTTTCTAGAGATTATGTATACTAAATAGTGGTATTTCCAAGTGACATTTGTTGTTGTGATTCATGGGTCTTGAAAACTATCTGAACAGATTAAAGAACTTCTTGGTGATTATGATGCCATACATGTACGCCGTGGGGATATTTTAAAGACGAGGAAAGATAAACATGGTGTTGAAAGGACTCTTCATCCTCATCTGGACAGAGATACACGGCCTGAATTTATTCGCCTGAGAATAGCAAAATGGATTCCGCCAGGACGTACTCTTTTCATTGCTTCAAATGAGAGATCGCCTGGCTTCTTTTCGCCTCTCTCTGCCAGGTATATCTTTTGCTGAAGTGACTTTCTAATTACCAACTTTTCTGACGGAAAGAATGTAGAGGCCTGAGTTCCTAACATGTTTAGCACATGTCCTGATATACATACAATACATGGCCCCCCCCCCCCAAAAAAACTCCACCACAAAAAAAAGATGTTTAGTGTATTCATGAGTCATACAACTCTAGTCTAAGAGACCTCCAATTGCCCCCCCCCCCCCCCCCCCCAAAAAAAAAAAAAAAAAAACAAAAACGGGGCAATGTATTATTCATCATGACATATATGCCCTCTCTTTATTGACATGCTGCAGAGGGATGGCTAAGACCTTCTCCCATAGAAATTGAAATTTAATATTAGTCTTCTAAATGAGTAAGTACTGATATTCCTAACAAGGACACTTTTTTCATGGGTCTCACTAGAAAAAGTTCTTCCTTCCCATTATATGGTCTGAGTTGAGTTCTGCAATTTGTTAGTGACCTGTTGTTGGTGGCCTAGTCATATCATTCTTCTTATCTACCAACACTTTGATCAGAGTTTGACCTTCATCTCAGTTCTGGTCAGTGCTGTTTCTTGTTCATGTGGTTTATTATCATGAGGCGTTTAATCCGTTCCAGCTATTTATAATTTTCTTTATGAAACTGCACTTTGTCTCTTGCTTCTGTGTATTAGGTGCCCTTTTTTTGTCTGACATGAAATGTGTTATGTTCTTCCCCTTTCAGCTAACTCTTTTATCTTATATCTAGTTGAATTTGAGCCTTGTTTTTGGGTTGCATGGGTTTATCCTTCATAACAAAAGGATAGGTCTACCTGCACATGGGCTGGCCTTCAGGGTTTTTTGTCAAGCCCTCTGTTGTTCATATTGCCTCCACAATGAACTCGTAGGTGCATCAACTCATGTTTCCTACTTGATATACAGAAGGAACTGTGGACTCCTATGTGACATTCTTTTGTAGTGGGCCCCTTTGGATTTTTTTGTCTCTGTTGAGAAATTCATCCCCTAGACTCGAATGTAGTTTAAATTGGAGGGTTGCTTCTTAGTTGGAAGAGTTTAAACATCATTACATCAAACTGGGTCTACCTGATCACAGACTAGCCATGGGGTTTATGTCAAGTCCTTTACTGGTCATTGTTGCCTTTGCAACTAAGTTACATGGGTATGGTTCCGGTTCAGGTGGGTCTTTGGGTGTTGGACGCAAAAAATTTGTAAAAGGTAGGGTACGGGGACATAGCTGAAACACGTGTTGAAAGCATAGTTCTGAACTAGGTATGCAAACAACCCTTTGAAATTGTAGCTGAGAACTAAATATGTGCTGAAATGAACCCTATACTTATCCAAGAAAGTGTATGATCAGCGTCTTTGTCACGCCCTGAAACTGCAGCGGAAATTTATAAATACGGATAACATGACAACAACGATCTATGCACAAGACAAGTCTCATGCACGAGCCAAGTCTGACACTTCATATCACAGAGTTTTTCTCAAAATATAAAACCTCACGATGATAGAAGTTGAGCAAATTATATATATATATATATATATATATATATATATATATATATATATATATATATATATATATATATATATATATATATATATATATATATATATATATATATTAGAAAACTTATGTCCACTTAAGTGGATCAAGAGGAGTTATCCACCAAACTTCTTAGCCCTTAATATACTCTTGGGATCCATGCAAGATATGAGCTCAATTTTTATTAGCTCATGCTACACATCTCAAGAGGAGATCAATGGTGGAAAAGTTGGGTGGACAATTTTGCTATCCACTTAAGTGGACATAAGTCTTCCTCTATATATATATATATATATATATATATATATATATATATATATATATATATATATATATATATATATGAGGAAAATGGAGAAACTTGGTAGTGAGGTGGAACAAGGAGAGCCGTAGATCTTGCCTTGAGATCAGATATAAAGTATTTGGCTATTTATGCAAAAAGCCCTCTGAAGGTGAGATTGGAACAAATATCTCTCTCCTTGTCATTCACTAATCATTTTCTCTCTTCCCTCCTCAATCTCTCCCCGACTACTTCATCTCCCCTTCTAACCACGCCGCCAACGCCGCTACTCCCCGCCCTCATGGCCGCTCCGCCGACGCTTATCCATAGGGTCTGCCAGACCCGGCTGCCACCGACCCGCTTTCTCTCAACACTAGTAGCACCGCCGCTGTCGACCCTATCCATAGCGGGTCTCACCGCAACCCCGCCGCTGTCGACCCAGGTTCCTTCGCCGTTGATCCAGGTTTCGCTGCCGCCGCTCAACACTAGTAGCTGTCGCCGCCCCTTCCAACCACGCCGCTGCTGACTTTCCCCTAGTTTCTATGTTACTTGGATGTGATTAGAATTACTCAACTATACCCCAAAGTCAATAATTTCAACTAAAATACTCATCTACAACTTTATTTAGTCCCGCTTATAGTTTTTCCCAAAATTAGTTTTTACTCCAACTCAAACAATTTCAAGTAATTTTTTCTGTGTGCAAATCACATGGAAATTTTTAGGAAAATATTGCAACATTTAATGGGAAAATTTCAATATTTAACAAAATAAGGTAGTAAAGTGCTATTATAGAAAACAATAAGGTATTTAACTGTCAAGAAGAAAAATCATGTAAACTATACGAATTTATTTTCTATTTAGCCTTAAATATCTTTTAAAGTTTGCCTATTTTCACTTATATCCTAAATTTTGGGTTATTTTGATATACGGAATTTATTTGCTATTTAGCCTTAAATAACTTAAAGTTTGCCTATTTTCACTTATATCCTTAATTTGGGGTTATTTTGATATTAGTTCCATAGGTCCTTCATATTTTGGGATTAGTCCCTCAAATCATATAAAATGTCTGAAATAGTTAAATGTTGGGGAGACAAAAACAAAGCAGCAGTAAGGGAAAAAGAGCAAGCGAGCTGCATAACATTGGTTTTATCTCCAAATTAGCGGTAAAATAGCAAAAGACTTGTTGCTCTAGTTTACCATAGAAAACACATAAAATCTGTTAGTTTAGCATCTCTTCAAATTTTCTGAACTCTATTGACCTGTAACATTTAATCTGAATAATAAAACCAATAAGAAATAATAAAACAACAAAAATTAAATACCACAGAAGTGAAAAATGAGGCATTGGGCATGAAATCAAAATTCAAGAATATACCATGAATTTCAAATACCATTATTACCTTAATATACCATGAGTCGACAGACTATTGATTCATTACCTGCATATGTTCATAGCTCAAGTTCAAGTACCCTACTCATTATGAAATAATAGGACTTTGTTGTAGGATTACACAGAGAAAATATTTCACCACAAGACTTCTTTGCAATAGAGATACTAAATATTAAAACTACAAGATTATTCTTATTAGACATAACCAGAGTGTTCCAAGTTATATACTATTACATTGTAACATCAGAAATATTTTCAAAGGCCCACGTAGAATAATAAGTAACAACTTCAAATACACTCTTAAATAACAAATTGAATTGCGAAAACGAATTAATGGTTACAGGTTCAATAATCAAGAACCAAAGCATCTACAGAACTGATTGTAGAGGCATCAAATACCATAAGTAATCTGGTAGGAAGGGGCGCGACTACTAGCACTGTGCCGAGCGGCGGCGCAAACTGGGTCGGGCGGCGGGAACCTAGGTTAGTAGCGTGGTGGTAGACCCACTGGATAAGGGTACCGGCAAGAAACCGGTCGGCAATGAGGAAACTAGATCGGCGGCGGCGGGGTTGCGGCGAGACCCACTGTGGATAGTGGCAGCAGGGTCCTGATGGCGGGGTAGTAGCGGCGGGGTTAGATGGGAGATGTAGTTGGGGAGAGATTGAGAAGGGCGAGGGGGAGAGAGAATGATTAGTGAATGACAAGGAGAGATATTTGTTCCAATCTCACTTTTAGGGGGTTTTGCATAAATAGCCAAATACTTTATATCTGATCTCAAGGCAAGATCTATAGCTCTCCTTGTTCCACCTCACTACTAAGGTCAGTGGAGAAATTTTGTACCAAGTTTCTCCATTTCCCCCCTCTATATATATATAATTGGTACTTACAGCCCACAAACTCACCGTTCAAGCATTTTACAAAACAAAACACATTCTTTAGCCGTATATGACGCCAAAAGAGAGGCTTTCCGATATTAACGCCTCCTAACAACATGTCACAACCAAAAGTTCAGCTTATATACGCAGCTACGCCAGATCTGAATTTTTTTTGAAAACGATGGGGTGAGTTAGGGTTCAGTGAGAACATTTCCCACTGGAGTTATTAGATATCTAACAAAATAACAATAATTTTTTAAAAAAAATAGTGCATCGTAAGTTTTGCACCTGAAATCCGGATAAAACAAAATATAGTCTAAGACAACACATTATTATTATTTTCAAGAAAGAATGCAATATTTTAGATTTTTTTCTTATGTGCAAACTAAATATACTATCATATATTTCAGAATCAGACCTTTTGAAATCAAGATAATTACCGAGGAAGAAAACAAACTATTAAATTTTGTGCAAAACCAGAAGGTTACCGTTTTCTCAAAATTCGCAGTCAAATGTCAAAATCTTAAATCTCAATTTGTTCACATAATGCAAAAATTACCCATGGGTCGCACTAAGGCTACGAATATTATAGCCCAGCAGTATGCGAATTTGTAAAACGCATCACAGAACAAATAATTCTCAGGAATAAAATGCACGTAACACTGCCATATGTCGCCAGCAAGATCATAAATGCCTAAAAGGGCCAGATTAGATTTTAGAAGGGCCAGATTCAGAAGGGCCAAATAAAGGCACAATCATCATATACTAAGCATAGACAAAACACTCCATAGTAGACTTTTTTAATGGTTTCAAAAATATCGAGAATCATTTTCAAATCAGAAACACCTCACTTATCTGAATCATAAATACTTTGGATCAAATGGACGAGTGTAAAACTCATTTCCTCAATCAAAACAGTTTACAGACTTTTATTTTATTTGTTTCAAATGCTAAGTTATGGAAATTTATTAAATTCATTAAACCGTTGAAACACCTTTAGAACACTTCTTTCTTCAATAGCTTCCAAATAAAGCAATATTCATAATTATTTGAGTATGGATGAGAACCACAATCACTCGTCACATCTTATATGAAATTAAATTTACTTTTAATATTTCATACGAATCAAAATCATACTATTGGTTAGGCCACAACAAAAAGTTCGAATTAATGTGCATGATAAATAATAGAATAATTATTTTTCGAGCACAAGATCACTCAGATCTATAATACTCATGCAATTTATACCCATAAAAATACTAGTGGGAAATGAACTCATCGTCGAGTTTCTCAAAATGTGATCTCTCTCGCTATCAACCAGATCCTATAATATAAAGATATTTGATTAATATTAATTCAAGATAAACATATATTATAGGTTAATCGCTCTATAATCTTGGTGCAAATAGTGACAAATATAATCAAATAGAAATCGAACTCATAAATAAGGTTCACGTTGGCTTATTACTAATTTTCACAATCTATCATAATATTTATAAAACTTCTAAACTAAGTTAGGATCTATTAACAAATTATAACGAGAACATGGGGTTGCAAATAATTTTCTAGACATGTTTAGAACCCTATTCTTTTTAGTCTGGACCTGTTTGCAATTTATGGAATAACAGGGTCTAAAAATAATTTATCCTTGCCTATTTAGGATATAGATTTTCTCAGTCAAGGTTTGGTCAGGGTTTGTTCACAATCCTTGAAGGTTTTAGTGACTTAGACTAAATTTTCCCTAGTCAAAACCTACATTCTCTTATTAAGATAGTTTCTTGAATTCCCCATGCCGCTTCTTAACTTTTATTGTTCATTGTTTTGGCCATTTATCTAGTTACGGTCGATTTGATCTTGCTATCTAGTGACTACAGTTATCATTGCTTGCAGTAACTGCATCAGTGTGTTGCTGTCTATTGGGTTCTTGAGGTTAATGCACGAGCAACTCTAGATCTCATAATCTCATTTATCGTTTGATTAAGATCATTATCTTTGTTGGGAGGGGTTTGATCATTACCTGTAATCATTTCTCCCAATGGATAATAAAATGTTTAACTGTTATACAAGAGACAAATTCGTAAGCTAGTCACATATATGCAATTCAAGAAATTACGAATTCAATAATTACTCAATAGTGTAACACAAGTCAGTACTTACAAGCCAAAATTATATTATTGATATTTAACTTTTTAGTGCATACACATATACGAGTATATGGGGTACGTATATATACATGTGTTTCTACCAAAAAGTGGCCTATGTACACCAAAAGAGCAATTAAGAGTACCCATATACTGTTGTACAAAATTATCCTACTGACTAAGCTTCAACTCATCTAGGAAAAGGAACTGTCAGAGCTAGACTCCTCATCTATTGACTCGGTTTCCTCCGAGTCTTCCTCCATTGGCTCAATCTCCTATGAGATTTGGCTACTCTCAGAATCAGACATAGGGTTTGGGTCGATTCCACAAGCCCCCCTTCTATCAAGATCAACACCTCTACTAAGGCTACCTAACTCGCTCTCAGAGAAGGCGAATTTCTGTTCATCATTAGAGGTCCCAGCTATATGAGACTCAATGTTAGAGGAGTCTGATGCAATCATGATGACCTCAGAGGGTGAGGACTCTACTGGGATACCCTCTACAACCGATTCATCATCACCCGAGGGGTTTGTCTCGAATTCAGAAGAATCTAATGCAATGACCTCTATTATCTCGACATTGTAGGAGTCTGGCATTGCATGGTCAGCCAAGATCTCTTTTGGTTCTGTCTCATCAGAATAATATTCCCAGTCTTTTAGGCTGGTCTCCCAGGTACTATCTACTGAGACTGTGAAGCTAGCGTGGGTATCTGAGAAACTAGTAGAATGTGTCACTGTCATCCTACAAAAGGAGGACCATCCATCAGCATACTTTATTTATCATCATCCGAGATCCATCATCATTCGAGATCCAAGCAGTCCAATAGCACTACCTTATAATGAGACACAATAGGTGTGGGGTTTGAATTCTTTGCCATCGCAAAAACAAAATATTTTGAGAAACTCGGAGAGTATAGGGTGAGTTCGTTTCTAACTAGTATTTTTATAGGTATAAATTGCATGAGTATTATATATTTGAATGATCATGTGCTCGAAAAATAATTATTCTATTATTTATCATGCATATTAATTCAAGTTTTTCTGTTGTGGCCTAACCAATAGCATGATTTTGATTCGTATGAAATATTAAAAGTAAATTTAATTTTATATAAGATGTGACAAGTGATTTTGGTTCTCATCCTATCTCAAATAATTATGAATATTGCTTCATTTGGAAGTTATTGAAGAAAATCAGATTCAAGAAATTTCCATAACTTGGCATTTGAAACAAACAAATAAAAGTGAATTTTGTAAACGGTTTTAATTGAGGTAATGAGTATATGGGGGTTTAGCTTTTTTTTTATTTTAGTTTAGAATTTTTCTAGCATTTTCTTAACACCTGTTTATTTTATTTTATTTTGACCTTTTTATTTTTAACGTGCTGATCGATGGTCCCCTTTTGTAGGATAGCGGGGACACATTCTATCAATTCTTCAGTTACCCACTCTAACTCCACATCATTAGTAGATAGTACCTGGGAGCTAGCATAAAAGACTGAGAATATTATTCTGATGTGATAGACTCGGAACAGAACTTGGCTGACCATGCAATGCCAAACTCCTACGATGTCGAGATAGTAGAGGTCATTGCATTAGATTCTTCTGAGTCCTAGACCGACCTCTCGGGTGATGATAATTCAGTTGTAGAGATTATCCCTATAGAGTCCTTACCCTCTAAGGTCATCATGATTGCATTAGACTCCTCCAGTATTGAGTCTTATATGGCTGGGGCATCTAGTAATGAACATGAATTCATTTCTTTGAGAGTGAGTCAAGTAGCCTTGATAGAGAGGTTGATCTTGATCTTGATAGGCGAGGGACATGTGGAATCGACGCAAAACCTGTGTCCGTTTCTGAGAGTAGCCAAGACTCGGAGGAGACCGAGCTAATGGAGGAAGACTCGGAGGAGACCGAGTCAACAAACTGAAGGAACTTCCTTAATCTGGTATCACCATTTTTTGTTCTATGACAATTTTGTTTCACGAGTAGGGCCAGTAGGCTACTTGGCATTTAAGAAGTTCTACTTTCTAATCCTTGCATTATAGAACTGTTTATAGTGATATATTGAAGTAAATTTTTCTATGTAATACCCTTCATTACCTGTCAAGAAATTCAAGGAACTTCAGTATTTTGGTAGTATCACCATTTTTTCTGTTCTTCTACGACAATTTTGTTTCATGAGTAGGCTATTTGGCTTTTCAGAAAGAACAATTCTAATTATACTACGCTCTATAAACTACTCATGCACTACTACACACAGAAGAGTGGGGTTCTTCCTCCAAACTACTACTACGCTACTACACACAAAAGTGTAGTCCTTCCACTTGGATAACCATCAAAGTTGATGGGTCATCACAGACCCCACAATCTTTGATTGTAGTATTTTGGGAGTAGTTTGAAAGTGTAGTCTAGTTATCCCTCCTCTTTCAGAAATTCCACTTTCTAAGGCCTGTATTACAGAATTACTGATAATGATATTCAGCTGTTTTAGTAATTCATCATCATTCCTACTGATGGAAATTTAGTCCATTTATGCAGCTAGATGGTTGTAATAAATGTTCTTGTTGAATCTTTTCAGTTCATAAAAAACAAACCTCTTCTAGATTTATGCGGTGAGATGGCCAAGGAGACCGTTGTAATTTTAAAGGAACAAAACCTTTTTCTTCATAAATTAATACTTCAGTAATAATGCATCAATGATTTTGTCAGGATTGACCATGACTTGCATGTAATCATGGTTTCCATCTTACATTTTCCTTCTGAGGAAAGTAAAGGTTTTTTTTAAAATTTCTTTTACTCCTCCATTGCAGTTACAGTGTGGTGTACTCTTCAAACTACAGCGGTATTCTGGACCCTGTGATCAGGAACAACTACCAGTTATTCATGGTCGAAAGGTTAATTTTGGCAGGTGCAACAACTTTTGTGAAGACGTATAAAGAAGATGAGAATGATCTTAGCCTCACTGATGATCCAAAGAAGAACACGAAGAAGTGGCAAATACCCGTTTATACGCTGGATTAAGAGGGAATCTGAGTATATCCTATATCAAAAAGACAAGTGTTAAGAGATTTCAACCACACATTACACTGTAAATTGTTGAATAGTCGCATTTATTGGAAGATTTTCTCACTTAGGTGAGAGAATAATGCTATTCTTTTGTACCTAGAAGTAGCATCTGCAAATTTTTGCACATATGGAAGAAAGCAATTTTTTGTGAACTCACTCCAAATATGAATTGCTATACTACTATGTTATTTTCTTTTTCTTAGAGAGTACTCTTATAATGATTGGAATGTGCATCTTAATTTGCTTTTTCTGTGATTTATTGGGCTGTAAATTGCTGGTGTTGCTGTGGAATTGGAGGTGATCTTTGCTATTGTGCATTGTATGATACTGTATCAAGAACATCAATTTGATAAGTGTTGATCTTTTATTTCTTATTAGCTCCCTTATCATCTAGTATGTCATTCGCATGAAAGATATTGCTTATGAATTTATTATACTAGTTTCTTACCGCATTGTTTGGCAAACTTCAGAACAAATTTATAATATCGTTCCGCACTCTTTTTTTTTTTTTTCCTTCTCTCTTTAAGAAAGCTAAATAGGTGATGAACTAGCAAAGTAGCAAACTATGAATGGGTTATACATCATGAAGCTCTAGTTGTAGTTTGCGAATAATTAACTTTAATGTTTAAGTAAATCTCGTACCAATTACGCAATCTTTCACATTATCTTCGTTTTTTGTAAGTAATCCAAATCTATGTGAGAAGATGAGAATGAAGCATGCTTGTGTTAATTGACTATGACTCATGAGTAGTTGATAACACCAATCCATTATTAATTCTTTGTCTTTAGCTCAAGTTCACCGTGACAACTAATTGAAATCATGTTTTTTTCTATTTTAAAAGAGTGATAATTATCTATGCAATCAAGTTTGGTCAGATTCCATAAGATACATTTGTGACTTCATTATAAAAATATAGAGCGCCCATACCTATATGGATCCTAAACCACTAGAAAATTTAATTCCATGAAGCTAGGTTAGGGGTGGTCGTGAGCTGGGTTGGACTTAACCCATGAACCGGCCAGCCAGGTTTTGGTCCGGGCCAGTTCAGACCCCGGCTCGGGTGGGACAATTCAGACTCCAGCCTGGCTAGGCCTTGGCGGGTCGGGCCGAGGACTTTGTCCCTAGGTCTAGAGCTGGACTCAGCCTAGTCCACAGCCCGCATGGGTCAAGACGAGTTCGACTTAGCCCATGATGATTTAGGTTGCGGATCGGCCATCATTTTTTTTCTATTCATTTGTTTTCTTTTCTTTTTTTCTTTTCAAATCTTTTACTTGATTTTGGGGAATTTTATCCCGAAGCCTAAGTAGGGGTAAGCCTGCATCTAATACGTGCAGCCGGGTAGTCTATTCTCATGAAAAGACGAAGCCTATGTATTCAACATCATAGCGCCAAGCCTAAAAGAGTCTCATTCTTTTAGCACAACGTCACATGTGGAACGAGTTAGATAATTCGCATGCTAGCCCGATTCAAACGGTAGTCCGTAAAGGCTCGTCAAATCCGTTGATGGCTGGGGGTTGGCCAATAACCCTAAATTCAACGCCTAACACGCGTTGTCGGTTAGTCTCTTGCCCATAAAAGACGACAAAGTCTATGTATTCGATATCGTAGCATTAATCCTAAAAGAGTTTCATTCTTTTAGCACAACGTCACATGCGGAATGGGTTAGATAATCCGCATGCTAGCCCGGTTCAAACGGTAATCGGTAAAGGCTCATCAAATCCGTTGAGGGCTGAGGATTTGCCAAAAATCCTATGAGTGTTGTGGTTGATTATTTCAAACCAAATATGAAATCATAATAAACAACAATAAAAAGGAGGATAGAAGTTTATTCAATTAATGAAGAGTCGAGTCTTTCGATGAAGAAATTGCAGTTGTTCAAACATCAAGTTTATGGCAAAAGATCTGTTGTTCTTGCTGGGATAACTCATCATTGTAAGCTTGTTGGAGTTCCTCCTGCAACTCGATCCGAAAGACTTCTCATTGGCGTTCAGCGTCTTCGCAGCTTCATCCTCAACTTCGGCTAGCTTTCGTTCCGAGAGCTCCAGCTTCTTGGATAGGGCGGTTCGAGCTTACTCTTCGTTGACCCTTGTCAGCTCCAAGATGCTTAAGTTTTCTTCCTTCACCTGAAGTCCCGCCTAAGTTGCGCTATCTCGGCCTCACTTGTTGCAATGCAAGAATAAATGTGGCTCAGGGATGTGGATTTCTCGGCAAGTGCAGTCTTAACCTGATCTACCCGGCCCCGCTGCATTTGAACCTCAAGTCCAGTAAAAACTCGAGCATCGCGCCATGCTTCCAGACGAAATCCCGCTCGGTCAGCTATATATGAAGAAGCACCGGCTGCTTGAAGTTCCTGTAACTTTTGAAGCTTGAATTCCAGGCGATCAAGATCATCAACAATGGCCTTGGCTAACTCTGGGTAACCAGCGTCCCTTATCAAAGCTGTTCTCGGGTTAAGGACCGGCCTGAACTGACGGAGAGAAAGCCCACTATGGAGAAGCTTGTCGATCATCATGTTCATGAGGGAGAAGAACGAGCGGACATCCATACAGATAATAATCTGATCTGGGTCGTTGTCCGACATCAGCGCCCTCGCCAGATCATGGAGTTGAGAAGTAAGCCCTGCAAAAAATAAAGGGGTGGACATTTTAGAATCTCAAATCAAAGGTCGGCGTAGACATCCTTAGTTAGATAACCCGTACCTAATTCCATCGGCATAGCTTCATGGGTCAGCGGGGCCGTCGGAAGGGTAACCACCGTTGACGCACCAACTGCCGCAGTTGGTCTTGCGGCATGATCATCAGGCACGGCAGCCGCCTCGGTAGCAAATTTTGAGGGAGCATCAGAATGAGGAATCAAAAATGAGCCTCAGTAGGAGTTCCTGCCAGCAACAAAGTGAATTCCTCAGATCCATCAGATTGTAGTTGTATTAGTCAAAAACAATGACTAGTCCTACAATTAACGAGAGGGAGCCCATACCTGTAGAGAACGAACCTCAGTATTCTCAGGGATTGCTGGCTCAGGTGAAATATCATCGAAGAGGATCATCTTGGGAAGAGCCATATATCAATTCGACTATGGGGGTGTCCACAAGCAGACCATCTTCATCAAAATTGTCTATCGAAAAATCTGACACAAGGGGACGTGAGTGAAAGAAGCAGAATCAGGAACCTGCGATCAGCGAAAATGGCTTACCTCCTATAGGGGAGCTAGTCTCTCTAATCCCAGCGTCCACGTTTGCTTCCTGCAATTTCTCTAAAAGAGCAAGAAGCATAGAGGCAATTAGGGAAGGCACAAATTCTGAGTCGTTCAACTCCCGTACTTGCCATCTAAATGGGGTATTACCAATGATAGATGTAGCTGAATTTGCTGAACTAGGTCCTGCATTGGTAGTCTCACCAATTTCGGCAGCTACTGCAGGCTCTTCTTCCATAGACTCAAACACCTGTTGTGTGAAACTGGGTCCTTTAGAAGAGGCAAAGTCGTGAGGGGGAAAATCGAGGCTGATCTCACCTTCTCCATATCCTCCTGCACAGAAGTGGAGAAATATGGGCCCTGAGTTCAAGGAATCAAATGATCGAGAGGACTACGTGGTGGTTAAGCATTACCTCCTTCGCTGACAAGGTCATCACCGCCAGGTCCATCTCAAAAGCTCGCGGGTCCGCACATGGCTTATGGGCTAACTTCTTCCGCTTAACAGCTTGAGTCCCAACTTGAGACTTTGATTGGTAAGAGGGGCGGAGTCCCTCCTCCTCCTCAGCTGTTATTCCTGAAATTTCAAATTGTGGTCAGACCCAATAACTTCAAGAGAGGAAAGAGAAAAAAAAAGAGAGGAAGTATCGACAAACCTATCCCAATGTCCTCCTCATCCGCATGATCTCCTCCTGAGGTGTCACCAACAGAATCGAAGGTCTCCTCTTCCTCCTCGTCCATTTGACGAGTTTGCATCGCTTCCGTTGTGACCGAGCGACCTTCTGAATCATCTGAGTATCAACACGGGAGGCCTCTTCAGCCACTAACTCTGCAATAGGCTTCATGTGGACGGGTTCATTAGCTGCTAACAACTACGTAGCATAAGAATGTCAGCTCCAGCTGACGCTCAGCACTCGGAAGGCTGAACCGGGCACCAGTGCACCCCGTCACCCTCCATAGCCATGCTCGGACGCCGTCCACTAATCCGCCATGAGTCCGAAGCCGTCGACTCGGATTTCCAACATAAAATTGGTCATAACCAAATTGGCGAGCAAATCGACAAGGTAGATACGGCTCTATGAAGCACTCATCTCTCACCGGAATGTTAGGTAACCCGGCCTAATGTTCATCAGCCAATTGAAGCAGTCAACATCAAGAGAGGTCCGGCTCACCTCGGCCTCTCCTCATCAAACAAAGACTTCGCCCGTCTTGCGGCCAGGCTTGGAGGCAGCATCGGAAAACCCAACCCTTGTGAATATGCAATTGCTTTCTTATTTCTGGGAATCCTCGCCCCTTCCACCTGCAATTTTCTAATAATTAAAGTAAGGGGGTAGATTGATCTGCGTTGCTCGGCGCTGACATCATATCTGGCGGTGAAGGACGAACCAGGCCATCAGGTAAGTGTATGGAAGCTCCACCTTTGCAAGAGGAATCCGAGTCGACGGCTCACCCTCCCCCTGAGTGAAGGCACTGACTATCTGTCGAAGCCCACGATGAATGTTAGCCATCATCACCGGAAGTAGAGAAAGTTCCTTCTTGTGAGCAAGCTGAACTGCAGGATCGAGCACTTCCAATGGCAAAGTATTACCAGACTGATACGGTACCACACACTTCTTCAATCAGATCGCGAGGTAACCGGCTAGGAGAGTCATCGGCTGAATCGGCTTTACTGCATGCCACACGAATGTCTAGAATTTCGTCCCTATAAGGAAACTACCCTTGGTACTGCTAATGGTATAAGAGCGAGTCGCGAGATTTCTTGATTAGCTCGTTAACCTCTGAAGGGTGAGCGGTGCCAATCCGTAAATCGCCTCGCCAGAATTGCTTTCCAGGTGCTTGAACAAGTAACTTACGAACTGCTTCAGGCTCACTTGTGACTTGGTCCTCTTTGCTAGTGGCTCAGCCTGTGCAAAAGCAATGTGATAGTGGCAAGTGAGATCCCATAAGGTATCATAGCGACCGGGCATGCGATCTTTCAATAGACTTAGCTCATGATTCGAAGGAAAGTACTCCTGGTATAACATCTTCCCTATGGGTAAGCCGGAGACTTGATGCATCTAATGGAGAGCTAACCCTAGCTCCCCATGCTTGGTCAAGAAAGTATTCGAATCTGGATCATAGAGCTCTGATAATGCAAAGAAATGGTTGGCACTGATCGGCAACCCATACGTAGTGGCACGAATGGCTGCGTGTAAACCACAGGCGTGTAGCTCCTCACATGCACAAAATACCCCTGGGTCCAGGTTAAAATTTCGGCCGTTTAAGTCACTTTCAAGCATAAAATTCTCAGCCATTCAAATTACCCTTAAATCCAAAGTTTTGGGCCGTTTTTGCACCTAAAACCCCAAAATTTCAGTCTTTTTTTTGCAATTTAGCTTAAAATTTCAACCACTTTTGCATATAAGCCCCCCAAACTTCGGCCAACACGTGCACAAAATTTTTTCCAGCAATCATTGGTATATCAACCCCTCAAACTACAGTCCAATTTTTGCATATCAACCCCTCAAATTTCAGCCCCTATTTCTCGATGAAAATCCTTCAAATTTTATGCAAATTTCCCCTCGAAAACCCTAATTCAAGGTGTGAAATCAAAACCCTAATTCCTTGCATATCTACCCATAGATTTGTGTGACAAAATAAAAATTAAATATGCAAAAGTTATGGGGAATTTACTTGAAGAAAAGCTCGAGGACCTAAATCTGAAAGAGGATTTATTCGAGCGCTCGAGAGGCCTGAGAGATCCAGAAAAGTATGGGGAGTTGATGGAATTTTTGAGTCCGAGACATGGAGGAAACTTGGATCTTGGATACTCGTTAGGGTTTGATGAGGACGACGCAAAAAAAGAAAAGAAAACAAGAGAAGAGAAGGGGGGGTTTCGGCCGGTTTTTATAAAGAAAAAAAATTTTCTTTTTTTCTTTTTAGGGTCGGCCGAAACCCTAGGAAAAAAAAGAAAAGAAAAGAAAAAAGAGAGAAAGAATTCTACCAAATAGAAAGGAAAAAGGAAAGAAAAAAGAGAGAAAGAATTCTACCAAATAGAAAGGAAAAAGGAAAGAAAAAAGAGAGAAAGAATTCGGCCGAAATAGAAAGGAAAAAAAAGGAAAGAAAAAAAAGAGGAAATTTTGGGGGTTTCCCTGAATCAACTCCTTCCTTTTCTTTCTCCCTCTCACACATCCGGAGGGGCCCTGAATATTTGTTCAGCAGGGTTATCACCCATTGAGGGTCAATTTTCATCCGGTTCGGATTATTCGAGCCTCATAATTACTCTAATAAGGTATACGAGTCTAAACTGTTTCCTATTTTTGTTGAGAAGTTTCTGGAGAATATTTTTTACAAAATATTCTTAGAGATAACTCGACAACCTTAAGAGCTTAAACTATGTTGACGCTGGCCAATGCGTCGCTATGGAGAATTCACCGACTAAAGGAGAAATCTCAAAAAAATTTGATGGTCAGTTCTACGACAACTCACCGACACGAGCTAAAGTAAAAATTCAATTACCAGCTTCGGTCCAAGATTTTGATAGCGGTCAGATAATAAATGCAGCACCGTGACACTTTCAGTCGTTCGACAAAGCACCGGATGATCTGAAAAAAAAAATTGAAGAAATCAAGATTTGAAGCTGTTTTCAGGTCTAATTACGCCGATTGAAGGTTTGGGCCTATCATATCCAAATTATTTCAGGCTCCTCTACAAAAGAACGAGACTGAACCACTTTGAAGGGGATATCTGTAGGCGTTGAAAATTGCCTATAAGTCCCCGAACATATCTCGTGACGATGAGTTGATGATCGGCGAGCCATCCGACGACGTAACGACGAACCGTCGACGACGCAATAACAAGCGAAGCGACACACACGTATGAAGCGAGTCGACGAAACGCATGAGCGAAAGGCGTTTAAGTCGATGAAGTAGCGCAAGCGCAAAAGCGAGTCAGCAAAGCGCGTATGAAGCGAGGTCGGCGTTCAAGTCGGCCGGCACAAAACATCGAAGAATGGGATAAACCCACCAACGAAGCTTCAGGTTAACGAACGTCGAGGAAACCGAACCGGATCGGACTCGAAAATGATGAAAATACATCACACAGGCTTAGTGGTGAGCCACCCACGGCTCGGTAAAAGAGCCACCAAATGGTGGTTCGGTGGCGAGCCACCACTTAGTGGCTCGGCTAAGACCGTGCCACCTTGTGGTCGCTCGGCCGCGCCGAGCCACCACCACTTGGTGGCTCGACAGCAACCACCGGTGGCTCGGCGGCCGACAAAGCCTAACCAGAAGTGGCTAAGCGGGTCTTCGAGATCCGACCGTTCGAGCCTATAAATAGACCAGGGGGGTCTCATTTTTTTAGATCCGAAATTTTGAAAAGAAGCTGAAGCTCTGCCTGATCAAGATCTAGACTTTTGGCGAGAAAGGGGAGGCTTTGCCGGATTCAACAGCGTTCGACACTTCAATCCGACGATTAGATCCAAGATTTCGACGAACCCCAACGACATAAAGTGAAGGAGTTCGAGAGATCTCAGATCAGATCTACACAATTCCTCCGGATCAAACTTTGTTTTGATCCCGGAAGAGTGGTGATCTCGCTTGGTCGATTTCACTTTCAAGCGATTATTTCCCGTGAAATAATCCCTCGATCGCTGTGATCTACGACCGATCCTATCACGGCGATCCGAGATAAACCGACGCAGGCAAATATCCCATAGCGAGTCAGATAAGCGGGGTCGTTTGTTAAAGGAAAAGTTATAATTTTTCTTTTTTGATTTTCATTGTAATCGAGTCTTATAAAAAAACGACCTTTTTTTTAATTCATTTGTAATCGCATAAAGCTGTAATGAGTTCATCGGCAATGAAGATCAAGAACCCGACTTTTCCCGCGAACAACAATATCTTATTTGGGAGTTCAGTGAGGAGAATGGAACGAAACTTATGAGTAGTTTGGATAGAGAAGAGGGTAGGGGGAGGGGGATGATTCAACTAAACACAAGGGAAGGGAAAGTGGGGGAAGGGAGTGTGATGTAACTAGACAATTAGGGAATGGAGAAGGAGGGAGAGTGATAGAATGCTTGTTTAGAGTAGAAAACAGGAAGGGAATGAAATAATTCAGTTAAAATCCAACCCCTCCCTTCTCAATCCGCCCACTTTAGGAGGGTTACGAAAATAAGAAAATTTGCATCTTTTTATCCTTCTTAATTCTTTTCCTCACATACAAAACAAATATAAAAAAAATACAATTTTAGCATGGTTAGCATTGTAACGGCCCCATCTCCTCCCATCCCGTCTTTAAAAAAGCTATCCAAACCTAGATTAAAGAATTGGTGGACCTAATACCAATTTCAATAAGTAAGGGTGTAAGTTAAAAAATGAAAGATTGAAAAGGGTTTATAGGCAAAAATGCTGAACCGGTTACGATCAAACCCTAAACCCTACACCCAACCCCGCTGCTCATCGCGTTTCTTCTCAATGTAAAATCTTAACTACGGTTAGGGTTTTCGATTTCTCCGCTTCAATGGAGATTGATCGGATGCGAAGCCTCAGCTGGCTAAGCTCGCTCCTTGGTCGAAATGGGACCAATGGCACGTCAGAAGAGAATCCCTCTTCTTCGCCCATTCGCCTTCCAAAACTCTCCAAAGGGTAACGATCCTTGTCTCTTTGGGTTCAATCTCTAAACTAAACCTTGTTTTAAAAAAATTTGGTCTCTTTTCTTCCATTAGCTTGAGGAGTAGAGGTCCCCGCTCCTCGTGACGCGGACCACGAATTGTGGAAATTCAGCAGAAAGATCCCTTCTTCGTACAAGTCGATAGCTTGTAATTAAATTTTGTATATATATGATATAAAAGTGAGGTATTTTGTTGAAAAAGAGGAAATTTAGATTGAGTAAGCGCTTATTTTTAGCATTGTTTGATCCCGCTTAGAAAGAGAAGGACTTTTAAATTTGTTATTTTATAAACCGGACTTGAATGTTATGTTGTGTTTAATTGTGCGAGAAGGGATTCCTAGTGATGCTCAACTTGGAGGAGTTGTTAGCTTATGTTGTACTCTATAGCGATAATGAGGTGTTTTGCAATTTACATTGTAGAAATTTATAAATTAATTTTTATTTTTATAGTGAATTGATGATATATATATATATATATATATATATATATATATATATATATATATATATATATAAGCAGTTTCTATAACTTGTTAATGGTGCACCAACTTTTTATCTCATCTGCCTTGAGATTTGTGATGCACAAATCTCAAAGTGGCCTTTATATCTTTCATGGATCCCAAAGCAAGATGAGTGGTTAGAAAATGGTGCACCACTATTCATTATGAACTTAAGTTCATGGAGCTCTGCTATATATATATATATATATATATATATATATATATATATATATATATATATATATATATATATATATATATATATATATATATATATATATATATATATATATATATATATATATATATATATATTTACGTGGATTTGGTTATTGTAGTATTTCGAAGATTGACACTACTTGGAGATTATTTTCTGATCTAGTCATTATATTGTTTATTTTGTGTTAATCTCATTCTTTTGGAATTGTCTTGGTTATTGGATTTTGGTTTGCACGTGGCTAAACTGTAGAATAAATCATTTATCTTGTACATGGCATATGTCTTGACTGTTGATGGTGACATAACTAAGCTTATTGTGTTTTTCTCATCTTAATAATAATGCCCAAGGAGTGTCGGTGTCCGGCTTCAATCGGCTTATTATGCATTATTGACCTACAACCTAATAGCTTGAGCACCAAGTTTCTAGATACATTAGGTTTAATTCTTGCAAAGAACAACCACCACCTCCATTTGTCTCCACATTTCAATCTGCAAGAGGAATTATGAGCATGGTGTACAATTGTGTTAAGTCATGTTATTGACGTACAAGGCTGTAACTTTAACAGCTTAAGCTGTTAGGTCAAAAAAGGCTTTCAAATATGATACCACAAGTCAGCAAAGTCTCCATCTCCGTTAGTCCACAACTCTCAGAACCATAAAATCTAACCTTTCCAAATGCTTTCTAGACAGTGTGTCACGCCCCGTTTCCCAAAATACCCGGAAACGGTACGTGAACAAGTCCGCGACGTATTAGGTTGAGAAGAAATACAAATAAAAAAATATTTCTCTTCAATCTAATACGCCAAGCGTCAAGTAATAATAAAAGTACATCACAGTCACAAATCCCAATCACGGCCAGTAAGAATAAATAAATATCCAGAACAGAAGTACATATCACCAGAATAAAAAATAACATCCCAGACTATAAAAGAGTCCACATGTCTGAAACAATACATGTAGCTAAAGAAACTAGAGAATCCTAAACAATGTCAACTAAACTGAAAAAATTACTGAAATCAGTCTAAGGTTTATCAACTCACGAAAACAAAAAAACTAAGCTTATTTCGATCTACTCCGTCGTGCGGAAGGCTCTCTGGCGAGAAACTCGGCTCAAGTGCATCTCCATCTTGGACTGTCAGTCATCTATATCGGCGTACACCAAGAGAATGGATGCGTCGTGCATGGCATACGGCAAGATCCCCCAAGAAAATACAATTTAATATAATAGTGGAAAATGATGCATGCGTACAACTAGGACTAACAATCTAAACAACCGGGAGACCCTGGCACTCTAAACAACAGTGACGGGTAACTAACCATTCTATAATAGTCTCAGGTCTACATCTCACAGAGTCAAAGTCCATATTATTCGGATAACTGACGGTTTATATTCCTCTACGTGCATCCAATACCGCGAAACTACGGTCAGAGGACTACACGCAATCCGATTCCGGCTTGTCCGGACACAAGCATGACTCAGGTGACGAAACGATTTCACTGGCCACGTGCGAAATGATTCACTGGCCCAACAAACCAGCCCTAAGTGCGAAAACAAGATCACTTGGCACGGGTCTGGAAGATACATAAACAGCCACATCCAAATACATGAACCAAGACTTTCCCATCCCACGGTCTCAGGCAAATCAAGTCAACGATACCGATATAACAAAGCACGGGTTCACCTCCTAAGCATGGTCAACACACACATGTCACTAGGTCATGTTCATGACGAGCCAAGTCCCTAAGTCATGAACTACTAATGGTTCTCGACACAACAAGGCAGTGAATAATGTGACCGACTCTATGCAATGATATAATGGCATCACAGATACATGAAAATATTCATAAAACAAGAGTAATAACTATGAATAACTGCGGTGTACATGAGCGGTATCTATGAGCGGTTAAAATACGGGGAAAACGAAATCATCAATATCTCACTACTCAAATCGAAGCGTCTCATAAAATCATCCAGAATCGGATAACATGTGACTTAATAGCGGTGTAAAGAAAATTGAAAATAACATGCTTTCACACATAAAATGTCACGGTTTATAACCATCACTTATCACGATCATAAGAGAGAGAGAGAGAGAGAGAGAGAGAGAGAGAGAGAGAGAGAGAGAGAGAGAGAGAGAGAGAGAGAGAGAGAGAGAGAGAGAGAGAGAGAGAGAGAGAGAGAGAGAGAGAGAGAGAGAGAGAGAGAGAGAGAGAGAGAGAGAGAGAGAGAGAGAGAGAGAGAGAGAGAGAGAGAGAGAGAGAGAGAGAGAGAGAGAGAGAGAGAGAGAGAGAGAGAGAGAGAGAGAGAGAGAGAGAGAGAGAGAGAGAGAGAGAGAGAGAGAGAGAGAGAGAGAGAGAGAGAGAGAGAGAGAGAGAGAGAGAGAGAGAGAGAGAGAGAGAGAGAGAGAGAGAGAGAGAGAGAGAGAGAGAGAGAGAGAGAGAGAGAGAGAGAGAGAGAGAGAGAGAGAGAGAGAGAGAGAGAGAGAGAGAGAGAGAGAGAGAGAGAGAGAGAGAGAGAGAGAGAGAGAGAGAGAGAGAGAGAGAGAGAGAGAGAGAGAGAGAGAGAGAGAGAGAGAGAGAGAGAGAGAGAGAGAGAGAGAGAGAGAGAGAGAGAGAGAGAGAGAGAGAGAGAGAGAGAGAGAGAGAGAGAGAGAGAGAGAGAGAGAGAGAGAGAGAGAGAGAGAGAGAGAGAGAGAGAGAGAGAGAGAGAGAGAGAGAGAGAGAGAGAGAGAGAGAGAGAGAGAGAGAGAGAGAGAGAGAGAGAGAGAGAGAGAGAGAGAGAGAGAGAGAGAGAGAGAGAGAGAGAGAGAGAGAGAGAGAGAGAGAGAGAGAGAGAGAGAGAGAGAGAGAGAGAGAGAGAGAGAGAGAGAGAGAGAGAGAGAGAGAGAGAGAGAGAGAGAGAGAGAGAGAGAGAGAGAGAGAGAGAGAGAGAGAGAGAGAGAGAGAGAGAGAGAGAGAGAGAGAGAGAGAGAGAGAGAGAGAGAGAGAGAGAGAGAGAGAGAGAGAGAGAGAGAGAGAGAGAGAGAGAGAGAGAGAGAGAGAGAGAGAGAGAGAGAGAGAGAGAGAGAGAGAGAGAGAGAGAGAGAGAGAGAGAGAGAGAGAGAGAGAGAGAGAGAGAGAGAGAGAGAGAGAGAGAGAGAGAGAGAGAGAGAGAGAGAGAGAGAGAGAGAGAGAGAGAGAGAGAGAGAGAGAGAGAGAGAGAGAGAGAGAGAGAGAGAGAGAGAGAGAGAGAGAGAGAGAGAGAGAGAGAGAGAGAGAGAGAGAGAGAGAGAGAGAGAGAGAGAGAGAGAGAGAGAGAGAGAGAGAGAGAGAGAGAGAGAGAGAGAGAGAGAGAGAGAGAGAGAGAGAGAGAGAGAGAGAGAGAGAGAGAGAGAGAGAGAGAGAGAGAGAGAGAGAGAGAGAGAGAGAGAGAGAGAGAGAGAGAGAGAGAGAGAGAGAGAGAGAGAGAGAGAGAGAGAGAGAGAGAGAGAGAGAGAGAGAGAGAGAGAGAGAGAGAGAGAGAGAGAGAGAGAGAGAGAGAGAGAGAGAGAGAGAGAGAGAGAGAGAGAGAGAGAGAGAGAGAGAGAGAGAGAGAGAGAGAGAGAGAGAGAGAGAGAGAGAGAGAGAGAGAGAGAGAGAGAGAGAGAGAGAGAGAGAGAGAGAGAGAGAGAGAGAGAGAGAGAGAGAGAGAGAGAGAGAGAGAGAGAGAGAGAGAGAGAGAGAGAGAGAGAGAGAGAGAGAGAGAGAGAGAGAGAGAGAGAGAGAGAGAGAGAGAGAGAGAGAGAGAGAGAGAGAGAGAGAGAGAGAGAGAGAGAGAGAGAGAGAGAGAGAGAGAGAGAGAGAGAGAGAGAGAGAGAGAGAGAGAGAGAGAGAGAGAGAGAGAGAGAGAGAGAGAGAGAGAGAGAGAGAGAGAGAGAGAGAGAGGAGAGAGAGAGAATGTACGGCTGGGTTATCAAGGAATTAGAGATTGATTAAGAAAACTAATATATATAGCTAAAGATGATTAGGGTTAGGGTTAGGGTTTGAAGCAAAATATCTCACTACTCAAATCCGAAGCGTCTCATAAAATCATCGGTGGCGGATAACATGTGACTTAATAGCGGTGTTAAAGAAAATTAGAAAATAACATCGTTTCACACATAAAATGTCACGGTTTATAACCATCACTTATCACGATCATAATTAAAATAATCCAAAAATAATCTTTCTCCCAAAATTCCTTTAAAATTAGATTTTCATCACTATTAATTTAGAATAATATTCTTAAATAATAAATTAATAATTTCAATATTTTTTCCAATAAATCCAATAATTTAAAATTCTTTTACAACAATAATTCTTTTAAAAAATCATTTTCCTCACGATTATTTGAAAAATATTATTTTTAAATAATTATCTCGATAATCCTTTTTGAAAATAACTCATTTTATAAAATATTTCTAATTTTCTCCTTTTTCCATAAAATCTCACATAATTATAATAGCGACACAAAAGTCATCATCGGACAATCCCATGAGTTCATCATATATCAAAATCACCGATACGTAATAATTCATAAATAAATCTAAAAAATATAAATACAAGTCAAAGCAATGGGATCTTGCCTCTGAGTGAATGGGTTCTTGAGCAGAGGCTGCGGCAGTGCAGGGTATTGAGCGACGCCCGGGGATGCGGCGGCTGGCAAGTGCTCGAAGGGCAATCAGGACCAACAAATGGGCAACGAAAAGAAGAATGGAGGGTTAAAGTCCCCTAGGTCATAGCAAAGCGGAAAGAAAGAAAAGCGGGTTAAAGTCAATGGAAATCTGGAAATCGTCGAAACTAAATAATCAAGAAAATCAACAATCAACAGCAATCAAGAAGAAAATCACGGCAATCAATAGAATCTCATGAAGGAAATCTCGCAAACAATCGTCGAGAAATCTTGAATTAAATGTCATGAATAATCAATCAATCAAAATGCTCTTCAAATCGAATCAGCAATCGGCAAAATCGATTCAAATCAATAAGTCACTAATCAAAATGTCATAAAATCGTTCGTCAATCAGGTCGAAAGAATAGTCAGATATATAGTAAAGAGTTAGGGTTAGGGTTTGAAGCAAAATATCGCACAAATCTGGCGTATAAAATCGTGAAAAATACCTTTAAAATCGAGTTGGTAGAATAATTTTAACAATAAATATCATATATATGTATATTCATTTATTTGCTTATGATGAAAATACTAAGTTTTAGGGTTACCTATATAATAATAAAGTTAATAATAATGTAAATAATCAAGATATTTACAGATAATATTCATAGAACTCCATTAATTTATAATTTAAAAAGAATTAAACAGTAATATAAGACTATATTTAAATCATAAAATTTCTAGAAAATCGAGGAAAATATAATACTCTTTAAACAAATAATATTTAATATTTTAAATACTAGGAAATTTTATTTAAATACGTATCGAAAATTACGGTTGTTACATCCTACCCCTTAAAACAAATTACGTCCTCGAATTAAAATGAAAATAGTGCATAAACAACCAAGGGTTAGAAATATTGAACGAGAAATAAGCTCATCACACATTAGAATTAAAAATGGACTATATATCCATAATAAAAAAAATGTACGTTAACGGTGTCCTAGAATCAAAATAAAATATCACAGCTAAGTTTTGAAAATAAATGAGGGTATCTCTGCGCATCTGGACTCGAGACTCCCAGTCGACTCTCAGGAGAATCTGGTGCCATCACGAACAAGCGTGGCGGTCTTATTAGGAGAGTCTTCTCTCTTGATCTAAAATCACCACGAGTGCTTCCATTATGTCAAATCAGTGCATCTGATCTCGAGAAATCTATGACATGACTCGGGTCTCCAACATACCTCCTCAGGCGAGAGGCGTGGAACCGTCATGCACTCTAGCAATGCGGTGGTAATGCAAGTCGATGCGCCACTTCTCCAACTCTCTCCAAGACATCAAAGGTCCACATGTCGGGCTCAACTTCCCGCCTCCCAAAGCAAATGGTGCCTCGGTTGGAAATCATCAAGAATACATGGTCTCAGGAACTCCAGTGTCGGCGGCTTCTCATCCGCCCAATGCTTGAATCTATCGTGCTATCGCGAACTCATTCGAATGATCTGGCGGCATCAACTGATTTAGCAATCAACTCCGGCCTAAAAATCTCCCGATCTCCACATCGTCCCAACTCAAAGGAGAGCGACACTTCCTCCCATACAATGCCGCGAAAGGGGTCATGCCAATGCTAGCCTGGAAGCTGTTGTTGTATGCAAACTCCACCATATGTAGATGATCCTCCCAAGATCCATGAAAATTAAGTATACAAGCTCTGAGCATATCCTCGAGTGAATGGTCCTCTCCATTGTCCATCGATGCGAGGGTGATAAGTTGTCTTGGCGAGGCTGGTACCAAGGCTTTCCTGCAAACTCTTCTAGAACTCAGAAGTAAATCGGGTATCACGGTCTGAGACGATGCACACTGGAACTCCATGCAATCGCACAATCTCCTCCATGTATCTCTGAGCAAGATGCTCCGTCGACTGTCCTACTCGGAATGGAATAAAGTGAGACGATTTGGTTAATCGATCTACGATCACCCAAACAGGATCATTCTGCCTAGAGCTCCGAGGCAAGCTAGTGACGAAATCCATGGTGATATGTTGCCACTTCCATTCGGAATGGGCAGCGTACAAAAGGCACCAATCTTGGCGATGTTCGCCTTCACTGTCGACAAACTAGGCGCCGCCGCCGAGCCACATCTCTCTTCATACCACGCAACTAAAGTTGACTTCAAATCCTTGTACATCTTTGTACCTCGAGTGAATAGAATATGGCTGTGAGCTTCACGCAATAATTCCTCTCGAACATCTCTGGCGCGCGCGCCATCGACTCCCAAATGCGCATGGATCCGTCCTCATGAATAACAAATTCCGGCGAAGACTAGGCGCTAACTCTCGCGCCGAAGAAATGGGTCACTTGCTTGGCGACCTTGATTATTTCGACCAATGTCGATTGAATATGAAGATTCATTAAAGAAGCGGTGACTCTGGAAGAAGAACTTCTATACTCATATCCCCTACATCTTGTCAAGTCTCCACCGAGCCGCGGAGGATCATGATGGCCAAGAACCCACTCAAAGCGCTCCGCACTACATTGACCTTGCCAGATGGTATCAAGATCGATGTCAACCCATCGCTCTAACCATCTCGCGCACTCATGTTGAGTTCCTTCTCGAGTGAAGATATACTTCAAGCTCTTATGATCGCAGAAATACCTTCACCGCCTCCCAATAGATAATGCCTCCAAAGCTTAAGAGCAAAGATCACGCTAACCTGTGTCGGGTAGGATAGTTCGCTCATGCCGCTCAATCGACGAGACGATACGCTACCACATGACCATTCTCGCTGAGAACGATCCCAACTCTCTACCAGAACACCTCAAAGTTCCCGCCCCGCTCCGTATCTTCAAGATCGGGTGAAATTACTCAGACTTTAATCCTCAAACGCCGCCACAAGTATCGACTGCATAAAACTAACATCCTTCTCGTAGTCGCCATCGGCTCCGCGATCTTCGAGAAATCCTCGATAAAGCCAGAGTATCCATTAATCCCTGAAGCTCTTAATGTCGACGACTTAGGGGTAGGCAAATCTCTTACAAGCACTTCTCCCGTCCACGATATACCATCTCCACACTACATGCCCTAAGAATGCAATGCGATCCAACCGAACTGCACTTACTAAACTTGGCAATAGCCGATGTTCTCTCAAGGTCTCGCAACACGAATCGGTGCTCAGATGCCCTCGGTCTTCGAATACACCAAAATATCATCAATGAAGACCTCCACTTAACTTATCCAAAGACATCATAGAATACCCGATTCATCAAACTCATAACGCCGCTGGCGATTGGTCACACCGAACGCATCACTAGGAACTCATAATGCCCATATCTCGCCCCGAAGCTATCTTAGGAACATCGATTCTTCACCTTCACTGGTGATACCCACTCAGATCCAAATTTTAGAAAATACTCGATCTACCCAACGGGTCAAATATATCATCGACACGGGAAGAGGATACTTGTTCTTCATCACACGATTCAACTCCTCGTGGTCGATACACATCCGCCGATCCATCCTTCTTAGTCACAAACAATATAAGTGCTCCCCAGCCGATACACCGGTCAAATCAATCCTCCGTAAAGATCATCTAACCGAAGTTCAAGCTCTACCAACTCACCGAGGCATACGATACGGGTCTTGGAGATCGAACGTTCCGTGCTTCAACTCTATGGAAAACTCAATCGCCGATCCGTGGCAACCCGTAAATATCATCTGAAACCCATCCTCAAACTCAAACAACAACCGCTTCTGCTCCACTTGCATAGCAGCCTAACATCGCTTCTTCGGTCTCACTCAACTCCACGCCCAATGGTACCGCCATTAAGGAACTCGCAACCTCGTGATCCGAATCTTGAAGACTACACTGCCGGCGACAATCAATGGTGGCTAAGAATGACCCCAACCAATCCATACCAAACACAAGATCGAAACTCTAAGAAATCGATCACTAAGAAATCGAAAAGCTCTCCTCGAAATGACCACAGACATGCCTCATATCCATCGATGCTACCAAGACACCACCACTGTTGATGTTCCGCCCAGAGTCGGAGGAGATATAAAAGAGAATGGGTGGCCGAAATCGACGAGACAAGAAGCAATGGAAGCTCCGCGAATCAAAAAGCCGACAAGGCAAGAACGAAGAAACAAGGACCTTGCCTAATGGGGAAGAAGGTAAATATAACTAACTTAGTACTCATAATCATATCCTATCGGTATTATCATGCAATGCTAAATAATAAAATATATGCAATTTAAAAGTAAGAGTAGACAATCTTAAAGGATAACCCGATATCTCGCCGCCAAATGACATCATGAAGGTCCGAGCGTGCCGCCTTCGCGGCCTCCCGATAAACCTCGCCCCGGAAGGAAGAGGTCGAGGGTATGATCCGCGGCCGAGCCGAGCTAGAGCCGAAAGAGCGGGTCGAGGTGGAGAGAGCTGGGTCAACCGAGGAGGTGGCACGATCCTTCGTGGACAACTCGACCGAGATGGTCGCGATCCACGCCTATAACACAAACTAAGACGCACGCATTCCTCATATGCCCGGAGGTAGCCACAATGAGAACACCTCACCAGACTAGCCCCAGATCGCACTCGTGACGCCGATATGGTCGGACGGGAAGTGGCTTCACCGTGAAAACCGCCGCCGAGAGCGCGGTCGCTTCGAGGATGACGCCGCATTCTAGCCGGGCTACTAGTGTCCCGCTCAACTATATGAGGATCCTCGCTCTTCGCGACACTTCGGGCCTCGGCCGCATCCGTGAACGCATCGCGCGCCGCTGTGCTCTACCAGCTGAGCCAATCTGATGTATTGTCCAAACCCTTCAAATCGATGCCTCCCCGATGATCGTCGGAATAAGGTGGGGAGCATATAGGCTGGGAGGAGAACCCGCCATACTCATCGACCATCGATCTCCTTGCTTAAGCTCAACAAATCTGCGTAGGAGTTCATCACGAGTCGATCGAGGAGTACTTTCGCTGAAGCGCCAGGAACGCCTCCTACGTGATCGGCCGCCAAGGGGTCTTCTGCCGCCCACCAACCGCCGTATCAATAAGTCGAACATCCATAAGGTCCACCCATTCACAGAGGAATGCGGGTCACCGTGAGGATCGCCTTGTGCTTGAGAAACTCCCAGCCTAGGGGTCCCTCCTCAACCAAAAGAAGGGGGGCCGATATATCGGAACTCCCCTCTGACTCCTACCGTGACGTAGCCGCCGAGGGCCTAACTCCGCCCCGCCAAGACGCTGAGTTCAGAGTCAATCCCCAATCATCTCCAAAGCCGACGCGATCCACGCCTGTGTCCGCTATTTCTACCGAATGGATTACTATTACCACGCACCGCCATGGTTCCGAGGAAAGACGGAATTCAAACATTAGAGAGAACAAGGAAATCAATTAAAATTAGAATCAAATCAATAGGATAGAAATCAAAACATAACTTATAGGATAAGGGTCTAAACATAGTCTTACTGGATGAAATAGTGATATGCGTTCTAAATTATTTATCATATTCTATCGGAAAACTCAAATCGGTGAATTGAGATCGCGGACCGCATGGGCCACCAACCAAATCACACGCCGCTTCCCAAAATATCCTAAACGGTGAATAAGTCCGCGACGTATTAGGTGAGAAGAAATACAAATAAAAAATATTTCTTCAATCTAATACGCCAAGCCGCCAAGTAATAATAAAAGTACATCACACCACAAATCCCAATCACCAAGAAGAATAAATAAATATCGAGCAAGTACATATCACCGTAATAAAAAATAACATCGGACTATAAAAGAGTCCACATGTCCTGAAACAATACATGTAGCTAAATAAACTAGAGAATCTTAAACAATGTCAACTAAATCAAAAATATCAAATCGCCTAAGGTTTATCAACTCACGAAAACAAAAAAACTAAGCTTCACCGATCTACCCGCCCGGGAGGCTCTCACGAGGAAACTCCTACCAAGTGCATCTCCGCATCGACCTCGCCATTTAATATCCGACGCGACACCAAGAGAATGGAGTACGCCGTATGGCACACCTAAAGATCCCCAAGAAAATACAATTTAATATAATAGTGGAAAATGATGCATGCATAACTAGGACTAACAATCTAAACAACCGAGACCCCGCACTCTAAACAACAAAGGATGTAACTAACCATTCTATAATAGTCTCGTGTCTACATCTCACAGAGTCAAAGTCCATATTATTCTGATAATCGACGGTTTATATTCCTCTACGCGCATCCAATACCGCTAAACTACGGCCGAGGACTACACTAACCGATTCCTTGTCCGACACAAGCATGACTCGTGACGAACGATTTCACCGCCACGGTGAAACGATTCATCGCCTAACAAACTAGCCCCGCGCGTAAAACATGATCACTTGGCACTGTCCGAAGATACATAAATAGCCACATCCAAATACATGAACCAAGACTTTCCCATCCCACGCCTCGTGCAAATCAAGTCAACGATACCGATATAACAAAGCACGTTCACCTCCTAAGCATGGTCAACACACACATGTCACCAGGTCATGTTCATGACGAGCCAAGTCCCTGAGTCATGAACTACTAATGGTTCTCGACACAACAAGGCAGTGAATAATGTGACCGACTCTATGCAATGATATAATGGCATCACAGATACATGAAAATATTCATAAAACAAGAGTAATAACTATGAATAACTGCGGTGTATACCTATGAACAGTTAAAATACATAGGAAAACCGAAACCATCAATATCTCACTACTCAAATCCCGAAACGTCTCATAAAATCATCGGTAACTGGATAACATGTGACTTAATAACGGTGTTAAAGAAAATTGAAAATAACATGCGTTTCACACATAAAATGTCACGGTTTATAACCATCACTTATCGATCATAATTAAAATAATCCAAAAATAATCTTTTTCCCAAAATTCCTTTAAAATTAGATTTTCATCACTATTAATTTAGAATAATATTCTTAAATAATAAATTAATAATTTCAATATTTTCTTTTCTAATAAATCCAATAATTTAAAATTCTTTTACAACAATAATTCTTTTAAAAAATCATTTTCCTCACGATTATTTGAAAATATTATTTTTAAATAATTATCTATGATAATCCTTTTCGAAAATAACTCATTTTATAAAATATTTCTAATTTTCTCCTTTTTCCATAAAATCTCACATAATTATAATAACGACACAAAAGTCATCATCGACAATCCCACGCAGCTCATCATATATCAAAATCACCCGATACACGTAATAATTCATAAATAAATCTAAAAATATAAATACAAGTCAAAGCAATGGATCTTGCCTGAAGTGAATCAGTTCTGAAGCGAAACGCAGCGGGCCGGTAATGGCGAGCAGGATCAGGTGGCGGCGTGGTGCTCGAGGGCGGTCAGCGGGACTGCAGTAGAAGCGCAACGGGAGATGGAAAGGTGGAGGGTTAAGGGGTCTACATGGGTCCGTGGCGGAGAGAAGCGGGTTGAGGTCGGAATCAAAATCGGAGGTGGTCGTCGCAAATCAATGAAAGCGGTCATGAAGAAGGAGTCGTGAAAAAGCATCATCAACATGGAATCAAACAATAATAAATCTTCGTTAAATCCAGCGAAGGTCAGAAAAGAATCAATCAAATCGAAATAATCGCAAAAATCGCAGAAATCGATCAAATCAAAATTAAAATCAAATTACGTCATAAATGAAAGTAAATCTATAGGTAATCAAATCATGTCGTCAAATCTAGGAATGAAAGAAAAGAGGGGGAGAGAGTCTTCACAATTATCAATTAAATTGGTCAGAAAACATAATATATAAGCTAAAGAGATTAGGGTTAGTTAGGGTTTGGTATAAAATATCGCACAAATCTGGCATATAAAATACATTAAATCGAGTTGGTAGAATAATTTTAACAATAAATATCATATATATGTATATTCATTTATTTGCTTATGATGAAAATACTAAGTTTTAGGGTTACCTATATAATAATAAAGTTAATAATAATGTAAATAATCAAGATATTAATATTCACGAACTCTATTAATTTATAATTTAAAAAGAATTAAACAGTAATATAAGACTATATTTAAATCATAAAATTTCTAGAAAATCGAGGAAAATATAATACTCTTTAAACAAATAATATTTAATATTTTAAATACTAGGAAATTTTATTTAAATACGATCGAAAATTACGGTTGTTACATCCTACCCCTTAAAACAAATTCTGTCCTCGGAATTAAAATGAAAATAGTGCATAAACAACCAAGGGTTAGAAATATTGAACGAGAAATAAGCTCATCACACATTAGAATTAAAAATGGACTATATATCCATAATAAAAAAAATGTACGTTAACAGTGTCCTAGAATCAAAATAAAATATCACAGCTAAGTTTTTGAAAATAAATGAGGGTATCTCTGCTGCATCTCAGACTCAGACTCCCAAGTCGACTCTCCAGGAGAATCTAGGTGCCACATCACACGAACAAGCGTGACGGTCTTATTCCGGAGAGTCTTCTATCTTCAGTCTAAAATCACCACAGGCTGCTTCTCGTATGTCAAATCAGGTCGCATCTCGATCTCTGAGAAATCTATGACATGACTCGGGTCTCCAACATACCTCCTCAACTGAGAGACGTGGAACACGTCATGCACTCCAGCCAATGCGGGTGGTAATGCAAGTCGGTACGCCACTTCTGCAACTCTCTCCAAGACATCAAAAGGTCCCACATATCGCGGGCTCAACTTCCCACGCCTCCCAAAGCAAATGGTGCCTCAGTTGGGGGAAATCATCAAGAATACATGGTCTCCAAGCTGGAACTCCAAGTGTCGACGCTTCTCATCCGCCCAATGCTTGAATCTATCCTGTGCTATGCGAACTCATTCCCGAATGATCCTGACAGCATCAACTGATTTAGCAATCAACTCCGGCCTAAAAATCTCCCGATCTCCACATCGTCCCAACTCAAAGGAGAGCGACACTTCCTCCCATACAATGCCGCGAAAGGGGCCATGCCAATGCTAGCCTGGAAGCTGTTGTTGTATGCAAACTCCACCATATGTAGATGATCCTCCCAAGATCCATGAAAATCAAGTATACAAGCTCTGAGCATATCCTCCAGAATCTGAATGGTCCTCTCCGACTGTCCATCGGTCTGAGGGTGATAAGTTGTGCTGAAACTGAGACTGGTACCAAGGCTTGCCTGCAAACTCTTCTAGAACTCAGAAGTAAATCGGGTATCACGGTCTGAGACGATGCACACTGGAACTCCATGCAATCGCACAATCTCCTCCATGTATCTCTGAGCAAGATGTTCACAACCGCCCTACTCGGAATGGAATAAAGTGAGACGATTTGGTTAATCGATCTACGATCACCCAAACAGGATCATTCTGCCTAGAGCTCCGAGGCAAGCTAGTGACGAAATCCATGGTGATATGTTGCCACTTCCACTCCGGAATGGGCAGCGGTACAAAAGGCACGCAATCTTGGCGATGCTCGCCTTCACTGTGACAAACTAGGCGCCATACGCCGAGCCACATCTCTCTTCATACCACGCAACCAAAAGTTCAGCTTCAAATCCTTGTACATCTTTGTACCTCCAGGGTGAATAGAATATGGCAAACTGTGAGCTTCCTGCAATAATTCCTCTCGAACATCTCCTGCTGGCACGCAAATACGACTCCCAAATCGCATGGATCCGTCCTCATGAATAACAAATTCCGGCCGAAGACTAGACGCTGCTAACTCTCTGCACTTCTGAAGAAATGGGTCACTTGCTTGAGCAGCCTTGATTCGCTCGACCAATGTCGATTGAATATGAAGATTCATTAAAGAAGCAGTGACTCCTGGAAGAAGAACTTCTATACTCATATCCCTCACATCTTGCTGAAGTCTCCACTGAGCGTGAGGATCATGATGGCCGGCAACCGACTCAAAGCGTCTGGCACTACATTGACCTTGCCAGATGGTACTGAAGATCGATGTCGAAATCTGCCATCAGCTCTAACCATCTGCGCTACCTCATGTTGAGTTCCTTCTGAGTGAAGATATACTTCAAGCTCTTATGATCAGTAAATACCTTCACCTGCTCTCCCAATAGATAATGCCTCCAAAGCTTAAGAGCAAAGATCACAAATGCTAACCTGTGTCGGGTAGGATAATTACGCTCATCTTTGCTTCAGCGGCGAGACACATACGCTACCACATGACCATTCTGCTGGAGAACGCATCCCAATCCTCTACCAGATGCGTCACAGAACACCTCAAAGTTCCCGCTCCTGTCTGGTATCTTCAAGACTGGGGCTGAAATTACTCGAGACTTTAACTCCTCAAACGCCTGCTCACAAGTATCGGACCAGACAAAACCAACATCCTTCCTCGTAAATTGGTGGCGGCTCGCGATCTTCGAAATCCTCGATAAAGCCGGTAGTATCCAGCTAATCCCAGGAAGCTCTTAATGTCAGACGCTGACTTAGGGGTAGGCAAATCTCTTACAACAGACACTTTCTCCGGGTCCACAGATATACCATCTCCCGACACTACATGCCCTAAGAATGCAATGCGATCCAACCAGAACTGGCACTTACTAAACTTGGCAAATAGCCGATGCTCTCTCAAGGTCTGCAACACGAACCGCAAGTGCTCCGTATGCACTCCCTCGGTCTTCGAATACACCAAAATATCATCAATGAAGACCTCCACGAACTTATCCAGCACATCATAGAATACCCGATTCATCAAACTCATAACGTCGCCGGCGCATTGGTCACACCGAACGACATCACTAGGAACTCATAATGCCCATATCTCGTCCTGAAAGCTATCTTAGGAACATCAGATTCCTTCACCTTCACCTGGTGATACCCACTCCGTAGATCCAGCTTAGAAAATACTCTCGATCTACCCAACTGGTCAAATATATCATCGATACGGGGAAGAGGATACTTGTTCTTCACTGTCACTGCATTCAACTCCCGGTGGTCGATACACATCCGCTTCGATCCATCCTTCTTAGTCACAAACAATATAAGTGCTCCCAGAGTATAACTGGTCAAATCAATCCTCCGTAAAGATCATCTAGCGAGTTGGCTTCGGCCAACTTCGGTGGAGGCATACGATACGGGGTCTTGGAGATCGGAACGGTTCCAGGCTTCAACTCTATGGAAAACTCAATCGCTCGATCTGGTGGCAACCCGTAAATATCATCGGGAAACCCATCCTCAAACTCTCAAACAACAACTGGCTTCTCGGGCTCCACTTGCATAGCAGCTAACATCGCCTTCTTCGGTCTCACTCTGAACTCCACGGCTCCAGTCGTGGTACTGCCATTAAGGAACTCGAACCTCGGGTGATCTGGAATCTTGAAGACTACACTCCGTCGGCGACAATCAATGGTGGCGAAGAATGACCCCAACCAATCCATACCAAACACAGCATCGAAACTCGGCAAATCGATCACTAAGAAATCTGCAAAAAGCTCTCTCCCGCAAATGACCACAGGACATGCCTCATATCCACTGGATGCTACCAAGACACCACTACCAGTGTTGATGTTCCAGCCCGTAGTCAGAGGAGATATAAAAAGAGAATGGGTGGCCGCAAATCGACGAGACAAGAAGCAATGGAAGCTCCGGAATCAAAAAGCGACAAGGCAAGAACGGAAGAAACAAGGACCTTGCCTAATGGGGAAGAAGGTAAATATAACTAACTTAGTACTCATAATCATATCCTATCGTGGTATTATCATGCAATGCTAAATAATAAAAATATATGCAATTTAAAAGTAAGAGTAGACAATCTTACGGTGATAACACGGACATTAGCCTCGGCTTCAGCGGTGACATCATGAAAGGTCAGGGCGTGTTTGCTATCTCCGTGCCTCCTGATAAACTCCGCCTCGGGAAGGAAGAGGTCTGCTTTCGAGGTATGATCCGTCTTGGTGGGCTGCTGAAAGCTGAAAGTGAGGTGGAGTTGGAAGAGCTAGTCGAACTGGAGGAGGTGGCACACGATCCTTCTGCTTCTGTGGACAACTCTGACTGAGATGGTCGGCGGATCCACAGCTATAACACAAACTAAGACGCTTACGGCATTCCTGTTAGGTATGCCCGAGTTAGCCACAATGAGAACACCTCACCGAAGACTAGCCCTGAGACTGCACTCCAGGACGCTGATATGGCTGCACGGAAGGAAGTGGCTGCCCTTTGTAGCTAGCGCCTCGAGGGCGTCTTTGTTCGAGGATGACGGCCGCATTCCTAGCCGGGCTACTAGTGTCCCGCTCAACTATATGAGGATCCTCGGGCTCCTACGCACACTCGGTCTCGCGTCTTTGCATCGAGCGGCATCGTGCGTCGCGAGTGCTCTACTAGCCAGAGCCAATCTGATGTACTTGTCCAAACCCTTCTGAAACTGATGCCTCCTGATGATCGGGTCGGTAACAAGGTGGGGAGCATAGCGGCTAAGGGAGGAGAACTCCGCCTCATACTCATCGACCGATCGATCTCCTTGCTTAAGCTCAACAAATCTGCGTAGGAGTTCATCACGAGTCGACTGAGGAAAGTACTTTCTGTTGAAGCGCTCAGTGAACGTCTCCCACAGGATCGGCTGCTCAAGGTGGGTCTTCTCGGCCGTCCACCAAATCCGGGCCGTATCAATAAGCTGAACATCCATAAGGTCCACCCATTCCGCAGGAGGAATGCGGGTCACCGTGAGGATCGTCTTGGTAAGCTTGAGGAACTCCTCTGCAGCTAGGGGTCCCTCGAACGAGAAAAGAAGGGCGCATATATCGAACTCTCGACTCCGGCTCAATGCGTGGAGGCTGCTAGCTGGCGAGCTCAGCTGGTGTCTGCCAAGAGCTGCTGGTTCGTAGTCAATCCCCGAATCATCTCCAAAAGCCGACGCGATCCACGGGTGTCCGCTATTTCTACCGAATGGATTACTATTACCACGTGCACCTGCCATGGTTCTGGAGGAAAGACGGGAATTCAAACATTAGAGAGAGAACAAGGAAATCAATTAAAATTAGAATCGAAATCGAATAGGATAGAAATCAAAACATAACTTATAGGATAAGGGTCTAAACATAGTCTTACGGATGAAATAGTGATACGTGTCTAAATTATTTATCATATTCTTACTGTGAAAACTCAGAACTGTGAATTGAGATCGTGACCTGCATGGGCCACCACCAAAACCGATCCGCCCGTTTCCCAAAATACTTCAGCGATGCGCATTGAACAAGTCCGCTGACGATTAGGTTGAGAAGAAATACAAATAAAAAAATATTTCTCCTCAATCTAATGCGTAGCGTCAAGTAATAATAAAAGTACATCACACCACAAATCTCAATCCGGCCGGTAAGAATAAATAAATATCGAGCGGAGGTCCATATCACCAGAATAAAAAATAACATCCCAGACTATAAAAGAGTCCACATGTCTGAAACAATATATGTAGCTAAAGAAACTAGAGATTCCTAAACAATGTCAACTAAACTGAAAAAATTACTGAAATCAGTCTAAGGTTCATCAACTACTGAAAACAAAAAGAAAACTAAGCTTCATACTCCGTCGTCTGGGAGGCTCTCTGGCGAGAAACTCGGCTCAAGTGCATCTCGTCTTGGACTGTCGTCATCTATATCGGCGTACACCAAGAGATAGATGCGTTAGCGTGCATGGCACACGGCAAGATCCCCCAAGAAAATACAATTTAATATAATAGTGGAAAATGATGCATGCGTACAACTAGGACTGACAATCTAAACAACCGGGAGACCCTGGCACTCTAAACAACAGTGATGGGTAACTAACCATTCTATAATAGTCTCAGGTCTACATCTCACATAGAGTCAAAGTTCATATTATTCGGATAACTGACGGTATATATTCCTCTACGCGCATCCAATACCGCGGAACTACGATCAGAGGACTACACGCAATCCGATTTCGGCTTGTCCGGACACAAGCAAGACTCAGGTGACGAAACGATTTCACTGGCCACGTGTGAAACGATTCACTGGCCCAACAAACTAGCCCCAAGTGCGAAAACATGATCACTTGGCACGGGTCTGGAAGATACATAAATAACCACATCCAAATATATGAACCAAGACTTTCCCATCCCACAGTCTCAGGCAAATCAAGTCAACGATACCAATATAACAAAGCACGGGTTCACCTCCTAAGCATGGTCAACACACACATGTCACTAGGTCATGTTCATGACGAGCCAAGTCCCTAAGTCATGAACTACTAATGGTTCTCGACACAACAAGGTAGTGAATAATGTGACCGACACTATGCAATGATATAATGGCATCACAGATACATGAAAATATTCATAAAACAAGAGTAATAACTATGAATAACTGCGGTGTACATGAACGGAATCTATGAACAGTTAAAATACACAGGAAAACCGAAATCATCAATATCTCACTACTCAAATCCCGAAACGTCTCATAAAATCATCGGTAACTGGATAACATGTGACTTAATAACGGTGTAAAAGAAAATTGAAAATAACATGCGTTTCACACATAAAATGTCATGGTTTATAATCATCACTTATCGATCATAATTAAAATAATCTTTTTCCCAAAAATTCCTTTAAAATTAGATTTTCATCACTATTAATCTAGAATAATATTCTTAAATAATAAATTAATAATTTCAATATTTTATTTTCCAATAAATCCAATAATTCAAAAATTCTTTTACAACAATAATTCTTTTAAAAAAATCATTTGCCTCACGATTATTTGAAAAATATTATTTTTAAATAATTATCTCGATAATCCTTTTTGAAAATAACTCATTTTATAAAATATTTCTAATTTTCTCCTTTTTCCATAAAATCTCACATAATTACACTAACGACACAAAAGTCATCATCAGGCAATCCCACGCAGTTCATCATATATCAAAATCACCCGATACACGTGATAATTCATAAATAAATCTAAAAATATATATAAATATGAGTCAAAGCTACGGATCTTGCTGAGTGGTGGTTCTGAACGAGTTCAGCAGTGCAGGCCCGGTTGAGCAGCGGCGTCGGGATCTGGTGGCCAGTGAGTGCTGGTGAGCGTCGGGGCTGCGGCAAGTGGGAATCTGGCGAGAGATGGGAGTGGAGGGGTTGAGAGTCAGCAGAGGCGTCCGGAAGGAGGAAGAGAGCGGGTTGAGGATCAAAATGGAGAGTCAGATCGTCGGAATAAAATGATCAGTCAACATCAATAAATATGGAAAATCTATCGAAATAAGCGTCGATCTCATGAAATAGAGAGAGAGAGAGAGAGAGAGAGAGAGAGAGAGAGAGAGAGAGAGAGAGAGAGAGAGAGAGAGAGAGAGAGAGAGAGAGAGAGAGAGAGAGAGAGAGAGAGAGAGAGAGAGAGAGAGAGAGAGAGAGAGAGAGAGAGAGAGAGAGAGAGAGAGAGAGAGAGAGAGAGAGAGAGAGAGAGAGAGAGAGAGAGAGAGAGAGAGAGAGAGAGAGAGAGAGAGAGAGAGAGAGAGAGAGAGAGAGAGAGAGAGAGAGAGAGAGAGAGAGAGAGAGAGAGAGAGAGAGAGAGAGAGAGAGAGAGAGAGAGAGAGAGAGAGAGAGAGAGAGAGAGAGAGAGAGAGAGAGAGAGAGAGAGAGAGAGAGAGAGAGAGAGAGAGAGAGAGAGAGAGAGAGAGAGAGAGAGAGAGAGAGAGAGAGAGAGAGAGAGAGAGAGAGAGAGAGAGAGAGAGAGAGAGAGAGAGAGAGAGAGAGAGAGAGAGAGAGAGAGAGAGAGAGAGAGAGAGAGAGAGAGAGAGAGAGAGAGAGAGAGAGAGAGAGAGAGAGAGAGAGAGAGAGAGAGAGAGAGAGAGAGAGAGAGAGAGAGAGAGAGAGAGAGAGAGAGAGAGAGAGAGAGAGAGAGAGAGAGAGAGAGAGAGAGAGAGAGAGAGAGAGAGAGAGAGAGAGAGAGAGAGAGAGAGAGAGAGAGAGAGAGAGAGAGAGAGAGAGAGAGAGAGAGAGAGAGAGAGAGAGAGAGAGAGAGAGAGAGAGAGAGAGAGAGAGAGAGAGAGAGAGAGAGAGAGAGAGAGAGAGAGAGAGAGAGAGAGAGAGAGAGAGAGAGAGAGAGAGAGAGAGAGAGAGAGAGAGAGAGAGAGAGAGAGAGAGAGAGAGAGAGAGAGAGAGAGAGAGAGAGAGAGAGAGAGAGAGAGAGAGAGAGAGAGAGAGAGAGAGAGAGAGAGAGAGAGAGAGAGAGAGAGAGAGAGAGAGAGAGAGAGAGAGAGAGAGAGAGAGAGAGAGAGAGAGAGAGAGAGAGAGAGAGAGAGAGAGAGAGAGAGAGAGAGAGAGAGAGAGAGAGAGAGAGAGAGAGAGAGAGAGAGAGAGAGAGAGAGAGAGAGAGAGAGAGAGAGAGAGAGAGAGAGAGAGAGAGAGAGAGAGAGAGAGAGAGAGAGAGAGAGAGAGAGAGAGAGAGAGAGAGAGAGAGAGAGAGAGAGAGAGAGAGAGAGAGAATGTAGGGGCCGGGTTATCAGGAATTAGAGATTGATTAAGAAAACTAATATATATAGAAAAGAAGATTAGGTTAGGGTTAGGGTTTGGGCCCAAAATACCGCACAAATACGGTATAAAATAATGGAAAAATACCGCTAAAATCGATTGAGCGTAGAATAATTTTAACAATATCATATATATATGTATATTCATTTATTTGCCTATGTGAAAATACTAAGTTTCGTGGATTACCTATATAATAATAAAAGTTAATAATAATGTAAATAATCAAGATATTTACCGATAATATTCACGAACTCCATTAATTTATAATTTAAAAAGAATTAAATGGTAATATAAGACTATATTTAAATCATAAAATTTCTAAAAAATCGAGGAAAATATAATACTCTTTAAACAAATAATATTTAATATTTTAAATACCAAGAAAATTTATTTAAATACGTATCAAAAATTACGGTTGTTACAAAGTGAGAATCTATAAGAATGCAATCGATTAATTAGTAGCTCCGCAGGTACAAAGGACGCATATATCGGATCCTCTTCCAATAAAATTCTTCTCTTCAATGGTCCAATAATAATCCATCAATTATTGTATCTTTGGCCCCTACCAGGTGAGTCAACCTTACCTATAAAGATCTCATATTGATGGATATGCAGCCCTGTGGAAAACCACCTTAACCTAGAAGCCTAAGGTCTCAAGTAGTGGGCCAATAATGTATAGTAAGTTGTTACAAGTTTCTTACCGATTCTTCACATATGGATTAATAAATGGATTAACAACAGTTGATCATTGTAAATCCCATAGACTGAATTTAATGCCTACTATAATCTAACTCGATAAAGGGACTAAATGGAGAATAAAGGTAATAAAAGCAAAAGTGAAAAAATATATACAAGAGGGGATCGTCTTCTTATACGCTTCACCTAACTCATTAGATGCAAATATTTACATGAGTACACAACAGGGAGTTAGTAGGTACTAAATCTGTATAACGCAAGATAAGCTTAAAGGAAAAGAGAAGATATAAAAACTCAGGTAGTTGGATCCTTGGTTTAAGGGCACTGAATGAATGTAGTGGACAAGAATCACAAGCATTAAACATACAATGATAAGCTCGAAGAATGGAACACTGCATCTACAGCAGAAAATATGACAAAATATAATAATGTATACTAATCCAGTTCCTACTAAGGACACTTAGCGAGTTATGATCAACTATCGTGTTCTTCTATGTTAAACTCAGTCGGGTAAAGCAATTTCATAGAAGAAAATAATTGAGTCCCATCAACCTCTCCAATTCATAAAGTTCACGCTTGAGGCAATAGTCTGAGAGCTCGTCTTCACTGCAGAACTATTAAATCCATGCAGAATAACAACACTCCATACGTATCAATATCCAGATAAGGGGAAGTTTACTCAATCAATGTCAGCCATTTTCTTTTCATTTTTGTTTTGGGGTGGCGGGGAAAGGGAAGGTTGCATGAGTTCATTTACGATTTCTTTTCCTTCTTCTCCAATGATCGAGAGAATGCGGACAAGCATCTGGACAAATATGTATCCCCATAATTTCTTTATAGTTAAATACAATCTACTCACTGTCTTCCATGGGATGACAAGTCAGTAGGCTACAGTATTGACCACGTATTAAAGCATGTTATGACCAAGAAATAAACCTAAGACCTGGAAATACTTGGTCAGGGAGATACTGGTCTGAGAGGGATCGACGTAACGTTCAACAATAACGGAAGTCTATCAGACTATGTTAAATTCTAACGGCATGCACTCAGATTTTTCTAGAGATAATATAATATATCTTGTAGACTTAAAGCCAGAAGAAGTTACCGCTCGGACTAATTACTTTTAACATTCGTAAAACAGCCGCATTGAATTATAAACTCAGCAAATTTCAAGTGTATAAAAATAGCTTGTAACCTTTGAATTATTCATCAAATGTGTTCAAAGTGATAATTTCTCCTCAATCAAACAAAAGCAAGCAAACAAGCACAAACATTGAAAAACCTGCAGCATCATTGAAACACTTATTGATCAGAATATGTGTAAACGTAAAGCGACTGGGGTGCAATATTCATATTCAAGCTGCACTTAAACAGCTATCCAACAATTTCAAGTCAAAGTAACATTAGTCTCCATCATATCAATAGTTTAACCCTTTGAAAATAAACAAACTCTACCAAAATTACGATAAAAAAAGTTGTCCCCACCCCCACCCCACCACACCCCCACCCAAAGGATTAACCTGCCATCGGGTGATTCGTAATGTACTCGATCGCAAGCACAGTCGAATCAATCTTATCTGCCTCTTTATCTGGGATCTCGAGCTTGAACTCCTCCTCCAACGCCATCACAATCTCCACATTGTCCAAGCTGTCCAGCCCCAGATCCTTCTGAAAGTGGACCTCAGGCCTCACCCAAAACATACAAATTAGGGTTAGGGTTTTGAAGTTTGGACCATGAGATTTCTTTATTTGGAAATTAGGGTTAGGGTTTTGGTACCTTTGAGGGATCAAGCTTGGGGAAGCTCTTGACGACGTCGAGCACTCGATAGATGACTTCTTCTTTCGTCAGATGGTCGTCGTGGGAGGAGAAGGATCGGAGTGAGAGGATTTGGCGGGAATTTTTTAGGGTTAGGATTTGGATTGGGAGTCGGATGTGGCGGAGGATCGATTGTCTGAGGGTGGCCACCATTGATCCCTTTCTGCTGCTGTCACTGCGAGAGGATTTGAAAATGAAAGCTTTGATGATGTTTGAGGGTGAGAAGGGAAATTATGAAGAAAAAGGAGTCAATTTCGAAAATAACCGTCAACTTGGATAATCATATCTTTCTTCCAGGATATGGACCTCCATTGAATAATTCAAACAAGCTTAGACCTATTCCTAGGTTCATTGCTCGTATCCTTGCATATAATATGTATCCGAAAACTGGAAGCTTTCATTTAATCTCTCACGAATTAGCCAAGGCATTATTTGCTATAATGGCTAATATTTAAGTAAATTGGGCTGAGCTTTTCTATCATAATTTGTTGGTCATTCCTAGAGGATTTCTTCCATTTAGAGCTTTTCTAACTAGAATTTTTGAGGCTTTTAATATTGACCTCGAATCTGAAAATTCGATGATTCGTTCAATTGATCTCTTTGACTCCAATGCCCTAACTAGGATGAAGTTAACAAATTTTGAAATCCATGACCAACATCCTTCAGCTAAACCTCAACCTGAAGAACAACAACACGACATTCCACAATCATCACAGCAAGCACCTTCAACCAGTCAACCATCCTCTTCAAGGCAGCCTGACCCTTCATGCTTTTTGATGCTCAATACAACACTTTGTCTACTCGTATTGAACTCGAGACTGGACAACGAGCATTATATGATGAGCAAGTTTTCATGTTACAAAACCAAGAAGAGATTAATAAGAAGCTTGACACCTTGGACATGAAATTTGATACATTGAGCATGACTCTGAATAATTACTTTCAGGGAAATCAGCCTCCACCGGGATCTTCAAGTTAGAACAACATGCATTTATCCATTTAGGGTTGTATCAAAAACAATTATGTCTTAGTTTGATTGTTTAGTCATGTTGGTTGTTTGTTTTGTTTAAGACTTATGTAATTACGTATGTTGCTACTATGTTTAACTTTGTGTGTTTAAAACTATATTCATGTTTAGTTTGTTATCTTATTATGCTTAGTGTGTTATTATGTCATGTTTAGTATATACTTCTTTTGACAATGACAAAGGGGAGAATGGTATTGTTATGTACAATATTGACTCTAATATGCTTTTATGCGGGGGAATAAGTATATTTCTTTCTAAATGTTTTATCTCTTTTACAATATACTTACATATATATATATATATATATATATATATATATATATATATATATATATATATATATATATATATATATATATATATATATTGTTTGTCATCATCAAAAGGGGAGAATGTTGGATATCATGTCCCCAAAGATATTGTTTTGATGATAACAATTTATATTTTGTGTGTTATATATATATACGCTAACTTGTCAATGCAGATATCAACTTTAAACATAAGATATGTGGACAAGTACAAGATGAGTTCAAGGTATTGTGAAGTATTGAAGATAAGAGCTAAATGTAATTTTTATATCTTCTTTACTTAGAAAATTTGTACAAGCCTTGATCACTCACACACACACACTTTTAGAACACACTAACACATGCTTCTTGTGTTGGTAAACAATAGAAATCCCTATGTTAACCATTAGACTTTATAGTTAATAAGTCTAAAAATATTACAATTCATATCATTTTCATCTCTTAATAGTCGACTAATTAGAATAGTAGTCGACTATTTAAAACTTTGTGTCAAAATATAAGTTTTTGTCGCTTTTACGTAATAGTCGACTAATATACGGTGTAGTCGACTACCTAAGACTTAGACATATTTCAAGATTACGTAAAATTACGGTGTAGTCGACTACTATGCATATTATAGTCGACTACTAAGAACTTTCATTTAAATTCGCCACAAATTACAATGTAGTCGACTACATTACAAGATAGTCGACTACTAAGAAAAACTCAATTAACAGAGTCCTGCTTTTAACTTCGAGTAATTACTACATAGGCGGTTTTCGACTTTTCGTGTTTTAAATTTGTGACTGTTTTTAGCCGTTTATATCCGTTTTTTTGGCTGAAAAAGTGTCTTTTCAAAGGGATATAAATATGTTACAAGTTCAGAAATTAATATACAAGTTCCCTATCCATAAGCTTTAAGTTTTTAACATTCTTTAGAGAGAAAAAGTTGAGAAAAAGCATTCACTGATTTTTGCCTTTGAGATTAATCCTACATACAAATTACTTGGGCATTTTCCTGAGATTAAAAAGATTCCTAAGCCCCTGCTACACATCACAATATATCAAGGCTTATAGGAATTGTTGTTGTTTATTCAAGAAAAGTTCTCTCCCGGGTTTTGAGAGGTGTTGATCTCTTGGTGTAGAGATTGTGTGCAATTTGCATGGTCTTGCAAATTGGTCAGGTTTGCTTTTTGATTTTGTAATTATTTTTCAAAATCATAGTGAAAATCTCAAGCGAGATTTGCTTGGGGACTGGATGTACACCGGAGAGGTGGAACCAGTATAAAATCTCTTGTTTGTGTTTGTGATTTTCTGTGATTGATGCTATCTTTATTGCAATTTATAATCTACTTTGCATAAATTTTAAAAGAACACTAATCACCGTCCCTCTAGTGTTTTAGTGTGTTAGATTAGTGATCCTACATGAAACACTTATTGATCAGAATACGTGTAAACGTAAAGCGATTGGGGTGCAATATTCATATTCAAGCTGCATTTAAACAGCTATCCAACAATTTCAAGTCAAAGTAACATTAGTTTCCATCAAATCAATAGTTTAACTCTTTGAAAATCAAAAGACTCTACCAAAATTACGACAAAAAATAGTCCCCCACCCTCCACCCTACCCCACCCCACCCAAAAGATTAACTTGCCATCGGGTGATTCGCAATGTACTCGATCGCAAGCGCAATCGAATCAATCTTATCTGCCTCTTCATCCGGGATCTTGAGCTTGAACTCATCTTCCAACGCCGTCACAATCTCCACATTGTCCAAGTTGTCCAGCCCCAGATCCTTCTGAAAGTGGACATCAGGTGTCACCTAAAACATACAAATTAGGGTTAGGGTTTTGAAGTTTGGACCATGAGATTTTTTTTTAAAGAAATTAGGGTTAGGGTTTTGGTACCTTTGAGGGATAGAGCTTGGGGTAGCTCTTGACGACGTCGAGCACTCGATTGATGACTTCTTCTTTCGTCAGATGGTCGTCGTAGGAGGAGAAGGATCGGAGTGAGAGGATTTGGCGGGAATTTTTTAGGGTTAGGGTTTGGATTGGGAGTCGGATGTGGCGGAGGATCGATTGTCTGAGGGCGGCCGCCATTGATCCCTTTCTGCTGCTATTACTGCGAGAGGGTTTGAAAATGAAAGCTTTGATGATGTTTGAGGGTGAGAAGGGAAATTATGAAGAAAAAGGAGTCAATTTCAAAAATAACCATCAACTTGGGGATTTTTGCACAAATTTACAAGAATTAATATCTCTAAATTGAAGGGAGTAGTTTCAGAATAACTATGTGCTTGGATGAGGGGTACCCACGGTTAACGGAATGAAAAATAACAATTAAGTTCATTTGTAGTGTTTCTATAAGAAAGGTAACGAAGGGTAGAAAGTAAAATTTTTATAAAAATGTTAGTAGTTTTGCTCGCTTCCAAATTGTATTTGGCTTTCGTCACTATCTATCAACGGCTCAAATGTAATTAAGAAACCATTTTTTTCCCTTTCCTTTCGTTAGTTAGAACTTTCAAGTATGATAAACCTATGTTTGGGAGTTCATTAGGGGAAGAAAAGGAAATCTAAATTAGGGAAAGAAAAGATTAGGAAGGAGAGAGCAAATACAATATCTTATTTGGGAGTTCAGTGAGGAGAATAGAGCGAACTTATGAATAGTTTGGATAGAGAAGAGGGTAGGGGGAGGGGGATGATTCAACTAAACACAAGGGAAGGGAAAGCGGGGCAAGGGAGTGTGATGTAACTAGACAATTGGGGAATGGAGAAGGAGGGAGAGTGATAGAAATAAATTATGCTTGTTTAGAGTAGAAAACAGGAAGGGAATGGAATAATTCATGTAAAATCCAACCCCTCCCTTCTCAATCCGCCCACTTTAGGAGGGTTACGAAAATAAGAAAATTTACATCTTTTTATCCCTCCCAATTCTTTTCCTCACTTACTAAAAACAAATATAAACAAACACAATTTTAGCATGGTTAGCATTGTAACGGCCCCATCTCCTCCCGTCCCGTCTTTAAAAAAGCTATCCAAACCTAGATTAAAGAATTGGGGACCTAATACCAATTAAAATAAGTAATGGTGTAAGTTAAAAAATGAAAGATTGAAAAGGGTTTATAGGCAAAAACGCTGAACTGGTTACGATCAAACCCTAAACCCTACACCCAACCCCTGCTGTTCATCGTTCTCATCTGCTGTTAAAATCTTAACTAGGGTTAGGGTTTTCGATTTCTCGCTTCAATGGAGATCTTGGGATCAGAAGGCGAGCTCTCCTCAGGCTACAAGCTCGTTCCTTGCTCAAGCTGAGACCAAAGGCACGTCATCAGAGAATCCCTCTTCGCTTCTTCGCCCGATTTAGTCTCCAAAGCTCTCCAAAGGGTAACGATTCTTGTCTCTTTGGGTTCAATCCCTAAACTAAACCTTGTTTAAAAAAACTTTGGTGCCTTTTTCTTTCAGATTAGCTTGGAGGAGTAGAGGTTGCCTCGCCGTTCCTGTCGACGTGACCGCTTAATTGTGAAAATTCAGCAGAAAGATCCCTTCTTCAGGTACAAGTCGATAACTTGTAATTAAATTTTGTATATATATGATATAAAACTGAGGGATTTAGTTGAAAAAAGTGAAAATTTAGATTGAGTAAGGCGTTTTATTTTAAGCATTGTTTGATCCCGTTTAGCCGTAGAAAGGACTTTTAAATTTGTTATTTTATAAACCAGACTTTGAATGTTATGTTGTCTTTAATTGTGCAGAGAAGGGATTCCTAGTGATGCTCTGAACTCGGAGGAGTTGTTAGCGATGTTGTACTTTATGGCGATAATGAGGTGTTTTGCAATTTACACTGTAGAAATTTATAACATAATTTTTATTTTTATAGTGAATTGATGATATATATATATTTTTATGTGGATTTGGTTATTGTAGTATTTCGAAAAATTGACACTACCTGGAGATTATTTTTTGATCTAGTCATTATATGGTTTATTGTATTATTCTCATTCTTTTGGAATTGTCTTGGTTATTGGATTTTGGTTTGCCCGTGGCTAAACTGCAGAATAAATCATTTATCTTGTACATGCCATATGTCTTGACTATTGATGGTGACATAACTCAGCTTATTCTGTTTTTCTCATCTTAATAGTAATGCCGAAGGAGTGTCGGTGTCCGGCTTCAATCGGCTTATTATGCATTATTGACCTACAACCTAATAGCTTGAGCACCAAGTTTCTAGATACATTAGGTTTAATTCTTGCAAAGAACAACCGCCACCTCCATTTGTCTCCACATTTCAATCTGCAAGAGGATTTATGAGCATGGTGTACAATTGTGTTAAGTCACGTTATTGGCGTGCAAAGACAACTTTAACGGCTTAAGGCATTCGTCAAAAGGCTTCCAAATATGATACCACAAGTCAGAATAGTCTCCATCTCCGTTAGTCCATAACTCCCAGAACCATAAAATCTAACCTTTCCAAATGCCTTTTAGATAGTGAGAATCTATAAGAATGCAACCGATTAATGAGTAGCTCCGCAGGTACAAAGGACGCATATATCGGATCCTCTTCCAATAAAATTCTTCTCTTCAATGGTCCAATAATAATCCATCAATTGTTGTATCTTAGGCCCCTACCAGGTGAGTCAACCTTACCTATAAAGATCTCATATTAATGGAGATGCAGCCATGTAGGAAGTATATGCCAACTCAAATACAACACAAGAAACGCTATAAAATGAGTATCCTGTGGAAAACCACCTTAACCTAGAAGCCTAAGATCTCAGGTAGTGGGCCAATAATGTATAGTAAGCTGTTACAAGTTTCTCACAGATTCTTCGCATATGGATTAATATAAATGGATTAACAACAGTTGATCATTGTAAATCCCATAGACTGAATTTAATGCCTACCATAATCTAACTCGATAAAGGGACTAAATGGAGAATAAAGTTAATAAAAGCAAAAGGAAAAAAATATATATACAAGGGGGGATCGTCGTCTTATACGCTGCACCTAACTCATTAGGTGCAAATATTTACATGAGTGCACAACAGGGAGTTAGTAGGTACTAAATCTGTATAACGCAAGATAAGCTTAAAGGAAAAGAGAAGATATAAAAACTCAGGTAGTTGGATCCTCGGTTTAAGGGCACGGAAAAAAGTAGTGGACAAGAATCACAAGCATTAAACATACAATGATAAGCTCGAAGAATGGAACACTGCATCTATAGCAGGAAATATGACAAAATATAATAATTTATACTAATACAGTTTCTACTAAGGACACTTAGCGAGTTATGATCAACTATCGTGTTCTTTTATGTTAAACTTAGTCGGGTAAAGCAATTTCATAGAAGAAAATAATTGAGTCCCATTAACCTCTCCAATTCACAAAGTTCATGCTTGAGGCAATAGTCTGAGAGCTCGTTTTCACTGCAGAACTATTAAATCCATGCAGAATAACAACACTCCATACGTATCAATATCCAGATAAGGGAAAGTTTACTCAATCAATGTCATCCATTTTCTTTTCATTTTTGTTTTGGGGTGGCGGGGAAAGGGAAGGTTGGGTGAGTTCATTTACGATTTCTTTTCCTTCTTCTCCAATGATCGAGAGAATATGGACAAACATCTGGACAAATATGTATCCCCATAATTTCTTTATAGTTAAATACAATCTACTCACTGTCTTCCATGGGATGACAAGTCAGCAGGCTACAGTATTGACCACGTATTAAAGCCTGTTATGACCAAGCAATAAACCTAAGACCTGGAAATACTTGGTCAGGGAGATACTGGTCTGAGAGGGATCGACATAACATTGAACAATAACGGAAGTCTATCAGACTATGTTAAATACTAACGGCATGCACTCAGATTTTTCTAGAGATAATATAATATATCTTGTAGACTTAAAGCCAGAAGAAGTTACCGCTCGGACTAATTACTTTTAACATTCGTAAAACAGCCGCATTGAATTATAAACTCAGCAAATTTCAAGTGTATAAAAACAATTTGTAGGCTTTGAATTATTCATCAAATGTGTTCAAAGTGATAATTTCTCCTCAATCAAACAAAACCAAGCAAACAAGCACAAACATTGAAAAACCTGCAGCATCATTGAAACACTTATTGATCAGAATATGTGTAAACGTAAAGCGATTGGGGTGCAATATTCATATTTAAGCTACACTTAAACAGCTATCCAACAATTTCAAGTCAAAGTAATATTAGTCCCCATCAAATCAATAGTTTAACCCTTTGAAAATAAACAAACTCTACCAAAATTACGATAAAAAAAGTTGTCCCCCACCCCCCACCCCACCCCACCCCGACCAAAAGGATTAACCTGCCATCGGGTGATTCGCAATGTACTCGATCGCAAGCGCAGTCGAATCAATCTTATCTGCCTCTTTATCTGGGATCTCGAGCTTGAACTCCTCCTCCAACGCCATCACAATCTCCACATTGTCCAAGCTGTCCAGCCCCAGATCCTTCTGAAAGTGGACCTCAGGCCTCACCCAAAACATACAAATTAGGGTTAGGGCTTTGAAGTTTGGACCATGAGTTTTTATTTTTGGAAATTAGGGTTAGGGTTTTGGTACCTTTGAGGGATCAAGCTTGGGGAAGCTCTTGACGACGTCGAGCACTCGATCGATGACTTCTTCTTTCGTCAGATGGTCGTCGTCGGAGGAGAAGGATCGGAGTGAGAGGATTTGGCGGGAATTTTTTAGGGTTAGGGTTTGGATTGGGAGTCGGATGTGGCAGAGGATCGATTGTCTGAGGGTGGCCACCATTGATCCCTTTACTGCTGGCATCGCTGAGAGGATTTGAAAATGAAAGCTTTGATGATGTTTGAGGGTGAGAAGGGAAATTATGAAGAAAAAGGAGTCAATTTCGAAAATAACCGTCAACTTGGGCATTTTTGCAAAAATTACGGGAATTAATATCTCTAAATTGAAGGGAGTAGTTTCTAAATAACTGTGTGCTTGGATGAGGGGTACCCAAGGGTAACGGAATGAAAAATAACAATTAACTTCATTTGTAGTGTTTCTTTAAGAAAGGTAACGAAGGGTAGAGAAAGTAAAATTTTTATAAAAATGTTAGTGGTTTTGTTCGCTTCCAAATTGTATTTGGCTTTCTATCACTACGTATCAACGGCTCAAATGTAATTATGAAACCATTTTTCCCTTTCTTTTGTTAGTTAGAACTTTCAAGTATGATAAACCTATGTTTGGGAGTTCATTAGGGGAAGAAAAGGAAAGCTAAATTAGGGAAAGAAAAGATTAGGAAGGAGAGAGCAAATACAATATCTTATTGGGAGTTCAGTAAGGAGAATGGAGCGGAACTTATGAATAGTTTGGATAGAGAAGAGGGTAGGGAGGGGATGATTCAACTAAACACAAGGGAAGGGAAAGCGGGGCAAGGGAGTGTGATGTAACTAGACAATTGGGGAATGGAGAAGGAGGGAGAGTGATAGAAATAAATTATGCTTGTTTAGAGTAGAAAACAGGAAGGGAATGGAATAATTCATTTAAAATCCAACCCCTCCCTTCTCAATCCTCCCACTTTAGGAGGGTTACGAAAATAAGAAAATTTGCATCTTTTTATCCCTCCCAATTCTTTTCCTCACTTACTAAAAATAAATATAAACAAACACAATTTTAGCATGGTTAGCATTGTAACGGCCCCATCTCCTCCCGTCCCGTCTTTAAAAAAGCTATCCAAACCTAGATTAAAGAATTGGGGGACCTAATACCAATTTCAATAAGTAAGGGTGTAAGTTAAAAAATGAAAGATTGAAAAGGGTTTATAGGCAAAAATGCTGAACTGGTTACGATCAAACCCTAAACCCTACACCCAGTGGCGGATCCATGTGGTGCCGGGGGTGGGCAAAGGCACCCCTAAACTTTTTATTTTTGCATTTGACCCCTTAAAAATTATATTTTGCCCCAAAATTTAACATATTGCACCCTTGACCAAGTCCAAATGAGCCAAATATAGATAAGCCCATGAAAATTTAACATATTCGTCATCCGCCCCATGAAAATATTCTGGATCCCTGCTACACCAACCCTGCGTTCATCGTTCTCTTAACTTTAAAATCTTAACTAGGGTTAGGGTTTTCGATTTCTCCGCTTCAATGGAGATCTTGGGATCAGAAGGCGAGCTCTCCTCAAGCTACAAGCTCATTCCTTAGTCGAGCTGGGACCAATGGCACGTCGTCAGAGAATCCCTCTTCTCTTCTTCGCCCGATTCAGTCTCCAAAGCTCTCCAAAGGGTAACGATCCTTTTCTCTTTGTGTTCAATCTCTAAACTAAACCTTGTTTAAAAAAATTTTGGTCCCTTTTTCTTTCAGATTAGCGCCTGGAGGAGTAGAGGTTGCCTCCCCGTTCCCGTCGACGTGACCGCTGCAATTGTGGAAATTCAGCAGAAAGATCCCTTCTTCAGGTACAAATCGATAACTTGTAATTAAATTTTGTATATATATGATATAAAAGTGAGGTATTTAGTTGAAAAAGAGGAAATTTAGATTGAGTAAGGCGTTTTAATTTTTGCATTGTTTGATCTCGTTTAGCCGTAGAAAGGACTTTTAAATTTGTTATTTTATACACCAGACTTTGAATGTTATGTTGTGTTTAATTGTGCAGAGAAGGGATTCCTAGTGATGCTATGAACTCGGAGGAGTTATTAGCAATGTTGTACTCTATGGCGATAATGAGGTGTATTGCAATTTACACTATAGAAACTTATAAATTAATTTTTATTTTTATAGTGAATTGATGATATATATATATATATATATATATATATATATATATATATATATATATATATATATATATATATATACGTGGATTTGATTATTGTAGTATTTCTGAAGATTAACACTACTTGGAGATTATTTTTTGATCTAGTCATTATATGGTTTGTTATGTGTTATTCTCATTCTTTTGGAATTGTCTTGGTTATTGGATTTTGGTTTGCACATGGCTAAACTGCAGAATAAATCATTTATCTTGTACATAGCATATGTCTTGACTGTTGATGGTGACATAACTAAGCTTATTGTGTTTTTCTCATCTTAATAATAATGTCCAAGGAGTGTCGGTGTCCGGCTTCATCAGCTTATTATGGACACCTTCATCAGCTTATTATGCATTATTGACCTACAACCTAATAGCTTGAGCACCAAGTTTCAAGATACATTAGGTTTAATTTTTGCAAAGAACAACCGACACCTCCATTTGTCTCCACGTTACAATCTGCAAGAGGAATTATGAGCATGGTGTACAATTGTGTTAAGTCACGTTATTAACGTACAAGGCTGCAACTTTAACAGCTTAAGCTGTTAGGTCAAAAAAGACTTCCAAATATGATACCACAAGTCAGCATAGTCTCCATCTCCGTTAGTCCATAACTCCCAGAACCATAAAATCTAACCTTTCCAAATGCCTTTTAGATAGTGAGAATCTATAAGAATGCAACCGATTAATGAGTAGCTCCGCAGGTACAAAGGACGCATATATCGGATCCTCTTCCAATAAAATTCTTCTCTTCAATGGTCCAATAATAATCCATCAATTGTTGTATCTTAGGCCCCTACCAGGTGAGTCAACCTTACCTGTAAAGATCTCATATTGATGGAGATGCAGCCATGTCGGAAGTATATGCCAACTCAAATACAACACAAGAAACGCTATAAAATGAGTACCCTGTGGAAAACCACCTTAACCTAGAAGCCTAAGGTCTCAGGTAGTGGGCCAATAATATATAGTAAGCTATTACAAGTTTCTTACTGATTCTTCACATATGGATTAATATAAATGGATTAACAATTGATCATTGTAAATCCCATAGACTAAATTTAATGCCTACCATAATCTAACTCGATAAAGGGGCTAAATGGAGAATAAAGTTAATAAAAGCAAAAGAGAAAAAATACATATACAATAAGGGATCGTCTTCTTATACGCTGCACCTAACTCATTAGGTGCAAATATTTACATGAGTACACAACAGGGAGTTAGTAGGTACTAAATCTGTATAACGCAAGATAAGCTTAAAGGAAAAGAGAAGATATAAAAACTCAGGTAGTTGGATCCTCGGTTTAAGGGCACTGAATGAAAGTAGTGGACAAGAATCACAAGCATTAAACATACAATGATAAGCTCGAAGAATGGAACACTGCATCTACAGCAGGAAATATGACAAAATATAATAATGTATACTAATCCAGTTCCTACTAAGGACACTTAGCGAGTTATGATCAACTGCCATGTTCTTTTATGTTAAAGTCAATCGGGTAAAGCAATTTCATAGAAGAAAATCATTGAGTCCCATCAACCTCTCCAATTCATAAAGTTCACGCTTGAGGCAATAGTCTGAGAGCTCGTCTTCACTGCAGAACTATTAAATCCATGCAGAATAACAACACTCCATACGTATCAATATCCAGATAAAGGGAAGTTTACTCAATCAATGTCATCCATTTTCTTTTCATTTGTTTTTTGGGGTGGCGGGGAAAGGGAAGGTTGGGTGAGTTCATTTACGATTTCTTTTCCTTCTTCTCCAATGATCGAGAGAATACGGACAAGCATCTGGACAAATATGTATCCCCATAATTTCTTATAGTTAAATACAATCTACTCACTATCTTCCATGGAATGACAAGTCAGTAGGCTATAGTATTGACCACGTACCCTTCTCCTCCAACCTTTAGCAAAACCTTCGCACCTGCCACTTAAAACAAAAAAAGAAAAGACAATCCTCCTGGCGTTATTTCTAATGTATTTAAAAAATAAAAAATAGTAAAATGCCTAGGCTCCGAATCTGCGCCTAGGCTGCCTAGCATTTGCTATAAAATTGTTTAAACTATCGAAAAATACTATTTTCTGATATTAGTCCCTTAAATCTTTAATACTAATTTAAAATTGGTCTGTCGAATCATTGAAATTGCTAATAGATCCCCAATAATTGTTAGTTGCTTCAAAATTCGTCCCTTAAATCATTAAAATTTCTAGCAGATCCCTAATTCTTATAAGTTGTTGTTTCAACTTAATCCCTCCAATCAAGAGTAGCATCGCAATATATAGATGGCGGGACCTAATAGCAATTTCAGTAATTTGAGGATTATTTCCAAATTTTAAAGGACATATGAAAAAAGCCCTATAAAAATATAATATTTCATTCCTTTTAAAAGAAATAATATTTCAAAGGGGTTTTTGGAAAACACGTGTTACGACATACAAACCAAATTATGAGTGGGTTCCACACTTGGACAAACTTGCCAATAAACGCCTTGAACTGAAGGAAAAGTTGTTAGTTTACTTTAATTTCTTCACTGTTTGGTAAGTAGTACACATATGTCCCTATATTAACATAACAACCTTTTTTTGGGTTGGGGGCATTGCAATGCCCCACCTTTGCTTTGAATCATAAATGGCCATATCAGCTGCGTTGCATTGCTTGACCAAGACAAATTGACACAGCAATCTTGAAAGCTAAATTGTACATAATGCTTGCTACCAGAAATGTGCTTTTAAACCAAGAAAATGGAAAATAAGTACTGAAAACATGACCAATGAGTGGCTTAGAAGTATGGCGCCTGATACATGTGAGACATTGATATGGTTCATGGTAGGGGTCACCATGCTGTATAGACTGCCAGTCTTGAAATTCTCAAGTTGCGTCAACCCAAAGATTACTTATTATATCAGGTGTTTATGCTTGCCTTCTATATTAGCTTATTATATCAGGTGTTTATGCTTGGCTTCCATGTTGCCTTGTTATATCGGGCATGTTATGCTTGGTATTCTGAACATTTCACTGGATGTAGTGCGGTTCTCAAATTTGTAATGGTAGAAGACTAGAGGTTGCCAAGATGCCAAAACAATTAGACAATCACATGTCATCCTTCTATATAACACTAAAGAACTACTAATAATTCACAAAGATCTAAAGCTCACAAATCACATGGAATAAAATTAAAGACTGCAATTATACCGCGTCATGTAGCAAAAGGAAGCAAACATACCACATACTTCTCAAACAAACAAAATAAAAAATAGAATGGCAACACGTTACACACATGGGCACTTTTACTATACATGTCTCAGATATAAGCTATAGCACGGTTGGTTACATAAAGCAAAGTACCTAGAGCTACACACGAGGATCCCAATGATGCAAAACTGGCAATTGACCATTAGCAATTTAGCAGCTTTTTCTATACATGCAATCGCAATGAAAATTGCATTAACCATTCAATTCTTCACAAGAAGAAAACAAAGAAAGAATGCTTGTGAATTCATCTATATCAAAGGTGAAAATGGACAGCAAGTTGATTTGCATTCTGACAAAAGGTCAAACATCGCACATCCTTTGTCCTAATTTGATGGAACTCACACTAGCTGGAGAAGATTAGGGACTAGGGAAGAGCTTTGGATATCTATACTAATATATAATGAACTTAGTAAGGGTAATGAAAAGTTGGATGATTGGACGACAAATCCCCTACTTTCTATTGTAATTGTAAGGGTAAAATTGTAATTTTACAAAAGAGACTTCCCCTTTCTTTCTACTTCTTATTTCTATAACATTCTAAAGCAATGACATGAGAATATGATTGACTCACATAATTAAAATTATTTTGCAAGAGAGATTTTTCCATTTATTTCCTTTTTTGTTCCTTATTTCTAGCACATTCTAAAGCATAACATAAGACTAGGATATAAACTCACATAATTAAATTGCAATATTCTCCATTTTTCTTTTTTTAATCACTTGCTCCAATTATACTATTATATTATCCTCAAAGGAAAACTCTTCAACAAAATTGTATTAAGAATATTTTTTATTTAACTACTAAATAACAGTTCGGAAACATTTTCTATATAGAACTTGATAATAACATTACATAAATTAAACCATTATTGAATTATTACTATGTATAATAGAAAATTAATTGGATAACAACTAAATATTTTAGCATGTGCAGTGCATGTGAGATTGAGTTAGTCATGTATTAGATCAGAAAATGCTCAGGGGAAACATGGATGAACGAAAATAGTGTGATGGAAGATTTTGCACAAACTAGATGTTCCTTTCTATGGAAAGGTTTGTGAATGCAGGATGTTATATAATACAGAATAGCACAACAAGAAGGCCAAATAATGAAGAACATATACCACAATAACGAGGATTCAGAAGATGTACATCCCAAGGTGAAATGGTTTTTATGGGGCATCAGGCTCTGAGCATTGTGTAGCATCTTTGACAGGAACAGCACGACAAAAATTTGATAAGCATGTGATAGTAGTTGGCATTCAAAGATGAGGTGCCTTCAATGAATGTTTGGAAATACTCGAAAATGGTAATGAACATGTTTATTTCTGGTTTAGATTAAATCAGGAGGCTATAAAAGAATGGTCATCTCTTATATATGAGGGTTATCTCTGGGAGCAGCTTATCGCTTTCTCAGAGGTCATGGTTGTCCAAATCTCCCTTTTGCAACACGTCTCGCTCTGCCTCGGCTTGTAGCTCTTATTACTACTCTTGAGATTCATGTAGTTAAGATTGGTGGCTTTGATAGGTAAAGGTGTTGAGGGAATCTTGTATACAGTGTAACAAATTTTTAATCTTTCCATTGAGATCCCTAAGCAGGATTATATTAATTGGTCGTAGACTCCTAATTTCCACACATACATGCACATACCATGTTATGTTAGGAAAAGTCACTCAGACCCAAACAAGGCTGATTCAAAATTATTTATACAACAGCAAATAACACACAATTACATAAAATACCAATGTCGAATAAAATTAATACTCTACTCCTTTACATTATCCTTTTTTCTGTTCTTTTAACACTTCCTACATGTAATATGTAATCAGTGTCACAATCAAAAAATAAATGTTAGCACAACTCACACATGTGCATGCACTTAAAGGCAATTTCAGCAAACATATTGCCGCAAACAGGTAAAGAAAACACTTACTGCAGATCCCTTAAGCAAAAATTCAACAATTTTGTGCAATCATGTGTTAAACTTTAATGTCTCACAAAGAGCAGTATAACATCTATCAAAATAAAAACATCAGCATGAAAAGAAATAAACAGCTTATTACCTCCAGCCACCCTCAATCCAAGTCCTCTTGGCGGGTCTCCGACCCAGGCCCAGATCCTGCACCTCCACTTTCATTCCCACCGCTTCCCGCATTGCTAGCTTCAGCCTGTGACCCCGCAGCTCTGTATGGAGATGGCAGCTGAATCCTAACCATCCTCTCTAGCATCCTCGGCCCTCCTCCTGCATTACCTCCTTCTCCCGCTGCAGCCGCTGCCAATCCAAGCCCTCTCTCCACCGGCGGCGGCCCCTGCCCCTCCTCCAACCCCCGCCTCCTATTCTCATAATCCTGGTCATCCGTCAGCAACTCAAACCTACAAACTGGGCAAGAATTATGCAGCTCAAGCCAAGGGATAATACAGTCCTTATGATACAAATGCTTGCAAGGCATCTGCTTCGCCTCCGCACCGATCTCAAACTCATCCTTACACACAGCACACTGAGCACCGTCGTCCATATCAATCATAGCCTGAGAAATGTTAACATCCGGCAAGGAATCCACAGCCGATTTCGCCGCCGGAGGAGTTCCGTACCGATTAGGGTCGTTCTCGGCCAGCTGCTGGATGAGCTGCTCGAGCCCGGGCCCAATGAAGTAGTCCCCGAGGTTGCCGGCATGCCCGCCGCCGCCTTCGAAGACAAGCTGGATGTTGCCGCCGTCGCCGACCATCGCCTGGATGTAGTTCTGGACGAACTGGAAGGGGTTGAAAGGCTGGGATCCGCCAGAGGAGCGAGAACCGCCGCCGCCGCCACCACCGCCGCCGCCGATGCTGCCGAAGAGGGCGGCGAGGTCGGTGGGGGTGCGGACCTCGAAGGAGTTGGAGAGGAAGGGAGGGAAGAAGGAGTCGGAGGGGGAATCGAAGGGGAAGAAGGGGTTAGGGTTAGGGTTAGGGTTGGGAGGGGGGAGGTCGAACTCCTCGATGAAGCCGCCGTTGCAGAGAGGGCAGAGGAGGTCGCCGGAGGGGGAGGGGGAGATGGTGACGGTGCGATCGCATTGGTGGCAGAAGTAGCGCTTAGAGGCGTCGGCGGTGGCGGGGGCGCCGCTGCCGGCGGGGGTCGATGAGGACATTTTTTGTTTGGGGGAGAGAAATTGGGGGAGGAGGGATTTGGGGAGGAAAAAAAATTTTATGAGAGAGAAACAATATAGGGTATTGGCACGTGAGTTGCAGGTGCGGAGTACGATAGTTTTGGTTGAGACGGCCATGGTCATATTCAATTATTAAAGAGGCGAATAATCTATCTTAGCACTTAGCAACCTATTTTTGACTGCCAGCACGGGTAGGGATGTCCATATTTGTCCACGGCCCGGGCCCGGGCAAAGCCTGGAAACCCGGGATGAGGTCGGGTTCGGGCCGAGGTGGTGAAGCCCGACCCAGCTCTGTCTAATTTTTAATTATATAAATGTATAATATGTATTTTTAATATATAATTATAGTATGATATGATCATTAATGTATGTTTATATATATTTTAAGTGTATATTGTCATTAATTTATACTTATATATATTTACATATATATTTCTAATGTATACTATATATAATAATAGTATGATATGGCCATTAATGTATACTTATATATACTTGAAGTTTGTGTTTTATGATAAATAAAACTTGAAGCATTTTTAATTTTTCTATAAGTGAATTAATTTGATCTAAACCATTTTTATCAAAATTTCAGATATTTTATTTTTAATTACTCTTGAAATTTTATTTTTTTACAAAAAATTAATTTTAAGAAAAAATCACTGCCTAAGGATCTAAGCAAAAATTATCTACATTTGATAGGATAGATACTAATATATAGTAAAATATCAGGATCGTATTTGAAATATCTAAATTTGAATATAAATATCTAATATATGTTGGTCATGTTATTACAATTATTTTAATCCATAAATTTATGAAATTTGAGGTTAATTTTGATGGTCAAGAAATCTAATTTTAGTTTTTAGATATGATGAACATATTGATGATCTTGTACCATATGAACTATATTTTTTATCAATATTAATTGGTTTTCTCTTTATATCCACATGTATATTCGCATGTATATATGTATCCATATCGATTTTAACAGATATGAATAAAATTTCTAATCGTATCCGTGATTGGTAACCGGATACTAATATGGTAAGTATCATATTTGAGCAAACCGTTTGCACCCTACTTAGCGTTGACAAACATAGATATTGTTTGATAAAAGAACATATACTTGATTTTCATCAAAATCAAATATGGATACGTATCAGATTGAGATAATATATACAGATACAAGACGGATACAAGGGGAACAAATGAGATTGAGCTTTTACAGATAAGTTGATAAAAAATTTTAAATGAATAAATAACATTACTCAAATAAGAGTCTATCACGGTATATTTTTTATCATCAAAATTGTATAGGATGCAATGATCTAGGATCAAAAATCATTTAAGATTTTGATTGATACATGTATTCGAGAATTCGAAAATGGATCTGGATATCTTACTTATATTCATATTCTATCTATATCTTGCACAAAATCAAAATGGATATTTCGTTTGGGATATACTTACTTAGTATCCATATATAGAAGCGATGTGTCTATGCTCACAGGGATTGGTTTGGTTTTTAGTTTGTATATCCCTTTTTTAATTCTCTATTTGTTTTTTATTATAGCATTGCTTCCATAAATTTAATTGTATTAAAAAATTTCTTTGAACTGCCGCTCCTTCTTCAAGAGTAAATGGCTTGAGTGGAGCTTTTTCTTATAAAAACATAAAATAAGAGCGTGGCTAAATTTTATTAATAAATTTAATACTCAAATTAGATGGCTTAACCACCAAACTCTTCTTTATATTATCCCTCTTCTTTTAATATTCAAAAATAAAATAAAAAAATGCTACATCACGTATAAGTGAATGTATAGTTTTGTTTCAAATTTTTAATTTAAACTTAGAGAGGGACACATGGCGCTTTTTAGATGTAAGGCTAATAGTAAATCATAAATTTCTTTTTAAATATAAATGGGGATTTAAACCATTTCTTTTTTTTTTCATCTCTACCCTTTTATGTAGTTCAATTTATTCTTCTGCTCATCGAATAGCATATCTAGGTGTTTTTATGATGATTCACTTGATTCTCTTGTTATGTAGAATTTTAGTTCTCATCTTAATTAGACAGCCAAGATACGATGTACTAATTCTAAGCAATAATTTATTCTTTAATAGATATAAGTCTTCACATGTAACTACCAATATCTACCCTCACTATAAAACTTGAGGTAAATTTCACTAAACCCCCAGTAAGTTTGCGTGTTTAACACTAAACTCGCATTACCTTTGAACTCCACTAAACCCCCAAAACTCTTGGCAGAAAGCTCTCAAGAATGTTGCTATTTCATGTGTGGTCAAATGACCAAATACCCCGATAAATTTGGAAAAAAAACATCCCATAAGTTTTTTATTTTGTCACTTAACCCCCAATAATTTAAGGTCGCCTTTACACACATGGGGTTCGATTTAGACCCGAAATTCGCATTGCGGCTAATTTTACGATAACTTCTCACAATCGCCGTTGATGAAGATTGGTTCGAGGAAATTAATTCCTCGAACTTCGTTTAGTTTAATTCAATGACTAACGATTTAGCAAAAGACCAGAGGGTCTTAGTGTCAGACTGTGACATGATTTTCTCCTCGGAGGAGAAAGAAGTCCCCAGCGGAGTCGCCATCTAGTTTTGGGTCTTTCATATTGTAATTAACTCAGATTACAATAAAAAGAATATAATGAAACAAAGAAAATTTTTATATTTCATGGGGTTCTCTTCTGTGTTTTGATGGAGTGTCGATCTTGTACTTTATTGACGGTCCGACTAAGACGAAGGATCTTTCGCTGTTGATGGAGATTTGGTTGCTTGGAAGATAACTCAGGCTTCTTTTAGAACCAAAACACGAGAGAATCACAAGTGCGTAGTCTGGTGATCTATCCTTTGTGTGTGTATGTGGGTTGCCCCTTTTGAATGCATTTATTCACCTTTTATAGGTTAAAAGAGAGAGTTAATGGCCTTTAATTGTGGGTGAAGCGGCCATCAAAATAGGAGATAGTGGGGAGCGGTTATCCCCTTGAAAATAGTTATTTGGGGAAGTACACTGATTCGGCGAAGCTCGCTGAAGACGTTTGGGTGAGGCTCGTTTGGACGTGAGTGAGACTTCTTTGGACTCATGGATGACGTGGCCAATTTGGGTTGCTATGAGCGAAGTTCGTTGGTTGGCGAACTTCATCTATGAGTTCGAATTTAGCACAGAATTCGACTCGTAATTGGCCAACTAATGACGCCTTTTGACTCGGCCTGAAGTCTGAATTGGGAGTCGACCCACCATTGACTTGGTCGGCTCGAGATGACCTGTGTGGCAGAGTTTACATGCTTTGTTAGGTGGACTTCACTATAGCTGTTTAGGAGTCAACCCATTCTTGACTTGGTCGGGTTGAGTCGAGATAAGCTGTGTGGCAAAGTTCGTATGCTTTGTTAAGCGGACTTTGTTACAGCTTGTTGTGGGCTCGAGTTTGGGCCCATTTGAGGTATTTAACTCATGGGCGTTCACTTCTTGGATCCAAGCTGGATATTATCCTGGATGAAATATATTTAAACCATCTATAGCTGTTGTTCCTTCTAGTACAGGTACTACACATGGAGTACAAGAGAGCAGGTGGAGTTGGAGATAAATTCTCAAAATTCAGTTCAGCAATTAGCTGTTTGTTCGCCAAAAAATAATAAAGAAACAGAAATTACAGCAGAAGATGATACTTATTATATTGCAAAAGGCAAAGAAAAAAGGTCAATAAAGCCACCTCAGAGATATGCAAATTCAGCCATTGCATATGCATTGTCAGCAATTGAAGGAATGAATATGTCGACGAAGCCACTACCAAGAGCAAAGTTCAAGCTCGGCTTGGACTTGCTTCATGTCAAAGAATGTTGAGGCACTGTAGAGCGCATTTGTAGCGGCGTTGGTAGTACACTATTGAGAAAGTTGAGAACTCATTCGGGTTGTTGAGTCAATGTGATATTTATTGAAATTACACCTCAAAACCCTCTCATTGTTCAAATAAGCCTATGGATCATCGATGGTCAAGAAGAGATCATCGATGGTTACTTCGATCATCGGTGGGTTGTAGTGAACAATTGAAGAAAAATAGAAACTGGATTTTGCACCATCAATGGACTACAGTGAACCATCGATAGTTTGCAGGGATCATCGATGATCATGTTTGACTATCGATGGTAATGACACTGATTGCAGTTTTTGATGATTTAATCTCAGTCGTTCATTTGTCTTTTAATCTCCAACTCCTACCAAGTTTTGGATACATCTTTTCTGATCTATTATTGTCTCCTATATGTTAAAATAGAGAGAATTAAGATTGAGGGTTTTGAAGAGAGGATTGAAGAAGGAGAGTTTGAGGGTTTAGGCTTTTGCCTTGTTTTGTACTTCTTTCTCTTTTGATAGTGAAATTTCTCCGACGCCTTTTGCTGCAGATGTAGTCTTAATTGGGTAAACCACGTAAATCTCTGTATTTGCGATTGCTTGTCATTTGTTCTCATGCTTTTTCTTCACGATTATTTCCAATTTATTGTGCACTTGTTCTAACACCTGATAATCACATTTTTATTATAATTTTACACCCTTATTATCTAGTTTATATCAATAAATATACCACTAATAATACGTTTTATCTTAATGTGCAAGTTAATGAAGATTAATGAATAAAAGCTCAAAAAGAACTCAAATTTTCTTATTTTCTAACTTTTATTGAAGCCCAGGATCAAGCAAAGCAATCTACAAAAGCCGAAAAAATAAGGATCTAATATGAAAAGAAATCAAGTGAAAATCATGTTCAAGATGATTAGCCACAAAGAAACGGCAATATATACCAATCCGTAAGGCAAAATTTAACATATAATATATAAAAATCGCCTATCTCGACGAGATGGAGCTAACTGTATTTTTAGAAATTTGAGATTCTAATTAATTAGCCAATCGATTGGCTAATCGGTTAGCCAATCGGTTGGTCAACCGATTGGTGTGCGGCAGATTCAGATTTGTGATCAGATTTGATTCTTTTGTTACCAAGTTTCATCCAAGGGTTCTTCTTCATTGCTATAGGCTATAAATAGAGGGGTAGAGTGAGGGGTTTGAGGTGTGAAATATTTTGTAAACTCCTTTTGGAGGGGAGAGTTACTCTTAATTGAGAAGACCTTCCAATTTATAACTTTTTGTTACAATCAATAAAAGAAATATTTTTACCCCTTCATAATTTCTCTTCTTCACTTTGTCCGAGGATGAAAAGAGAATGAAGATGAAGAATTGAATATGTGGGTTTATGTTTTTCTTTTCTTATTTTCCTTCCTTGATTATTTCTTAATATTTTGTAGAGTGGATTTACATTTATGTCTTTACTTTCTTGTCTTTAATTCCATGTATTTACTTTCATGTTATTTTTTACTTTGTAGTATAGATTTATTTTCTTGTTAATAGTTTAGATTATTTTTATTTCCTCTCCTTCTCTTCTTATTCTTTTCCATCTCTCTTTTTTTTATTTGTTTTATTTTCTAAAGATGTGGAACTAAACTTTTGTAGGAATCCTAGAATTGCATGAAACTAGTATTAATCTCTCTTGTAATTTATGGATTATTCTCTTGTGTTTAAATGATCATGTTTAGAATAATCAACTAGAGAACTAATTGATAGAAGAAGAATTGAATAATCTATGCTTGCCTTAAAAGTGGTAGGATAGATTATGCTAATGAATTCTAGAATTATTATCTATTTGTTATTCTTTTCATGAGTATTAATTTTACTAGGATGATAATAGGATAGGTTATGCTTGCCTTGAAAGTGGTAGGATAGGCTATACTTAATAAATCTAAAGTAAAATGTGATAATAAGATAATAATTCATATTTTATAAGTGAGATAAGCTAGTGGATTCAATTCTAGATTCCTCATATCTTTAATTGAATCTTCCATCTTTTACGCTCTTGATTTTCATCTTTATTCTTGATTTTATTTTCTTGATTTTCTTTTCCTTTACTTCTCACTCTCTCAATCTTGTTTTGATTTTATTTTCCTTTACTTCTCACTCTCTCTCAATCTTGTTTTTGATTTATTCGCACATATTTAACTCCTACAAACACCTTCCTCGTGGATCGATAACTTTTTATACTATAACTTGATGGTTGTATACTTATAACTTTAGGTTCACATTATTTACCTATCAAGTTTTTTGACGCCGTTGCCGGGAAATGGTGGTTGTATTTGAATTTTTTCTATTTTGGTTCTTTAATTTGTGTGTTTAAGTGTGAAGGAACTACTTTGAAGCTTGAAGATCAAGGATTGAAGATTGAAGATTGAAGAATTGCCTTCAAGAAGGCTAGAATGCTTTTGCGTGGGTAACTCTTCTTTCTAGTATTTTCAATTACACCCTTTAGTTAGTTTCTCACAATTAGAGACAATTAGAATTTAAAAAAATATAAAATATTTTTTTTATTTTTGTCGACCATAACAAAATTCATCCTTCACTTTGACATTTATTAACAAGATAATAAATTCAAACAAGAGCTCTCTTTCTCACATTTGTTTGATTGCTAACCTTAATTAAAAAAATAAGAAGATTTATATTTTGCATCTTTTGTAGTTGCTTTTAATTTCTAGGATTGCATTGCATATAATAGTAGGAATTCACCAAAGTGATTTGAGCATCTTGATTTGACACTCACTTGAAAATATTTTTAAGGGCAAAACCTATTAATCAAGATAAGGTGAGGGATTTTATCACCCTTTCCTTAGCCCACAAATCACTAATTCCTCACTACACAAACCCAAGCCTTAAAAACTCATCAGACGGGCTCATAATTCCTCTTGCAGATTGAAATGTGGAGACAAATGGAGGTGGCGGTTGTTCTTTGCAAGAATTAAACCAAATGTATCTAGAAACTTGGTGCTCAAGCTATTAGGTTGTAGGTCAATAATGCATAATAAGCCGATTGAAGCCGGACACCGACACTCCTTGGGCATTATTATTAAGATGAGAAAAACACAATAAGCTCAGTTATGTCACCATCAACAGTCAAGACATATGCCATGTACAAGATAAATGATTTATTCTGTAGTTTAGCCGCGTACAAACCAAAATCCAATAACCAAAATAATTCCAAAAGAATGAGAATAACACAAAATAAACCATATAATGACTAGATCAAAAAATAATCTCCAAGTAGTGTCAATCTTCCAAATACTACAATAACTAAATCCACGTAAAAATAAATATATATATCATCAATTCACTATAAAAATAAAAATTAATTTATAAGTTTCTACAGTGTAAATTGCAAAACACCTCATTATCACCATAGAGTACAACATCGCTAACAACTCCTCCAAATTCAGAGCATCACTAGGAATCCCTTCTCTGCACAATTAAACACAACATAACATTCAAAGTCTGGTTTATAAAATAACAAATTTAAAAGTCCTTTCTACGGCTAAACGGGATCAAACAATGCTAAAAATAAAATGCCTTACTCAATCTAAATTTCCTTTTTTTTCAACTAAATACCTCACTTTTATATCATATATATACAAAATTTAATTACAAGTTATCGACTTGTACTTGAAGAAGGGATCTTTCTGTTGAATTTCCACAATTGCAGCGGTCACATCGACGGGAACGGGGAGGCAACCTCTACTCCTCCAGGCGCTAATCTGTAAGAAAAATGGACCAAATTTTTTTTAAAAAGGTTTAGTTTAGAGATTGAACCCAAAGAGACAAGGATCGTTACCCTTTAGAGAGCTTTGGAGACTGAATCGGGCGAAGAAGAGAAGAGGGATTCTCTGACGACGTGCCATTGGTCCCAGCTCGACCAAGGAGCGAGCTTGTAGCCTGAGGAGAGCTCGCCTTCTAATCCCAAGATCTCCATTGAAGTGGAGAAATCGAAAACCCTAACCCTAGTTAAGATTTTAACAGTAGAAGAGAACGATGAACAGCAGGGGTTGGGTGTAGGGTTTAGGGTTTGATCGTAATCGGTTCAGCATTTTTGCCTATAAACCCTTTTCAATCTTTCATTTTTTAACTTACACCCTTACTTATTGAAATTGGTATTAGGCCCCCCAATTCTTTAATCTTGGTTTGGATAGCATTTTTAAAGATGGGACGGGAGGAGATGGGGCCGTTACAATGCTAACCATGCTAAAATTGTGTTTGTTTATATTTATTTTTAGCAAGTGAGGAAAAGAATTGGGAGGGATAAAAAGATGCAAATTTTCTTATTTTCAGAATCGCCCTAAAGTATGGATTGAGAAGGAGGGTTGGATTTTAAATGAATTATTCCATTCCCTTCCTGTTTTCTACTCTGAACAAGCATAATTAATTTCTATCACTCTCCCTCCTTCTCCATTCCCCAATTGTCTAGTTACATCACACTCCCTTCCCTCGCTTTCCCTTCCCTTGTGTTTAGTTGAATCATCCCCCTCCCCCTACCCTCTTCTCCATCCAAACTATTCATAAGTTTCGCTTCAATCTCCTCACTGAACTCCCAAATAAGATATTGTATTTGCTCTCTCCTTCCTAATCTTTTCTTTCCCTAATTTAGCTTTCCTTTTCTTCCCCTAATGAACTCCCAAACATAGGTTTATCATACTTGAAAGTTCTAACTAACAAAAGGAAAGGGAAAAAATGGTTTCATAATTACATTTGAGCCGCTTATACGTAGTGATAGAAAGCCAAATACAATTTGAAGTTTAACAAAACCACTAACATTTTATAAAATTTTACTTTCTACCCTTCGTTACCTTTCTTAAAGAAACGCTACAAATGAAGTTAATTGTTATTTTTCATTCCGTTACCCTTGGGTACCCTCATCCAAGCACACAGTTATTCAAACTACTCCCTTCAATTTAGAGATATTAATTCTCAGAATTTTGCAAAATGCCCAAGTTGATCGCTATTTTCAAATTGACTCCTTTTTCTTCATAAGTTCCCTTCTCACCCTCAAACATCATCAAAGCTTTTATTTTCAAATCCTCTCGCAGTGACAGCAGCAGAAAGGGATCAATGGCGGCCGCCCTCAGACAATCGATCCTCCGCCACATCATACTCCCAATCCAAACCCTAACCCTAAAAACTTCTCGCCAAATCCTCACACTCCGATCCTTCTCCTCCCACGATGACCATCTGATGAAAGAAGAAGTCGTCGATCGAGTTCTCGACGTCGTCAAGAGCTTCCCCAAGCTCGATCCCTCAAAGGTACCAAAACCCTAACCCTAATTTCCAAAAAACAATCTCCTGGTCCAAACTTCAAAACCCTAACCCTAATTTGTATGTTTTAGGTGACGCCTGAGGTCCACTTTCAATAGGATCTGGGGCTGGACAGCTTGGACAATGTGGAGATTGTGATGGCGTTGGAGGAGGAGTTCAAGCTCGAGATCCCGGATAAAGAGGCAGATAAGATTGATTCAATCAAGGCTATGATAGAGTACATTGCTAATCACCCGTTGTCGTTAATCTTTGGGTGGGGTGGGGTGGTCGCTAGACAACTTTTTCTCGTAATTTTTGTAGAGGCTTTTGATTTTCAAAGGGTTAAACTATTGATTTGATGGAAACTAATATTACTTTGACTTGAAATTGTTGGATAGCTGTTTAAGTGCAACTTGAATATGAATATTGCACCCCAATCGCTTTACGTTTACACGTATTTTGATCAATAAGTGTTTCAATGATGCTGCGGGTTTTTCAATGTTTGTGCTTGTTTGCTTGCTTTTGTTTGATTGAGGAGAATTTATCACTTTGAACACATTTGATGAATAATTCAAAGGTTACAAGATGTTTTTATACACCTAGAATTTGCTGAGTTTATAATTCAATGCGGCTATTTTATGAATGTAAAAAGTAATTAGTCTAATAGACTTCCGTTATTGTTCAATGTTACGTCGATCCCTCTCAGACCAGTATCTCCCTGACCAAGTATTTCCAGGTCTTAGGTCTATTTCTTGGCCATAACATGCTTTAATACATGGTCAATACTGTAGTCTACTGACTTGTCATCCCATGGAAGACAGTGAGTAGATTGTATTTAACTATAAAGAAATTATGGGGATACATATTTGTCCAGATGCTTGCCCGCATTCTCTCGATCATTGGAGAAGAAGGAAAAGAAATCGTAAATGAACTCACCCAACCTTCCCTTTCTCCGCCACCCCAAAACAAAAATGAAAAGAAAATGGCTGACATTGATTGAGTAAACTTCCCCTTATCTGGATATTGATACGTATGGAGTGTTGTTATTCTGCATGGATTTAATAGTTCTGCAGTGAAGAGGAGCTCTCAGACTTTTGCCTCAAGCGTGAACTTTATGAATTGGAGAGTTTGATGGGACTCAATTATTTTCTTCGATGAAATTGCTTTACCCCACCGAAGTTTAACCTAAAAGAACATGGCAATTGACCATAACTCGCTAATTGTCCTTAGTAGGAACTGGATTAGTATACATTATTATATTTTGTCATATTTCCGGCTGTAGATGCAGTGTTCGATTCTTTGAGCTTATCATTGTATGTTTAATGCTTGTGATTCTTGTCCAGTACTTTCATTCAGTGCTCTTAAACCAAGGATCCAACTACCTGAGCTTTTATATCTTCTCTTTTCCTTAAAGCTTATCTTGCGTTATACAGATTTAGTACCTACTAACTCCCTGTTGTGCACTCATGTAAATATTTGCACCTAATGAGTTAGGTGCAGCGTATAAGAAGACGATCCCCTCTTGTATATATATTTTTTCACTTTTGCTTTTATTAACTTTATTCTCCATTTAGTCCCTTTATCGAGTTAGATTATGGTAGTCATTAAATTCAGTCTATGGGATTTACAATGATCAACTGTTGTTAATCCATTATTGGCCCACTACCTGAGACCTTAGGCTTCCAGGTTAAGGTGGTTTTCCACAGGGTACTCATTTTATAGCGTTTCTTGTGTTGTATTTGAGTTGGCATATACTTCCTACATGGCTGCATCTCCATCAATATGAGATCTTTATAGGTAAGGTTGACTCACCTGGTAGGGGCCAAAGATACAACAATTGATGGATTATTATTGGACCATTGAAGAGAAGAATTTTATTGGAAGAGGATCCGATATATGCGTCCTTTGTACCTTCGGAGCTACTCATTAATCGGTTGCATTCTTATAGATTCTCACTGTCTAGAACGCATTTGGAAAGGTTATATTTTATAGTTCTGGGAATTGTGGACTAACGGAGATGGAGACTATGCTGACTTGTGGTATCACATTTGGAAGCCTTTTGGCCTAATGCCTGCTAAAGTTGTTCTTGTACGCCAATAACGTGACTTAAAACAATTGTACACCATGCTCAAAATTCCTCTTGCTGATTGAAATGTGGAGACAAATGGAGGTGGCGGTTGTTCTTTGCAAGAATTAAACCTAATGTATCTAGAAACTTGGTGCTCAAGCTATTAGGTTGTAGGTCAATAATGCATAATAAGCCGATTGAAGCCGGACAATCGACACTCCTTGGGCATTATTATTAAGATGAGAAAACACAATAAGCTTAGTTATGTCACCATCAACAGTCAAGACATATGCTATGTACAAGATAATTGATTTATTCTCAGAAGTTTAGCCAATGCAAACCAAAATCCAATAACCAAGACAATTCCAAAAGAATGAGAATAACACAAAATAAACCATATAATGACTAGATCAAAAATAATCTCCAAGTAGTGTCAATCTTCTAAATACTAAAATAACCAAATCCACGTAAATATATATATATATATATATATATATATATATATATATATATATATATATATATATATATATATATATATATATATATATATATATATATATATATATATATATATATATATATATATATATATATATATATATATATATATATATATATATATATATATATATATATATATATATATATATATATATATATATATCATCAATTCACTATAAAAATAAAAATTAATTTATAAATTTCTATAGTGTAAATTGCAAAACACCTTATTATCTCCATAGAGTACAACATCGCTAACAACTCCTCCGAGTTTAGAGCATCACTAGGAATCCCTTCTCTGCACAATTAAACACAACATAACATTCAAAGTCTGGTTTATAAAATAACAAATTTAAAAGCCCTTTCTACGGCTAAACGGGATCAAACAATGCTAGATATAAAACGCCTTACTCAATCTAAATTTCCTCTTTTTTCAACTAAATACCTCACTTTTATATCATATATATACAAACTTTAATTACAAGTTATCGACTTGTACCTGAAGAAGGGATCTTTTTGCTAAATTTACACAATTGCAGCGATCACGTCGACTGGAACGAGGAGGCAACCTCTACTTCTCCAGGCGCTAATCTGAAAGAAAAAGGGACCAAATTTTTTTTAAACAAGGTTTAGTTTAGAGATTGAACCCAAAGAGACAAGGATCGTTACCCTTTGGAGAGCTTTGGAGACTGAATCGGGCGAAGAAGAGAAGTGGGATTCTCTGATGACGTGCCATTGGTCCCAGATCGACCAAGGAACGAGCTTGTAGCCTGAGGAGAGCTCGCCTTCTGATCCCAAGATCTCCATTAAAGCGGAGAAATCGAAAACCCTAACCCTAGTTAAGATTTTAACAGTAGAAGAGAACGATGAACAGCAGGGGTAGGGTGTAGGGTTTAGGGTTTGATCGTAACCGGTTTAGCGTTTTTGCCTATATACCCTTTTCAATCTTTCATTTTTTAACTTACACCCTTGCTTTTTGAAATTGGTATTAGGCCCCCCAATTCTTTAATCTAGGTTTGGATAGCTTTTTTAAAGACAGAACAGGAGGAGATGGGGCCGTTACAATGCTAACCATGCTAAAATTGTGTTTGTTTATATTTGTTTTTAGTAAGTGAGGAAAAAATTGGGAGGGATAAAAAGATGCAAATTTTCTTTTTTTCGTAACCCTCCTAAAGTGGGCGGATTGAGAAGGGAGGGGTTGGATTTTAAATGAATTATTCCATTCCCTTCCCTCGCTTTCTACTCTAAACAAGCATAATTTAGTTCTATCTCTCTCCCTCCTTCTCCATTCCCAAATGTCTAGTTACATCACACTCCCTTCCCCCGCTTTCCCTTCCCTTGTGTTTAGTTGAATCATCCCCCTCCCCCTACCCTCTTCTCTATCCAAACTATTCATAAGTTCCGCTCCATTCTCCTCACTCCTGAACTCCCAAATAAGATATTGCATTTGCTCTCTCCTTCCTAATCTTTTCTTTCCCTAATTTAGCTTTTCTTTTCTTCCCCTAATAAACTCCCAAACATAGGTTTATCATACTTGAAAGTTCTAACTAACGAAAGGAAAGGGAAAAGATGGTTTCATAATTACATTTAAGCCGTTGATATGTAGTGACGGAAAGCCAAATACAATTTGGAAGCGAACAAAACCACTAACATTTTTATAAAAAAATTTCTTTCTCTCCCTTCGTTATCTTTTTTAAAGAAACACCACAAATGAAGTTAAATTTTATTTTTCATTCCGTTACCCTTGGGTACCCCTCATCCAAGCACACAGTTATTCTGAAACTACTCCCTTCAATTTAGAGATATTAATTCCCGTAAATTTTTGCAAAAATGCCCAAGTTGACGGTTATTTTCGAAATTGACTCCTTTTTCTTCATAAGTTCCCTTCTCACCCTCAAACATCATCAAAGCTTTTATTTTCAAATCCTCTCGCAGTGACAGCAGCAGAAAGGGATCAATGGCGGCCGCCCTCAGACAATCGATCCTCCGCCACATCCGACTCCCAATCCAAACCCTAACCCTAAAAACTTCTCGCCAAATCCTCACACTCCGATCCTTCTCCTCCCACGATGACCATCTGATGAAAGAAGAAGTCGTCGATTGAGTTCTCGACGCCGCCAAGAGCTTCCCCAAGCTCGATCCCTCACGTATCAAAACCCTATCCCTAATTTCTTTAAAAATCTCATGGTCCAAACTTCAAAACCCTAACCCTAATTTGTATGTTTTAGGTGATGACCGAGGTCCACTTTCAATAGGATCCGGGCCGACAACTTGGACAATGTGGAGATTGTGATGGCGCTGGAGGAGGAGTTCAAGCTCGAGATCCCTGATAAAGAGGCGATAAGATTGATTCAATCAAGGCTATGATAGAGTACATTGCGAATCACCCGATGGCGTGTTAATCTTTTGGTGGGGTGGGGTGGGGTGGGTGGTCGCTAGACAACTTTTTTCTCGTAATTTTGTAGAGGCTTTTGATTTTCAAAGGGTTAAACTATTGATTTGATGGAAACTAATATTACTTTGACTTGAAATTGTTGGATAGCTGTTTAAGTGCAACTTGAATATGAATATTGCACCCCAATCGCTTTATGTTTACACGTATTCGATCTATAAGTGTTTTAATGATGCCGCTGGTTTTTCAATGTTTGTGCTTGTTTGCTTGCTTTTGTTTGATTGAGGAGAATTTATCACTTTGAACACATTTGATGAATAATTCAAAGGTTACAAGATGTTTTATACACCTAAAATTTGCCGAAGTTTATAATTCAATGCGCTACTTTATGAATGTTAAAAGTAATTAGTCTAATAGACTTCCGCTATTGTTCAATGTTACGCCGATCCCCTCGCATCAAGATCTCCCCACCAAGTATTTCCGTGTCTTAGGTCTATTTCTTGGCCATAACATGCTTTAATACATGGTCAATATCAGAGTTCATCGACTTGTCATCCCATGGAAGACAAGTGAGTAGATTGTATTTAACTATAAAGAAATTATGGGGATACATATTTGTCCGTGATGCTTGTCCGTATTCTCTCGATCATTGGAGAAGAAGGAAAAGAAATCGTGAAATGAACTCACCTAACCTTCCCTTTCCCCGCCACCCCAAAACAAAATGAAAAGAAAATGGTCGACATTGATTGAGTAAACTTCCCTTATCCGATATTGATAATGCATTGAGTGTTGTTATTCTCGCATGGATTTAATAGTTCTAAGTTGAAGAAGAGCTCTCGACTATTGCCTCAAGCGTGAACATTATGAATTGGAGAGTTTGATGGGACTCAATTATTTTCTTCGATGAAATTGCTTTACCCCACCGAAGTTTAACCTAAAAGAACATGGCAATTGACCATAACTCGCTAATTGTCCTTAGTAGGAACTGGATTAGTATACATTATTATATTTTGTCATATTTCCTACTGTAGATGCAAGTGTTCGATTCTTTGAGCTTATCATTGTATGTTTAATGCTTGTGATTCTTATCCATTACTTTCATTCCGTGACCTTAAACCAAGGATCCAACTACCGAAGTTTTATATCTTCTCTTTTCCTTTAAGCTTATCTTGTGTTATACGATTTAGTACCTACTAACTCCTGTTGTGCACTCATAAATATTTGCACCTAATGAGTTAGGTGCAGATAAGACGATGATCCCTCTTGTATATATATTTTTCACTTTTGCTTTTATTAACTTTATTCTCCATTTAGTCCCTTTATCGAAGTTAGATTATGGTAGTCATTAAATTCAGCCTATGGGATTTACAATGATCAACCGTTGTTAATCCATTATTGGCCCACTACCCGAGACCTTAGGCTTCCGTGTTAAGGTGGTTTTCCACAGGTACTCATTTTATAGCGCTTCGGTGTTGTATTTGAGTTGGCATATACTTCCTACATGGTGCATCTCCATCAATATGAGATCTTTATAGGTAAGGTTGACTCACCTGGTAGGGGCCAAAGATACAACAATTGATGGATTATTATTGGACCATTGAAGAGAAGAATTTTATTGGAAGAGGATCCGATATATGCGTCCTTTGTACCTTCGGAGCTACTCATTAATCGGTTGCATTCTTATAGATTCTCACTGTCTAGAACGCATTTGGAAAGGTTATATTTTATAGTTCTGGGAATTGTGGACTAACGGAGATGGAGACTATGCTGACTTGTGGTATCACATTTGGAAGCCTTTTTTGGCCTAACAGCTTAAGCTATTAAAGTTGCAGCCTTGTACGCCAATAACGTGACTTAAAACAATTGTACACCATGCTCAAAATTCCTCTTGCTGATTGAAATGTGGAGACAAATGGAGGTGGCGGTTGTTCTTTGCAAGAATTAAACCTAATGTATCTAGAAACTTGGTGCTCAAGCTATTAGGTTGTAGGTCAATAATGCATAATAAGCCGATTGAAGCCGGACACCGACACTCCTTGGGCATTATTATTAAGATGAGAAAAACACAATAAGCTTAGTTATGTCACCATCAACAGTCAAGACATATGCTATGTACAAGATAAATGATTTATTCTACGCTTTAGCCAATGCAAACCAAAATCCAATAACCAAGACAATTCCAAAAGAATGAGAATAACACAAAATAAACCATATAATGACTAGATCAAAAAATAATCTCCAAGTAGTGTCAATCTTCAGAAATACTACAATAACCAAATCCACGTAAAATATATATATATATATATATATATATATATATATATATATATATATATATATATATATATATATATATATATATATATATATATATATATATATATATATATATATATATATATATATATATATATATATATATATATATATATATATATATATATATCATCAATTCACTATAAAAATAAAAATTAATTTATAAATTTCTATAGTGTAAATTGCAAAACACCTCATTATCGCCATAAGTACAACATCGCTAACAACTCCTCCGAAGTTTAGAGCATCACTAGGAATCCCTTCTACACAATTAAACACAACATAACATTCAAAGTCCGGTTTATAAAATAACAAATTTAAAAGCCCTTTCTACGCTAAACGGATCAAACAATGCTAGATATAAAACTTTACTCAATCTAATTTCCTCTTTTTCAACTAAATACCTCACTTTTATATCATATATATACAAACTTTAATTACAAGTTATCGACTTGTACCAAGAAGGGATCTTTTGCTAAATTTACACAATTGTAAATGATCACGCCGACCGAACAGAAGACAACCTCTACTCCTCCAAGCTTAACTGAAAGAAAAAGGGACCAAAATTTTTTAAACAAGGTTTAGTTTAGAGATTGAACCCAAAGAGACAAGGATCGTTACCCTTTGGAGAGCTTTGGAAACCGAATCGTGAAGAAGAGAAGAGGGATTCTCTCGACGATGTGCCATTGGTCCCAGATCGACCAAGGAACGAGCTTGTAGCCCGAGGAGAGCTCGCCTTCGATCCCAAGATCTCCATTGAAGCGGAGAAATCGAAAACCCTAACCCTAGTTAAGATTTTAACAGCAGAAGAGAACGATGAACAGCAGGGTTGGGTGTAGGGTTTAGGGTTTGATCGTAACCGGTTTAGCGTTTTTGCCTATATACCCTTTTCAATCTTTCAGTTTTTTAACTTACACCCTTGCTTTTTGAAATTGGTATTAGGCCCCCCAATTCTTTAATCTAGGTTTGGATAGCTTTTTTAAAGACAGAACAGGAGGAGATGGGGCCGTTACAATGCTAACCATGCTAAAATTGTGTTTGTTTATATTTGTTTTTAGTAAGTGAGGAAAAAATTGGGAGGGATAAAAAGATGCAAATTTTCTTTTTTTCGTAACCCTCCTAAAGTGGGCGGATTGAGAAGGGAGGGGTTGGATTTTAAATGAATTATTCCATTCCCTTCCTGTTTTCTACTCTAAACAAGCATAATTTAGTTCTATCTCTCTCCCTCCTTCTCCATTCCCCAAATGTCTAGTTACATCACACTCCCTTCCCCCGCTTTCCCTTCCCTTGTGTTTAGTTGAATCATCCCCCTCCCCCTACCCTCTTCTCTATCCAAACTATTCATAAGTTCCGCTCCATTCTCCTCACTGAACTCCCAAATAAGATATTGCATTTGCTCTCTCCTTCCTAATCTTTTCTTTCCCTAATTTAGCTTTTCTTTTCTTCCCCTAATAAACTCCCAAACATAGGTTTATCATACTTGAAAGTTCTAACTAACGAAAGGAAAGGGAAAAGATGGTTTCATAATTACATTTAAGCCGTTGATATGTAGTGACGGAAAGCCAAATACAATTTGGAAGCGAACAAAACCACTAACATTTTTATAAAAAAATTTCTTTCTCTCCCTTCGTTATCTTTTTTAAAGAAACACCACAAATGAAGTTAAATTTTATTTTTCACTCCGTTACCCTTGGGTACCCCTCATCCAAGCACACAGTTATTCTGAAACTACTCCCTTCCATTTAGAGATATTAATTCCCATAAATTTGTGCAAAAATCCTCAATTTGATGGTTATTTTCGAAATTGACTCCTTTTTCTTCATAATTTCCCTTCTCACCCTCAAACATCATCAAAGCTTTCATTTTCAAATCCTCTCGCAGTGACAGTAGCAGAAAGGGATCAATGGCGGCCGCCCTCAGACAATCGGTCCTCCGCCACATCCGACTCCCAATCCAAATCCTAACCCTAAAAAATTCCCGCCAAATCCTCTCACTTCGATCCTTCTCCTCCCACGACGACCATCTGATGAAAGAAGAAGTCATCGATCGAGTGCTCGACGTCGTCAAGAGCTTACCCAAGCTCGATCCCTCACAGGTATCAAAACCCTATCCCTAATTTCTTTAAAAAAATCTCATGGTCCAAACTTCAAAACCCTAACCCTAATTTGTATGTTTTAGGTGATGACTGAGGTCCACTTTCGTAGGATTCAATGGATACTTGGACAATGTGGAGATTGTGATGGCGTTGGAGGAGGAGTTCAAGCTCGAGATCCCGGATAAAGAGGCAGATAGGATTGATTCGACTGCACTTGCGATAGAGTACATTGCGAATCACCCGATGGCAGGTTAATCTTTTTGGTGGGGGTGGGGTGGGGTGGAGGGTGGGGGACTACTGTTTTTGTCATAATTTTGGTAGATTCTTTTGATTTTCAAAGGGTTAAATTATTGATTTGATGGAAACTAATGTTACTTTGACTTGAAATTGTTGGATAGCTATTTTAGTGCAGCTTGAATATGAATATGGCACCCCAATCGCTTTATGTTTACACGTATTCTGATCTATAAGTGTTTTAATGATGCTGCGGGTTTTTCAGTGTTTGTGCTTGTTTGCTTGCTTTTGTTTGATAGAGGAGAAATTATCACATTGAGCACATTTGATGAATAATTCAAAGGTTACAAGCTGTTTTTATACACCTAAAATTTGCTGAGTTTATAATTCAATGCGGCTACTTTATGAATGTTAAAAGTAATTAGTCCGAGCAGTAACGTCTTCTGGCTTTAAGTCTACAAGATATATTATATTATCTCCAGAAATATATGAGAGCATGCCGTTAGAATTTAACATAGTCTGGTAGACTTCCGTTATTGTTCAATGTTACGTCGATCCCCCTCAGACCAGTATCTCCCTGACCAAGCATTTCCAAGTCTTCGATTTATTTCTTGGTCATAACAGGCTTTAATACGTGATCAATGCTGTTGCCTACTGACTTGTCATCCCATGGAAGACAGTGAGTAGATTGTATTTAACTATAAAAAATTATGGGGATACATATTTGTCCAGATGCTTGTCCGTATTCTCTCGATCATTGGAGAAGAAGGAAAAGAAATCATAAATGAACTCACCCAACCTTCCCTTTCCCCGCCACCCCAAAACAAAAATGAAAAGAAAATGGATGACATTGATTGAGTAAACTTTTCCTTATCTGGATATTGATACGTATTGAGTGTTGTTATTCTTCATGGATTTAATAGTTCGGCAGTGAAGAAGAGCTCTCAGACTATTGCCTCAAGCGTGAACATTATGAATTGGAGAGGTTGATGAGACTCAATTATTTTCTTCTATGAAATTGCTTTACCCGACTGAGTTTAACATAAAAGAACACGACAGTTGATCATAACTCGCTAAGTGTCCTTAGTAGGAACTGGATTAGTATACATTATTATATTTTGTCATATTTCCTGTTGTAGATCCTGTGTTCCATTATTCGAGCTTATCATTGTATGTTTAATGCTTGTGATTCTTATCCATTACTTTCATTCCGTGACCTTAAACCAAGGATCCAACTACCTGAGTTTTTATATCTTCTCTTTTCCTTTAAGCTTATCTTGTGTTATACAGATTTAGTACCTACTAACTCCCTGTTGTGCACTCATGTAAATATTTGCACCTAATGAGTTAGGTGCAGCGTATAAGACGATGATCCCCTCTTGTATATATATTTTTTCACTTTTGCTTTTATTAACTTTATTTTCCATTTAGTCCCTTTATCGAGTTAGATTATGGTAGGCATTAAATTCAGTCTATGGGATTTACAATGATCAACTGTTGTTAATCCATTTATATTAATCCATATGTGAAGAATCAGTAAGAAACTTGTAACAGCTTACTATACATTATTGGCCCACTACCTGAGACCTAAGCCTTCTAGGTTAAGGTGGTTTTCCACAGGGTACTCATTTTATAGCGTTTCTGGTGTTGTATTTGAGTTGGCATATACTTCCTACATGGCTGCATCTCCATCAATATGAGATCTTTATAGGTAAGGTTGACTCATCTGGTAGGGGCCTACGATACAACAAGTGATGGATTATTATTGGACCATTGAAGAGAAGAATTTTATTGGAAGAGGATCCGATATATACGTCCTTTGTACCTGCGAAGCTACTCATTAATCGGTTGCATTCTTATAGATTCTCACTGTCTAGAACGCATTTGGAAAGGTTAGATTTTATGGTTCTGGGAGTTGTGGACTAATGGAGATGGAGACTATGTTGACTTGTGGTATCATATTTGGGAGCTTTTTTTGACCTAACAGCTTAATCTGTTAAAGTTGCAGCCTTGTACGTCAATAACGTGACTTAACACAATTGTACACCCTGCTCATAATTCCTCTTGCAGATTGAAATGTGGAGACAAATGGAGGTGACGGTTGTTCTTCGCAACTTAAACCTAATGTATCTAGAAACTAGGTGCACAAGCTATTAGGTTGTAGGTCAATAATGCATAATAAGCCGATTGAAGCCGGACACCGACACTCCTTGGGCATTATTATTAAGATGAGAAAAACACAATATGCTTAGTTATGTCACCATCAACAGTCAAGACATATGCCATGTACAAGATAAATGATTTATTCTACAGTTTAGCCACGTGCAAACCAAAATCCAATAACCAAGACAATTCCAAAAGAATGAGAATAACACAAAATAAACCATATAATGACTAGATCAGAAAATAATCTCCATGTAGTGTCAATCTTCCGAAATACTACAATAACCAAATCCACGTAAAAATATATATATCATCAATTCACTATAAAAATAAAAATTAATTTATAAATTTCAACAGTGTAAATTGCAAAACACCTCATTATCGCCATAAGTACAACATCGCTAACAACTCATCCGAGTTCAGAGCATCACTAGGAATCCCTTCTCTACACAATTAAACACAACATAACATTCAAAGTCTGGTTTATAAAATAATAAATTTAAAAGTCTTTTCTACAGCTATACGGGATCAAACAATGCTAAAAATAAAACGCCTTGCTCAATCTAATTTCCTCTTTTTTCAACTAAATACGTCACTTTAATATCATATATATACAAAATTTAATTACAAGTTATCGACTTGTACCTGAAGAATGGATCTTTCTGCTGAATTTCCACAATTGCAGCGGTCACGTCGACGGGAACAGGAAGACAACCTCTACTCCTCCAAGCGCTAATCTGAAAGAAAAAGGGACCAAAATTTTTTTAAACAAGGTTTTGTTTAGAGATTGAACCCAAAGAGACAAGGATCGTTATCCTTGGAGAGCTTTGGAAACTGAATCAGGTGAAGAAGAGAAGAGGGATTCTCTGACGATGTGCCATTGGTCCCAGCTCGACCAGGGAACGAGCTTGTAGCCTGAGGAGAGCTCGCCTTCTGATCCCAAGATCTCCATTGAAGCGGAGAAATCAAAAACCCTAAACCCTAGTTAAGATTTTAACAGCAGAAGAGAACGATGAACAGCAGGGGTTGGGTGTAGGGTTTAGGGTTTGATCGTAACCGGTTTAGCGTTTTTGCCTATATACCCTTTTCAATCTTTCATTTTTTAACTTACACCCTTGCTTTTTGAAATTGGTATTAGGCCCCCCAATTCTTTAATCTAGGTTTGGATAGCTTTTTTAAAGACGGGACGGAGGAGATGGGGCCGTTACAATGCTAACCATGCTAAAATTGTTTTTGTTTATGTTTGTTTTTAGTATGTGAGGAAAAGAAATGGGAGGGATAAAAAGATGCAAATTTTCTTATTTTCATAACCCTCCTAAAGTGGGCAGATTGAGAAGGGAGGGGTTGGATTTTAAATGAATTATTCCATTCCCTTCCTATTTTCTACTCTAAACAAGCATAATTTAGTTCTATCACTCTCCCTCCTTCTCCATTCCCCAATTGTCTAGTTACATTACACTCCCTTCCCCCGCTTTCCCTTCCCTTGTTTTTAGTTGAATCATCCCCCTCCCCCTACCCTCTTCTCTATCCAAACTATTCATAAGTTTCGCTCCATTCTCCTCACTAAACTCCCAAATAAGATATTGTTGTTCGAGGGAAAAGTCGGGTTCTTGATCTTCATTGCCGATAAACTCATTACAGCTTTATGCGATTACAAATGAATTCAAAAAAAGGTCGTCTTTTTATAAGACTCGATTACAATGAAAATCAAAAAAAGAAAAATTATAACTTTTTCCTTTAAACAAACGTAGGACCCCGTTTATCGGACTCCTGCTTGCGTGGGATCTTTGCCTGTGCCAGGATTTATCCGTGGACCGCCGCGTGATAGGATCTGGCTGTAGATCTACGCGATCGAAGGGATTATTTCATGAAGGAAATAATCACCTAAGTGAGTGAAATCGACCAAGCGAGATCACCACTCTTCTCGGGATCAAAACAAAGTTTGATCTGGAGGAATCGCGTGTAGATCTGATCTGAGATCTCTCAAACTTCTTCGCTTTATGCCGTCGGGGTTCACTGAAATCTTGGATCTGATCATTGGATTGAAGTGTCGAACGCTGTTGAACTGGCTGAGCCTCCCTTTCTCTCCAAAGTCGGATCTTGATCAAATGAGCTTGACTTCTTTTCAAAATTTTGGATCTGAAAAAATGAGACCCCCTAGTCTATTTATAGGCTCGAACACGGGTCAGATCTCAAAAAGGCTCGCCTAGCCACCTCTTGGTGGCTAGGCTTTGGCCGAGCCACCAAGTGGTGGCTCGGCCACCGAGCCACCATTTGGTGCCTCGGTTTTGGCCGAGCCACCAAATGGTGGCTTCGACCTAAAGGCCCACTAGGGGTGGCTCGACCCAGAAGCGCCGTGATGTATTTTTCATCATTTTCAAGTCTAATCCGGTTCGGTTTCGTCGACGTTCGTTAACCTGAAGCTTTGTAGGTGGGTTTTTCCCTTTGTTCGCATGCGTCTGCGTCGCTTCGCTGACTTGAACACCTCACCGACTAGCTTCATGCATTTCGTCGACTCACTTCATGCGTTTGCGTCGCTTCGCTTACTTGAACACCTCGCAGACTCACTTCATGCGTTTCGTCAACTCGCTTCATGCGTGTGCGTCGCTTCGCTTGTTATTGCGTCATTCACGGTTCGTCGTTACGTCGTCGGATGGCTCGCCGATCATCAACTCATTGTCACGAGATATGTTCGGGCACTTATAGGTAATTTTCAACGCCTACAGATAACCCCTCCAGAGTATTTCAGTCTCGTTCTTTTATAGAGGAGCCTGAAATATTTTGGATATGATAGGCCTAAACCTTCAATCGGCGTAATTGGACCTGAAAACAGCTTCAAATCTTGATTTCTTTAATTTTTTTCAGATCATCCGGTGCTTTGTCGAACGACTGAAAGTATCACGATGCTGCATTTATTGTCTAACCGCTGTCAAAATCTTGGACCGAAGCTAGTAATTAAATTTTTTCTTTAGCTCGTATCGGTGAGTTGTCGTAGAACTGACCATCAAACTTTTTGAGATTTCTCCTTTAGTCGGTGAATTCTCCATAGCGACGCATTGGCCGGCGTCAACATAGTTTAAGCTCTTAAGGTTGTCGAGTTATCCTTAAGAATATTTTGTAAAAAATATTCTCCTGAAACTTCTCAACAAAAATAGGAAACAGTTTAGACTCGTATACCTTATTGGAGTAATTATGATGCTCGAATAATCCGAACCGGATGAAAATTGACCCTCAATGGGTGATAACCTCACTGAACAAATATCCAGGACCCCTCCGGATGTGTGAGAGGGAGAAAGAAAAGGATGGAGTTGATTCAGGGAAACCCCCAAAATTTCCCCCTTTTTTTCTTTCCTTTTTTTTCCTTTCTATTTCGGCCGAATTCTTTCTCTCTTTTTTTTCTTTCCCTTTTTTTTCCTTTCGCAAATTATTTTCTTTCTTTTATTTTTTTCTCTTTTTTTTTTGACGGCCAGAACCCTTTTCCTTTTTCTTTTTTTGCTAGGGTTTGGTAGACCCTAAAAAAAAAAAAAAATTCTTTATAGCCGTAGAAACCCCTTCTCTTCTCTTGTTTTCTTTTCTTTTTTTGCCTCGTCCTCACCAAACCCTAATGAGTATCCAAGATCCAAGTTTCCTCCACGTCTCGGACTCAAAAATTCCATCAACTCCCCATACTTTTCTGGATCTCTCAGGCCTCTCGAGCGCTTGAATAAATCCTCTTTCAGATTTAGGTCCTCGAGCTTTTCTTCAGGTAAATTCCCCATAACTTTTGCATATTTAATTTTTATTTTATCACACAAATCTGTGGGTAGATATGCAAGGAATTAGGGTTTTGAATTCACGCCTTGAATTAGGGTTTTCGAGGGGAAAATTGCATGAAATCTGAAGGATTTTCATCGAGAAATAGGGGCTAAAATTTGAGGGGTTGATATGCAAAAATTGGACTGTACTTTGAGGGGTTGATATGCCAATGATTGCTGAAAAAATTTTGTGTATGTGTTGGCCGAAGTTTTGGGGGCTTATGTGCAAAAGTGGCTAAAATTTTGGGCTAAATTGCAAGAAAAAGGCTGAAATTTTGGGGTTTTAGGTGCAAAAACAACCCAAAACTTTGGATTTAAGGGTAATTTGAATGGCTGATAATTTTAGGCTTGAAAGTGACTTAAACGGCCAAAATTTCAACCTGGACCCAGGGGTATTTCAGTCATTTTACGGCCAAATTTGATCAGGAGGGGTTTGTTGATCGAAAATTGAATCCGACCTCGACGTGTGAGGACCCTGTAGGTTTAACTAGATTTTAACCGTAAAATCCCATATTTGTTTATAGGATTTTGGCTAAAATTCATAGTTTCCCTTTATATTTCGGATCTGATCCGTTCAGTTCTTTTGCAGGTCGATATGTCGTCGGTGAGATCACGCGCTCCGAGGAGTCAGTCAGCTACCCCTCCACCTGAGAGTGCACCTTCATCACTCATTGGTGAGCCTTTTCCCCATCTTTCAGTGCATTCAAAATTTACATACAGCATACTGCATCCCCGCTTTGTTCTCCTTCGTGAAGCAATTGGGAAGAGCCGCGATTCTCCTTTGTGAGGGTCGACGCTTAAAAGATAGATTTTGCTTGGCCAACACCTATCTCAAGGGGGTAATTCCATGCCGTATTATGTTCCGTAGAATAGGGTATATTGTCGCTTTTACTTGTGCGATAATATCATTACCCTATGAGGGCATAATGCAACCGGAATCGTCTTACTCATTATAAGGCAGTGACTCTATCTCTTAGGTCTGCGAGATGAGTTCGACGCCTTATATTGCCCTTTTAAAATATTCCTTATGCTAGAATCTAACGAATATTAATTACTTATTTTCAGTTGAGTACCCCTCTGGAGCATTTCCCTCTCATGCGGTTGACGGGCGCCGTGGCGAGCACTATGCCACTTCCGATGATTCTTCGCCCATTTTAGTTACTCCTCAGTTTGCACCGGGTATGTCAGTGGAGACCATTCAGGTGGTACGTGAGGGGAGCCCTCTCGTGCTTCGGCTGTTGATTACTAATGTGCCGCTTGTGAGGGATACCAGTTCCACTCAGCCTCTGAGGAAAACGGATTACCTGTTCGGCGATTCTGTTGAAGATCTAGATGCAGCTCTTATCGCAAGTGAGCAATGGTTGCACAAAGACAACGGAGGGTACTTATATCTCCCTGATCCTCGCCATCGCCATTGATCGAAGTTGAGGTGTCGGTGTGGCGTTAAAATTGCTTATCGATGCGAACAAGACTTCGTAAGCGGTGGGTTGATAGCAAAGCGATCCATCCGCGCTGACCCGAGCGCCGTCGGCGGTGATTCGCCGCAAAAGCAGCGTAAAGCGAGTCGGCGAACCCAGAAGTGAGTGTGGCGTCTGAGAAACGGAAAGCAGCGTCGTGGAGAAACGACGGCGAAGCTCAGCGAGGCGAGTTGGCTAAATTCAGCGTTGGCGAGGCGGAATCAGCCGTGCTTAGTCCGTCGATGCAAGCGAACCGTTTGAGCTCGAAAGTTGATCGGATACGGACTCAACACAACGGCGACATCACCGAGCAAAACTAAGCCCTAAGACCGAAGAATCGACGAAGAATCGGCCGGAGGTCGGCGAAAAAAGCGGCGAGACTACGGGCCCATTAAACCTGGCCAAATTGGCCAGGTGCCTCGGCCACTTTGGTAGAGCCACCGGCCAACAGCGAGGTGCCCGGCAAGTGGTAGGAGGCTCGGCCACGGCGAGCCACCGACAACGGCGAGGTGCCGACCCGTGGCCGAGCCACCGGCCAAGCTTGGTAGGGTGGCTGACAGAGGTAACCGGCCACCCATTGGCCGCCGGCGCAGCCCCCATTGTATAAATAGGGGGTCTTGAAGCTCAAGGGGATTTTCGGATTTCGGGATTTTTGGGATTTTGGCGTGCCGAAGAGCCCTCGCGAGATCTCGGCCTTGCGGTTCCGAGCACCGGCGAGCTCAAGTCGATCGGCGTCAGATCTATGGCGGAAGATAAACAAACTTCGGGTCGAACTCTGAGATACCCTCTAGGTTAAGCTTAGTCTTAATCTCGGGGATAGCGTGATTTCTCCTTGTAGATCTCACGCTCGTGATCCTCTCCCATTGAGTGTGATCCCGAGCGATCCTCTCCTTCGTGAGTGTGATCCCCTCGGTAACCGTTTCCTTCGTGAAGCGAGCCCCTCTACGTCTGTAGTTCCGGAACGAGGTTTACACCGATCAATGCAGCGGTGGTCAGCGGACGAACAAAAGTCCGTACGGGCAAAGAACCCATAGCGAGGATCGGAAAATAGAGATCCTCGTGTTTGTTCACAAAGGAAGAGAGTTGTAATTTTCGTTTTCATTATGCGCCTAAAATAAAGGCATTTTCTTTTGTTTGAAATTTTGTTGTAGCCAATGAAGGCGTAAACAAGTTCAAGCGAGCAATGAATAACAAACCAACTTTCGCGAACATCGGTAGTGACACGGAGATGTCGGCGGTGAGGAGGACATGACCACATTCATTGCGGGTATATTACCCACCAGGCCATTCCGGGTTCGAGTAGGAACCGTGTCATTGGACTACGTCCTGGTGTGTTGGGATTAGACACACCACCCCGCGACGAGGTGTTCACTGCTACTCAAACTTTGAAGAATCATCTCGCGAAGCTAGGGCGGGAAATGCTTGCAACCCGTCACAGGTTTTATGGCTGGCTTCATTCTTCGGACAAGCTTTGGTGGGCTCGAATGACGAACTATGTTCTCAGCCAGTGGGGTGAGGAGCTACACGCCTGTGGTTTACACGCAGCCATTTGTGCCACTATGTATGGGTTGCCGATCAGTGCCAACCATTTCTTTGCATTATCAGAGCTCTATGACCCAGATTCGAATACTTTCTTGACCAAGCATTGGGAGCTAGGGTTAGCTCTCCATGAGATGCATCAAGTCTTCGGCTTACCCATGGGAAAGATATTATACCAGGAGTACTTTCCTTCGAATCGTGAGCTAAGTCTGCTAAAAGATCGCATGCCCAGTCGCTATGATACCTTATGGGATCTCACTTGCCACTATCACATTGCTTTGGCACAGGTTGAGCCACTAGCAAAGAGGACCAAGTCATAAGTGAGCCTAAAGCAGTTCGCAAGTTACTTGTTCAAGCACCTGGAAAGCAATTATCGCGAGGCGATCTGGGGATTGGCACCGCTCACTCCTTCAGAGGTTAACGAGCTAATCATGAAATTCGGCGCTCGCTCTTATACCATTAGCGATCACCGTGGTTTCCTTCTGAGCATGAAATTGAGACATTCTTGTGGCATGCGATAAAAGCCGGTCGACGATGACTCTCCTAGCCGGTTACCTCGCGATCTGGTTAAAGAAGTGTGTGGTACTGTATGTGCGGTGATGCTCTATCCTGCAGTTGGAAGTGCTCTATCCTACAGTTTAGCTTTCTAACAAGAAGGAACTTTCTCTACTTCTGGTGATGGTGGCTAACATTCATCGTGGGCTTCAACACATAGTCAGTGCCTTCACTCAGGAGGAGGGTGAGCCATCGACTCGGAATCCTCTTGCAAAGGTGGAGCTTCCATACACTTACCCGATGGCCTGGTTCATCCTTCACCTCTCAGATATGATGTCAACGCCGAGCATGGATCAATCTACCCCCTTACTTCAATTATTAGAAAATTGCAGGTGGAAGGGGCGAGGATTTCCAGAAATAAGAAAGCAATTGCAGATTCACAAGGGTTGGGTTTTCTCGGATGCTTCCGCATTTCCACGGTGATCTGGCAGTCTTTGTTTGATGAGGAGAGTAGAGGTGACGGACCTCTCTTGATGTTGGCTGCTTCAATTGGCTGATGAACATTAGGTCGGGTTACCTAACATTCCGGGTGAGAGATGAGTGCTTCATAGAACCGTATCTACCTTGTCGATTTGCTCGCCAGTTTGGTTATGACCAATTTTATGTTGGAAATCCGAGTCGAAGACTCCGGACTCATGGCGGATTAGTGGACGGCGTCCGAGCATGGCTATGGAGCGTGACGGGGTGCAGTGCGGTTGACCTTCCAGAGTCGTCGGTGAACTGACATTCTTATGCTACAGGTGGTTGTTAGTAGCTAATGAACCCGTCCACGTGAAGCCTATTACAGAGTTAGTGGCTGAAGAGGCCTCCCGTGCTGATACTCAGATGATTTAGAAGGTCGCTCGGTCACAACGGAAGCGATGCAAGACTCGTCAAATGGACGAGGAGGAAGAGGAGACCATCGGTTTTGCCGGTGACACCTCAGGAGGAGATCATGCGGATGAGGAGGACGTTGGGATAGGTTTGTTGATACTTCCTCTCTTTTTTTTCTCTTTCCTCTCTTGGAGTTATTGGGTCTGACCACAATTTGAAATTTCAGGAATGACAGCTGAGGAGGAGGGACTCCGCCCCTCTTACCAACCGAAGTCTCGAGTTGGGACTCAAGCTGTGAAGCGGAAGAAGTGAGCCCATAAGCCACGTGCGAATCCGTGAGCTTTTGAGATGGACCTGGCCGGTGATGACCTTGTCAGCGAAGGAGGTAATGCTTAACCACCACGTAGTCCTCTCGATCATTTGATTCCTTGAACTCAGGGCCCATATTTCTCCACTTCTGTGCAGGAGGATATGGAGAAGGTGATATCAGCCTCGATTTCCCCCCTCACGACTTCGCCTCTTCCGAAGGACCCAGTTTCACACAACAAGTGTTTGAGGCTATGGCAGAAGAGACTGCAGTAGCTGCCGAAATTGGTGAGACTACCAATGTAGGACCTAGTTCAGTAAATCCAGGTACATCTATCATTGGTAATACCCCATTTAGATGGCGAGTACGGGAAAATGACTCAGAATTCATGCCTTCCCTAATTGCCTCTATGCTTCTTTCTCTTTTAGAGAAATTACAGGAAGCAAACGTGGACACCGGGATTAGAGAGACTAGCTTCCCTATAGGAGGTAAGCTATTTTCGCTGATCGCAGGTTCCTGATTCTGCTTCTTTCACTCACATCCCCTTGTGTCAGATTTTTTGATAGACGATTTTGATGAAGATGGCCTGCTTGTGGACACCCCCATAGTCGACTTGATATATGGCTCTCCCCGAGATGATCCTCCTCCCGATGATATTTCACCTGAGCCAGCAATCCCTGAGAATACTAATGTTCGTTCCTCTACAGGTATGGGCTCCCTCTCCCGTTAATTATAGAACTAGCCAATTTTTTTTTGACTAATACAACTACAATCTGATGGATCTGAGGAATTCACTTTGTTGCTGGCAGGAACTCCTACTGAGGCACATTTTTTGATTCCTCATTCTGATGCTCCCTCAGAATTTGCTACAGGCTCGTGCACGATGATCATCTTGCGAGACCAATGCGGCGGTTAGTGCGTCAGCAGTGGTTACCCTTCCGGCGACCCGTGACCCATGAAGCTATGCCGATGGAATCAGGTACGGGTTATCTAACTAAGGATGTTTACGCCGGCCTTTGATTTGAGATTCCGAAATGTCCACCCCTTTATTTTTTGTAGGGCTTACTTCTCAACTCCATGATCTGGCGAGGGCGCTGATGTCGGACAATGACCCAGATCGGATTATTATCTGTATGGAAGTCCGCTCATTCTTCTCCCTCATGAACATGATGATCGATAAGCTTCTCCATAGTGGGCTTTCTCTCCGTCAGTTTAGGCCGGTCCTTGACCCTAGAACGGCTTTGATAAGGGACGCTGGTTACCCAGAGTTAGCCAAGGCCATTGTTGATGATCTTGATGCACGGAATTCAAGCTTGAATTCTGAGAATTATGCTTACCGGTGCTTCTTCATATATAGCTGATCGAACGGGATTTCATTTGGAAGCATGGCGCGACGCTCGAGTTTTTACTGGACTTGAGGTTCAAATGCAGTGGGGCTGGGTAGATCAGGTTAAGACCGCACTTGCCGAGAAATCCACATCCCTGAGCCACATTTATTCTTGTATTGCATCAAGTGAGGCCGAGATAGCGCAACTTAGGTGGAAACTTCAGGTGAAGGAAGAAAACTTAAGCATCTTGGAGCTGACAAGGATCAACGAAGAGGAAGCTCGAACCGCCCTATCCAAGAAGCTAGAGCTCTCGGAATGAAAGCTAGCCGAAGTTGAGGATGAAGGCTGCGGCGAGAGCGAGCTAATGAGGAGTCTTCGGTGAGTTGCAGGAGGAACTCCAACAAGCTTACAATGACGAGTTATCCCAGCTAGAACAACAGATCTTTTGCCATAAACTTGATGTTTGAACAACTGTAATTTCTTCATCGAAAGACTCGACTCTTCATTAATTGAATAAACTTCTATCCTCCTTTTTATTGTTGTTTATTATGATTTCTCATTTTGTTTGAAATAACCAACCACAATACTCATAACATTTTTGGCAAATCCTCTGCCCTCAACAGATTTGATGAGCCTTTACCGATTACCGTTTGAATCGGGCTAGCATGCGGATTATCTCACCCATTTCGCATGTGACGTTGTGCTAAAATAATGAAACTCTTTTAGGCTTAATGCTACGATATCGAATACGTAGACTTTATCGTCTTTTACGGGCAAGAGACTAACCGGCAACGCGTGTTAGGCATTGACTTTAGGGTTATTGGTCAACCCCCAGCCATCAACGGATTTGACGAGCCTTTACCGACTACCGTTTGAATCAGGCTAGCATGCGAATTATCTAACCCGTTGCACATGTGATGTTGTGCTAAAAGAATGAGACTCTTTTAGGCTTGGCGCTATGATGTTGAATACATAGGCTTCGTCTTTCTCATGAGAATAGACTACCCGGCTACACGTATTAGATGCAGGCTTACCCCTACTTAGGCTTCGGATAAAATTCTCCAGACTTGATTTCTGGTGTCTTTTTCAATCGGTAAAAGACTAAACTGGCAACGGGTGTTAGGCGTTGGCTTATCCCTACTTAGGATTCGGGATAAATTTCCCACACGTGTAAGGCGTGGATTGTGGTGTTATTAATAACAACCTGCCATAATTTTGAATATATATATGGGCTCTTGTTCTTTTTACGGTTAAGAACTAACTGGTAACGCGTGTTAGGCGTAGACTTATCCCTACTTAGGATTTGGGATAAAATTCCCCAAGATGAGTCTTGGTATCCTTTTCACGGGGAAAGGTTAACCGGCCACGCGTGTTAGATGTAGACTTATCCCTATTTAGGATTCGGAATAAAATTCCCCAGACTTGGATTCTGGTGTCTTCTTCAATCGGAGAAAAGACTAAACCGGCAATGCGTGTTAGGCGTTGACTTATCACTACTTAGGATTCGGGATAAAATTCCCCAAGATGAATTTTGGATTGAAAGAATTTAGAAATTGATGTCGGAAAGGAAGAATTTTATATTCTGTCTCCCCGTAGTGGAGAGAAAGGATTTTATATCCTATCTCCCGGTCTTCTTTTTAGGGCAGAGACAAACTCGAAACAAGAGAGAAAGAATTTTATATCCTATCTCTTTCTCCTGGAGAGGAAGAATTTTATATTCTATCTCTAGAAAAAAAAGAAACTAAAAGTGGGATCTCTCTTGCTCCTGGAGAGGAAGAATTTTATATTCTATCTCTAGGAAAAAAAGAAACTAAAAGTGGGATCTCCACTTCGAGAATCTTTAGGAGGTGAAACTAAGAGTGGGATCTCCACTCCGAGAATCGAAAAGATTCAGGTAACTTTTACTTTTATAGGATTCATTACCTGATCTGGAAATGACTTTTCTCATTTATCGAGATGAAATTCTAATTTTTGCCCCAACCGTGGGAAGGTGTGACCGAAGAGGAAAAGATGGAGCCCTTTTGTTTATCAAAAGGGGATCTTAGCATTGAAAGTGGACCTCTTGCTCGTGGAAGGAATCAAGAGGGGATTTTGCTGGTGGATTGGACCAGAAAGAGATTTTTTTTTAGCTCACCGTCAATGAATTTGATCAGCGAGGGAATTTATAGTGGAGGATAGATTTAGGGTTATCCGCAAGAACTTCCCGTCAAAATGGGTTATCCCAAATATACTAAGGATAGTACTTTTTCAGGAACTTTCTATTTATCGACATTAATTGCCAGTCACCATTTTGAGTAATTAGGCGATATGCACCGTTTGAATAGACTGTGTCTATCACAAACGGCCCTTCCCATTTGGGTTCAAACTTACCCTTCTTCTTGGAATCAAGAATTATTGGTCGTCGAGCAGTGAGGACCAGATCTCCTTCCTTGAAGCTTCTCTGTCAGACTCTCGTTAAAAGCCCTCGACATTCTGGCTTGATAAAACTCGATGTGTTGTTGAGCTTCCAGGTATTTTTCATCCAACATCTCGAGCTCTTCAAGACGTCTCCGATGTTGTTCTTCCATCGTCATATCAGTCGCGAGGGCGATACGAAGTGATGGGATATGGATTTTCAATGGAAGCATAGCTTCACATCCGTATACCAGAGAATATGGGGTAGTTCCGGTAGGCGTTCATATTGTGGTGCGATATGCCCAGAGTGCTTCTCCGAGTTTATCGTCCCAATCACGTTTATTGGTCATTACAAGTTTCGACAAGATCTTAATGATCGTCTTGTTGAGCGCCTCCGCTAATCCGTTTGCAGCGGGATTATAAGCCGTCGATGAGACGTCTTGAATCTTAAACTTCTCGCAGAACCTGTTGAAGGCATTGTTGACGAATTGAGGACAATTGTCATGTATGATCCGTCTCGGAACGCCGTGTCAATAGATGACGTGATGCTTGATGAACCTGATGATATTGTTCATTTTCACCTCGTTGACGAATTGAGGACCATTGTCATGTATGATCCGTCTCGGCACGCCGTGTCAATAGATGACGTGATGCTTGATGAACCTGATGACATTGTTCATTTTCACCTCTTTAAGTGGGATTGCCTCAGCCCACTTGGAGAAGTAGTCGGTAATTGTAAGAATAAATCGATCACCTTTAACTAACGGAGGAAAAATAGGACCCACAATGACCATACCCCACGTCTCGAACGGCCAAGATATAGCCGAAGGATGCAAATGCTCCGGGGTTGATGCATCTAATTCACATGTACTTGACATGCGTGGCACTATCGAGCGTACTCGATTGCATCATTAATCATCGTTGGCCAGAAGTATCCCATTCTTCTAATACGATCATAAAATTTGGGACCAGGTTGGTGTGCGCCACCCCCTCCTCCGTGCGCTTCTTCAAGGACCTCTTCTGCTTCTTTGTTCGAAAGGCACCGGAGCAGCAACCGTCATACCCGGGATGATATAACGTCTGGGTTTTTGCATTATAAAAGAACCTTGGCGCTCTTCGTCGGATTCCCTCTCTTTTACGTCTTCTGGCAAAATACCATGTAGGACATAGTCGATTATAGGAAAACGCCAATCCCGGGACTCCAGTTCAACTCGGGTTGAGTGCACCTCTTTGATGACCACCCCTTTGTCGTCCTCCTCTTTGTTATATATTGGTACGAATAGTTGGTGAGTTCTCACAGTGACTAACTGCTCCGACCCAGGAAGTTGTGCTAACGATACTGCTAACGCGTCCGCGTATGCGTTCTGAAGGCGCGAAATATACTCGATGAAAAATTCTTCAAACGAGTCTGCCATCTCAATGGCGCTGGTGATCTGAAATTATATCACGGATTCACGACTTACGTAGTCCCCGCGGATGCAATGCGACTATAAGTTGGGAATTCCCAAAGGCTTGAGATATTGACCCCGACTCTTTGTGGCGGAGTCCAATAAATAACGCGTTGTATTCGACCACATTATTGGAGCACAGCTCGGTTAGCGAGTAGGCCCGAGGCATCACATGCTTTCCTGGGGAAACTAAGACAACTCCAACTCCGGAAAAAATCTTAGAACATCCAGGGGTACTTGTCACATTGGTTGCTCGAGAAGTTCCATCAAAGTACAGCTGCCATATTTGTTAATGTGATGTAGTATTGACTTCGTGGGTTTCATCTGGCACATCGTCATATAACTCAGCTGCATCCGCTGTTGGGTTAGTTGCCAAGAGATCACAAATTGCCTGTCCTTTGACCGACTTCTGTTGCTTGAAGTGTAAGTCATATTGAGACAAGAGCAAGGCCCATTTTGCTAAACGCCAATTCATGGAGGCTGCTTGCGTCATGAATATCCGTACTGGATTGACGTTGGAGATAACATAAATCGTCTGTCCAACTAAGTAGTGCTGCATCTTTTGAATCGCGAAAACCAGCGCACGGCACTCCTTCTCAATCATATGATAGCGGGATTCAGCACCCACTAAAGTTCGGCTCAGGTAATACACTGCCTGTTCGTGACCGTTGTCATCGTCTTGCGCAAGTAAAGCTCTCAACGAATGGTTCATCACCTTGATGTAAATTAAGAACGGTTTACCTGACTTAGGTGCAACAAGAACGGGAGGATTCGCTAGATATGCTTTGATATCCTTGAATGCCTTTTGACAGGCGTCGTCCCAGACAAATGACACGCCTTTCTTGGTTAGCTTGGAGAACGGCTGGCATTTCCCGAAGAGATTCGATATGAATCGCCGGATATAAGCTAGTCGCCCTTACAACCCTTTGAGTTCTTTTAAATTTCTCGGGAGTTGTAATTCATGTATCGCCTTCACTTTATCTGGGTCAATATGAAAACCCCTAGTGGTGACGACGAATCCGAGGAATTTGTCACTGGACATTTCGAGGAAGGATTTGGTAGGGTTTATTTTTAATTGATGACTCCGCATGAGATCGAACACTGTCCTCAGGTCTTTGATGTGGTCATTTTTGTTGCGACTCTTGACGACTTAGTCATCGATGTAACACTCGACCATTTTACGAAGATGCTCTTAGAAAATCTTCGTCATCGCTCGCTGGTACGTGGTGCCTGCGTTCTTCAGACCGAATGGCATGACCGTGTAGCAGAAGACACCGAGAGGAGTTCTAAATGCCATGTGTTTTTCATCATCCGGGTGCATCTTGATCTGATTATAACCCGAAAAACCATCCATGAAGGACATTCTCTCGAATCCACACGTATTGTTAATGATGACGTCAGTGATTGGAAGAGGAAAGTCGTCTTTTTGGCATGCGGCATTCAGATCTTTGTAATCAATGCAGATTCTGATCGTCCCATTCTTCTTTAGAACCGAGATAATATTCGCCACCCAATCCGGATGTTGTTCTTCCCTGATGAAACCCGACTCTATGAGCCTTTTCACCTCCGCTACAATCACTTTCATAATCTGTGGATAAAGCCGTCTCTGCTGTTGCTTGACGGGTTTGGCATCCACCTTGATGTTGAGACGGTGTGTCGCCACATTTGGGTCGAGTCCCGACATGTCTTCGTAGTTCCAGGCAAAGATGTCGATATATTCCTTTATGAGAGCAATCAACTCTTCTTTCTCTTCTGGGGAGAGACTTTTGCTGATGAATATGGGCTTAGGGTGTGCTTCATCACCCATATTGATCTGGACCACTTCATCCTCGGTAGGGGTTCTCTTTGCTCGAATCGATCCCTGTATTGCATGTTGAGGTGATGAATCCACGGGTCTTCCCACGTTGGTATCTACTCATCATCCTCCATCGTGGTGGGGCCGGCTGTAGTCATATTCAATATTAAACCCTTGAACATTTCACCGATGCTGACGTCAGAATCCCAAGCAGAGGAATCAGATGAATACCCATCTCTCGGATCGGATAATTGGTTATCGATCAACCAACAGCATTCATCTTCTGAAGAAGATACATACTCCAATCCTCTCCTGAATCCATAGTAATTATCGGGTTTCCCCTTTGGGACGTGTGTCGCTTTGGGTGGGATTTGAGGACCTCGTCCGAAACAAAGACCTTCTCCTCGCACAAAGTTATACCCCCATCTTTCCATGAGACTCTGCGCTTCTGGACTATATCTAAACAGATGAGAGCCAGACTTATCGTCGTTATCATGCTCTCTCAAAAAGTGGTCTGGTGCTGGAATCATATCTCCTCTACCGTAGACCAAATCCTTTTCATCACGCGTTTTACTCGATGATAAATGTTGTCCTGAAGGAGTCCCGGAAATGCTTCTGTGTTATACACGATGACCGGATCGGCATGTGCAACTCGGGGTCATCGTACAGCCCTTTCATCACATCAGTAAGAGACAGTAAGTACTCTAAATCATTGTTTATTTTATTATCGGCGAGTTGCCAATTACAGCTTTCATCCGACGATTCTCCATCGTCAAGATTGACTACAAAGGGTACAATGTCATTTATGACAAAACCACCATCATAATCAAGCCCGGCTTTGGTATTAGCTTCCTCGCCGTTATCCGTGTCTTAGGCCGATGATTCAGTATCGGACTCGTTACCTTAAAGGAGGGAGTCAGTAAAGTAGTTCTCCAACCCCTTAAACGGTTGCTTATCCGCGACCACCGTCTTGACTTCATTATTCGTGTCCACATATTTTAGATACTGATGAAGGGTGGAGGGGACAATAACATTATTATGGATCCATGACCGACCCAATAATAAGTTATAGGAAGTCTCTGCATCAATCACATAGCATGTGACTTCAGACTTTAAATTCTCCATTTGGCACTTTATCCGGATTTTACCTAGCAGCCAAGACCCACTGGTATTAAATTCATAAATCACCATGCCTGTAGATGCCAATTTATTGGCAGGAATCTCGAGGCTATACATCAGGCGGAGGGGCATGATACTCACAGCGGAACCCGGATCAACTTAGATCCGGTTGACTTCACTGGAGCCAATGTATCCGGTGAAGTATAACGGCCTGTCGTGCTTCAAATTCTTCGTCTCCATGTCCTCTTTGGTAAAAGTAATGCAGGAGAAATGTTTGGTTGCAAGGTTACACTGCTGAGCTGAAGACTCAGGTTCTTCAGGGCTTGGCTCGATCTGAGTGAGAAACACTTCTGAGTCAGTCAGGGCTTCCTGTAGGGCCTCTATAGTTTCTTTCGACAATCGAAGTAGCTCATAAAGGGTTATCCTCGCTGGGATGTTAGCCAATTGGGCCATAATGTCGAAGCGGTACGGGGAGCTCGAACTTTTCGGTTTGTCCCTTCCAATCGGACGATTGAAACGAGACTGCTTCGAAACTTGAACCTCCTGATGTTAGGGTTGCTTCTCCTTCAGTTTGGTCATGTCCTCCTTGGCGATTGCTTGCTGCTGTGATTTTTCAGCGCGCGTAGGAGGAGTCATCGCCACTCCCAACTCCGTCAGAATCTTAGCATTTGGATTAGAAGCTTCGAGATAGTTGTATTTGTATTCGCGTCTGCTCCTGGTGGCGAAGACTTCATGTTCCTCTTCGGAAAGCTGGAACGTCGTCATTTGTTCATCATTCTTCTCCACGATCGCCGAGGTGATCTGACACATTTTCCCCTTGCCCTTTGATTTAGATGAAGAGGTCGTCCACTGATCATCTTCAAGCAAGTCAGGGTGGACTCAAAAGATTTCGCCGTTTGGGGCTATATGTGGCACGAGCCCCTTTTCGCGCTGTCCGTGAGGATCATCATTCACTGTCTTCATCCCTACTTTCACGACGGGCTTCAGTTAAAACCAAGTCAAAGGCACTGATCTGTAGCTAATTGATGTCGCGTTCGCCCCCACCTTCTTTTCTTTGGACGGCTTTGGGGTAATGACCCCTACATCGATCAAGGCATGGATCTTATCCTTGAGTTGGTAGCACGCCTTTGTTGGATGGTGAACCGCTCTATGGTATGTGCAGTACCTCGGATCTGTGACTTTATTCGCTTCCTCCTGGTTCACGATCGGTGGCAGTTGAATCTTATTGTTATCTAGAAGATATTTGAAAATACCGGGAACCTCGTCTTCCTTGAAAGAATAGGCTTTGGGGAACCTTGGTCCGGACGACTTTTGTTTTTGAGGTCGTTGCTGCCATTGGGGCTGCGATTGTTGCGACGCCCACTGTTGCGGTTGTTGTTGTGGCTGCAACTAGAACGTTTGGTTTACATCCACTGCTTTCACCTGCGCCTTCCCTTTGCCGCGTGGGACGAAGTTTGGTTTGTGAGCATTTACTGTTTGCTGGCCTCTTTTTGCTTTTTTCCTCTTAAGGAATCGCTCGGCTTGCTCCCCACGCACCTTCAAGTCTCTCCATATCTTGGACGGCGCCATTCCCATTGCTTCCAGCACATCCAACGAAAGGTTGTTGTGGCAGGTCTGGAGAATGAACTCCTCAGTTATCGGATCCCAACAATTCATTGCCTTATTTCGGAACCGCTTAAGGAAGTTATCTACCGTCTCTCCGTCCTTTTGTTTTTCATCCAACAACATCCCGATGGTTATCTCAACATCGCCGTCGAAGAAATTGGTGAGGAACATGGTTTCCGTGTCGTCCCACCTGTTAACGCTTCCTGGCTTGAGACGGCGGTACCAATCGAAGGCAGCTCCTCGAAGAGTGCCAATGAATGATCGAACCATCAAGGGCTCGTTACCGGAAATAACCCCCAGGTAGGACTTAAAGTAGATCAAATGCTGTGTGGGTGAGCCCTTCCCGTCAAACGGCGTAAAGTTTATCAGATTGAACTTCACCGGATACGGGATTGATTCCCAGTCTCTTGGGTACGGACACGGTATACCGTCTTCTTTACCTCTTGGGCGGAAATCAAAGTGTTGATCTTACTTTCGAGGTCCTTTATCTTTTCATTTTCACCTACGTCTCCGTTCGGATGATTTTGAGGAGGGACGACGGTGTTACCACTGTTGTTCTCGAGGCTACCTCCTGCAGTCTGTTTATCAGGAGGATTATCGACATTACGGTCTTCATCCGTGTCGCTGTCTACTGGATTGGCGTTATTGCGATGACTTGATTCACCCTGGTGATTCGACAGTGCTTGAATTTACTGGTCGTGCATCACCCTCATTTGTTGCATGGCCATCTCCATCTCGAACTTGAAATTCTCTTTTTGCTTGGCCATAGCCTCTTCAAGCAACTTGGCCACTTGTTCCGCACTGATCATGAGTGCCTCACGGGGTTGCCCCCTCGCTGGAAACTGTATTATCAGAAGCAATTGCAGAGCCAGCGTCCTACACTTCATCATCTGAGGGTAATCCCCTCTGCACTCTGCCGTAATTAGGTCGCTTGATGGTCCCAGACCGCAATCAAGTCCCTCGTTGCGATACCCCAGGAATGGCACGTGTCGACGTCCCTTTGCTAGTCATGTTGATGGTGACTCTTGGCAATTCATCGCCTTGAGACACCGGCCTTCTTTCACAGAGCGCTTCGACCTGGATTTTGGCATTCCGGTGCCAAGCCTATCAAAGACCAACACCTTCTTCAAAGCTATTTTGGTGCAGTTACACTCTGACAACACTGCCCTGATTAGCTTGGAACAAAGGCAGTGTGTATTCGACTCTGGTGAACTCCTCTTTCAAGATTTACTCGTACCCCTAGCATGATAGTACAACTCATCGGCATGAATGCCGAAGCAACCCATCGTGTGTTGGTACGACTTCTCAGGTATAACGTCATCGTCGTCAGACGAAGATGTTTCCTTCTGAGGATGAACTGCGTTATCAAAGTTTCCAAAAGTCACTCGTCTCAACGTTCGTCCTTGCGGGTGTAAAGTTTTGACGGGCTCTTGAACTTGAATTCGTAGCCTGTTCGGCGATTCTGAGAGTCTTCTGTCCTAGTGGAGGTGGATCACGACCCCGGTCTTTGTGAGTTGTCCGGGATCTCTTCAAAGGGCCCAAACGCTCCTTAATCAAAATTTTGCCTCGATCATCGTGCAACGGACCGAGACACTCTAACACCATTTTCTTGCTTTGGGGTGAGCCAGCGGGATTAACCGAAGTGGGAACAGAGGTAGACGGTGATTTGGATGGGATCGTTGGAGGTGGAATCGGTAGTGGGGTGACCTTTTTTTGACTCAGGTTCCCCTGTAGCGGCCGAGCCTTAGTCGAATCAGCCTAAGGTGGCTGATCCTTAGTCGTCATTTCAGACTTCGGCCTCCAGACTTGGTGCATCTTTGGCGGCTTCTTGGCCACCTCTTCTTTCTTCGATATTCGGGCCTCTTGGATCAGAGCCCGTGCGTGCGCAAGCAGTGCGTGGCGCTTTTAGATGCGTTCCTTGAGCGTCGAACGGTTCCGTCTGACGCGGACCCATTCACTTGCTAACGGCTTGGAGGACCTGCCAACCATCTGTTGTTGAGGCCTTTGACCCCTTCTGAACCTGAGATCCGTCTCATAGCAGACCCCGTCAATCGATTCTAGGGCCTTAGCGAACTGACGCACCAGGCGTTGGCGTCGCCTCTGGCGGGCTCTCTTTGAGAGAGTCGACACGCCATCAGCGGTCATCTCCTGCACAGAGGAGTTCAGATCTGTGGATCCGGCCATCTTAGAAGCTGGAAAGACAGTGCTTGCTGTGACTTCGGCAGCGGCAGGGTCGGAATCCTCGCCTTGAGATTCCAGATCCGAGGACCAACGGATCTTCCTTGCAGCAGAGATCTTCCTGGACTTGTGGGGGGAGGATGATCTGGACGAGGATTATAGGTACTCCGCAAACTTTTGTTGCTCGAACTCATATTTGACCTCCTCTTCGACCGGAATCACTATCCACGGTTGTGACACAACGATCTCCTTAGCGAGATCGTTGGCTCCCACAGTGGTCGCCAGCTTGTTCACGGGAAAAGTCGGGTTCTTGATCTTCATTGCCGATGAACTCAATACAACTTTATGCAATTACAAATGAATTCAAAAAAAGGTCGTCTTTTTATAAGACTCGATTATAATGAAAATCAAAAAAGAAAAATTATAACGTTTTCCTTTAAACAAACGCAGGACCCCGTTTATCGGACTCCTGCTTGCGTGAGATCTTTGCTTATGCCGGGGTTTATCCGTGGACTGCCACATGATAGGATCCGGTCATAGATCTACGTGATCGAGGGGATTATTTCACGAAGGAAATAATCGCCTAAGTGAGTGAAATCGACCAAGCGAGATCACCACTCTTCTCGGGATCAAAATAAAGTTTGATCCGGAGGAATCGCGTGTAGATCTGATCTGAGATCTCTCGAACTCCTTCACTTTATGCCATCGGGGCTCACCAAAATCTTGGATCTGATCGTCGGATTGAAGTGTCGAACGTTGTTGAATCAGAGCCTCCTTTCTGCCAAAGTCGGATCTTGATTAGTGAGCTTGACTTCTTTTCAAAATTCCAGATCTGAAAAAATGAGACCCCCCTGGTCTATTTATAGGCTCGAAAGCGGGTCAGATCTCGAAAAAAAAGGCCCGCCTAGCCACCTCCTGGTTACATCACACTCCCTTCCCCCGCTTTCCCTTCCCTTGTGTTTAGTTGAATCATCCCCCTCCCCCTACCCTCTTCTCTATCCAAACTATTCATAAGTTCCACTCCATTCTCCTCACTGAACTCCAAAATAAGATATTGTATTTGCTCTCACCTTCTTAATCTTTTCTTTCCCTAATTTAGCTTTCCTTTTCTTCCCCTAACGAACTCCCAAACATAGGTTCATCATACTTGAAAGTTCTAACTAACGAAAGGAAAGGGAAAAAATGGTTTCATAATTACATTTGAGCCATTGATACGTAGTGATAGAAAGCCAAATACAATTTGGAAGCGAATAAAACCACTAACATTTTTATAAAAAATTTACTTTCTCTACCCTTCGTTACCTTTCTTAAAGAAACATTACAAATGAAGTTAATTGTTATTTTTCATTCCGTTACCCTTGGGTACCCCTCATCCAAGCACACAGTTATTCTGAAACTACTCCCTTCAATTTAGAGATATTAATTCCCGTAAATGTGTGCAAAAATCCCCAAGTTGATGGTTATTTTTGAAATTGACTCCTTTTTCTTCATAATTTCCCTTCTCACCCTCAAACATCATCAAAGCTTTCATTTTCAAACCCTCTAAGTGGTGTGAGAAAGGGATCAATGGCGGCCGCCCTCAGACAATCGATCCTCCGCCACATCCGACTCCCAATCCAAACCCTAACCCTAAAAAATTCCCGCCAAATCCTCTCACTCCAATCCTTCTCCTCCCATGACGACCATCTGATGAAAGAAGAAGTCATCGATCGAGTGCTCGACGTCGTCAAGAGCTTCCCCAAGCTCCATCCCTCAAAGGTACCAAAACCCTAACCCAAATTTCTAAAAAAATATCTCATGGTCCAAACTTCAAAACCCTAACCCTAATTTGTATGTTTTAGGTGACGCCTGAGGTCCACTTTTAGAAGGATTTGGGGCTGGACAGCTTGGACAATGTGGAGATTGTGATGGCGTTGGAGGTGGAGTTCAAGCTCGAGATCCCGGATAAAGAGGCAGATAAGATTGATTCGACTGTGCTTGCGATCAAGTACATTGCGAATCACCCGATGGCAGGTTAATCTTTTGGGTGGGGGTGGGGTGGGGGTGGGGGACAACTTTTTTGTCATAATTTTGGTAGAGTTTGTTTATTTTCTAAGGGTTAAACTATTAATTTGATGGAAACTAATGTTACTTTGACTAGAAATTGTTGGATAGCTGTTTAAGTGCAGCTTGAATATGAATATTTCACCCCAATCGCTTTACGTTTACACGTATTCTGATCAATAAGTGTTTCAATGATGCTGCAGGTCTTTCAATGTTTGTGCTTGTTTGCTTGCTTTTGTTTGATTGAGGAGAAATTATCACTTTGAACACATTTGATGAATAATTCAATGGTTACAAGCTATTTTTATACACCTGAAATTTGCTGAGTTTATAATTCAATGTGGCTGCTTTATGAATGTTAAAAGTAATTAGTCCGAGCAGTAACTTCTTCTGGCTTTAAGTCTACAAGATATATTATATTATCTCTAGAAAAATCTGAGTGCATGCCGTTAGAATTTAACATAGTCTGGTAGACTTCCGTTATTGTTCAATGCTACGTCGATCCCTCTCAGACCAGTATCTCCCTGACCAAGTATTTCCAGGTCTTAGGTTTATTTCTTGTTCATAACAGGCTTTAATACGTGGTCAATACTATAGCCTACTGACTTGTCATCCCATGGAAGAGAGTGAGTAGATTGTATTTAACTATAAAGAAATTATGGGGATACATATTTGTCCAGATGCTTGTCCGTATTCTCCGATCATTGGAGAAGAAGGGAAAGAAATCGTAAATGAACTCACCCAACCTTCCCTTTCCCCGCCTCCCCAAAACAAAAATGAAAAGAAAATGGATGACATAGATTGCGTAAACTTCCCCTTATCTGGATATTGATACGTATGGAGTGTTGTTATTCTGCATGGATTTAATAGTTCTGCAGTGAAGACGAGCTCTCAGACTATTGCCTCAAGCGTGAACTTTATGAATTGGAGAGTGTGGACAGTCAAAAAAAGCTCTAGGCGAGGGTCATGTGCACCCTAGCTGTTAAAGCTTCAAGACGAGGCTCACTCAAGGGGCGAGGCTCGACGAGGCTCGCCTACAACATCAAAGTTTGACGAGGCTCGCCCACAACATCAAAGTTTGACGAGGCTCACCCACAACATCAAAGTTTGACGAGGCTCGCCTATAACATCAAAGTTTGACGAGGCTCGCCTACAACATCAAAGTTTGACGAGGCTCGCCACAAAGATCAAAGTTTGACGAGGCTCGCCACAAAGATCAAAGTTTGACGAGGCTCGCCAACAAAGATCGAGCACGATGATCACCGAGGACGAGGTTCGCCAACCGCGGAACTTTGACTCGCCTTGCAACGGCTTGTTATCCCACGGCTCAAGCTTAACCTCGCAATAATCTAAAGGCCACGAAAGCCACAACAACCACGTGGGTTAAGTGGTGGGCATCGCTATGCCCACGCCCATATCGCTTAACCCACGCTTCCACAATTCTTGCATGCGATTCGTGCTAAAAGCCCTATAAATGGCGGTGGCGACCATTAGAAGGGAGCTTTTGAAACTTTTGGAGATCAACACTTGCGCGAGAAAGAGATCAAGCTCTTCATCGGCAATCTCAAGATCATCTCGCAACTTTGTTCTCGATCGCCAACGGAAGCAATCTCAACGTGAGCATTGAGTGAAGCATCCTATCGCTACCAAAACCCACCTTAAAAGAGAAGTCGAATCAATCTTCTCTTCCTCTCAGAATCGAGAAAATTTGATTGTAAACCCATTCATTCAATCAATAAACTTTTTTCGACTCTACGTAAGATGCATGCACTACAAAGGGGAGCAGCCGCTCTTTCTCGATGAATCGTGGTGCTAATCGTGACAAGATTGCAGCTTGGAACCGAGGTTCAAACCTTGGTCATTGAATTTGATCGAGTAAGTATGAGGATTTCCTCTCCTCGGGCATCTAGCCCGCTGAAGACACGCTAGTGTCGACGAAGTCTCAGATGAGACTTTAGCCCCGTGGCTCATGTTGAATCTTCTCGGCGAATCTCTAGAACCAGCCTATGTCTCGACAAGGCTCCAAAAGCTAGCCAACAAAGCTAAGAAGTGGGTGGTTAAGCCCAACCCAACCTCGGAGGCCATTAGCCAAACTTTGGCTTCTCGGGCTAACCTCACCGCTCGTGGAAAGGCAGATCCGCCAAGGGTCCAATTTCACGACGCCAAACAAATCAATAACGACAGAATCCGCTCGCCGTAGGGCTCGAAGCTTTGGTCTCATTGGACGGGTTTCACTATCGCCCAAAGATGGTCAAACGAATCGAGGGTCAAACCGACGAGGAACGCCACGAACCTCGCCATTGCACTCCCAAGTCGCGGAACCTCGCCTTCATCTAAGGGTTCATTCAAAACAAGACTAACGCCGCCTACCGCTAACTCGCCCACATGGCTAACCTCGCCAACAATGTGAGGTCCCCTTGAAAAGAGATGAGCCTCGCCCAAGTGGCTAACCTCGACAACAACACGGTCCGCTTGAAACACGACGAGCTCGCCCAAGTGGCTAACCTCGCCAACAATGTGAGGTCCCCTTGAAAAGAGATGAGCCTCGTCCAAGTGGCGAACCTCGCCATTTTGAACCTACCCAACAACATGAGGTTTCATCAAAACCGCATTTAACATCGCCTGCTGATCTAACCTCGCCATAGCAAGCGCCAAAATGATGAACCTCGCCATCATGAACCTCGACATGGGGTGTCATCAAAGCAAGACGGCTCGCCTGGGATCTAATTCGTCAGAAGCGCCGAATGACGAACCTCGCCATTTTGAACCTACCCAACAACATGAGGTCCATTCTAAACAAGATGAACTCGCTCAAACAAATAACTCGCCATGTTTCAACAAACCAAATGAGAAGACACCGCCAAGCTCGCCAACCTCTATCCGAGGGTCTCACTGTATAAGCTCGATTTTCGTAATCAACCGGGGTATTCCCACTTCGATCTCCAGGAATACCTCACTCGCAAACGGATGCCAATCAAATGCAATCTCATTGTCAGCTGGAGAAACTCATATCTATGATGCTACCAATGTTCATCGACACATCAACCTACGTATTTGGCGATTATCGACCCGTCAACTAGGCGAAGGAGGTTTAGCCATAAGAAATAAGCGCTCCGGTGGTCATTCCCCGAGTGACTATTAACATGGTTGGGAGAAGCGGAGCAAGACCCCAACAGCAGCCCCGAATCGCCCGACTCAATATTCCCGTGGTTACGAGGCGCATTAATCAATAGTCGTATGCCTATCGAGGTACCCGCCTTCGCATCGAGCGCAATTCCGCTCGATTATAGACAATTGATCGGGGTACTTCAAGAATTTGAGAACTCCGCATCGCTACGCCTCAACCTTCAATCGACATTGATCGTGCCGCCGTCCTCATGGTCGAACGAGAAGAAGAGATGACACGAAGAATTGAAGAGCAACAGCTACTATTCTTGCGCAACAAGAGTCTATCGGCGTTTAGAAGTAATGATGGAGAAACTTGTAGGCAAGAAGAAGACAGACGGCGAGGATCCAAATCAAGCAGAAGGCTACGAGGGGATCATGATGTCCACTCGTCATCCTGCCGGAGTCAATCCGCTGCACAAAAGAGCAAGATCATACGCTATGATTTCCAAAAGAAACTGGATGCTCTCAAACTCCAAGGGCAATCTAAGGAGCTGGGGGTGACGAGGCCATATCCTATAGAATGGGATGATGTCCCATATCCTCCGAAATTCAAGCCACTCAACCTAGTGCAATTCGACGGAAAGAGTTTCCCGTCACAACATATCTACTAAAGCTGAAATCCGGTATATAACGGTAATGATCCTATCATGACCCGATTATTCATTAGTACTCTTAAAGGAGTTGCTTTTGAGTGGTTTCGAAGGCTGGAACCTGGTTCTATTAACTCTTGGAAAGATTTGCAAAGGCTTTTTATGGCCCGATTTTTCGATGATGACACTGAGGTGTCTATGGCCACTTTGTTGGCCGAAAAGCAAAAGAAGACGGAGTCCGCCAAGACTTTCGCCAGAGATTCGAAATCAATCCTTACACTCCCGTGACCAAGTCTCGGAAGCAACATTCATCGAGATGTGCAGAGCCAACCTCTCGATCAACATACTTTCAAAGATGGGTGCAGTTGAAGCACACTCTTGGAGAGACTTGGTGAGGCAAGGAGAACAGGTTGAAAACATGCTTAAGAGAATAGAGGCAGAGAACCTCGTGACTATCGGCCCTAAAAAGGGGTAATCAAAGCAATTTTACCAAAACAATCAAGGGGAAGGAGACTCTAGTCAGAGACTCAACCTACTTCAAGGTCTTTAAGCGTAGTCTAATGCCTCCTCAGTCAGCCCTATGAAGAAGTATGATTTCAAGGATGATCGTTATCCCGATTTTCAAGACTTTGCTCAAGATGAACAAGATCACACTTCCGAAATAAAAAGCCGAGGAAGCTTCAAGGACGGATGATCCAAAATATTGCATGTACCATCGAATGGTGCATCATCCGACGGGCATGCTACATCTTGAAAGACAAGATCCAAGTCTTGTTAGAAGGTGTGTTATGACTCTACGGAGGATCAAGAAGGTGTCCGCAAACATGGTCGCCTCCAATTTGGCAATTTTGCGAATTCCAAGTGCGGGATGGTGTAAAACCGATCCATCAAGCGTAGCCGAGTTGTGAACTTCGACTCAGCAGCCGGAGGCACAAGATATGGTCCCTTACACTACCGAAGGCAAAATTATGTGGGTTCACCCCGACTTGTTATCGATGAACAATGGACTTCTTCAAAGTCCAAAGGGAAGACTTGTAACGCCACCTCGCCGCCGTAAAAGGAGCAAGTCAATGACTCCACCGAACAACGCCTTGTCCGACAACCCGTATTCGGGCCATGGCCACCCGAGAAAAGAGTTCTTAAGGGAGTATCCCGAGGCAACACCCGACGAAGCAAAGAAAGGAACCAGCCAGGGTCCAAGACAAGGGAGATCCGCTACAACAAAGCACTCGTGAAGGACACGCCAAACTTCAAGGCCCTTTCCAGCCGGGATGTTTTAGCCCAACTTCCAACATCCCTGAGGATCACTTTATTGAGCTCTTGCGTCTCTCTCAATCTACCGTAGAAGCTCATGAGAAGCGCTATGATAACGGCTGCCTCGCCATTTCCCGTAAAGGACAACAAGTTTGTGCCCAATGTCATCGTCTTCAAAGGGCCAATACCTTGCATTACTTTTTCATCGGAGGACATGCAAGTGAAGAACCCAAAGCATGATAGGCCGTTGTACTTCAGCGGCTATATTGGTTCTCGTCCGAATCAACCGAAGTTCAAGTTAACGGGATGCATTGAGCATCATCCCACCGAGAATCATACAACATCTTGGGATACATTTGCATCGGTTAGCGACAACCGACTACCATCTACGGTTTCAATGCTACCAATTCGTCCCTTGGGCAAAATCAAACTCAAATGCCAAATAGGAGACTTGAAGACGACGCTACCCTACGCCATTGATGCATACATCCTATAATCCGCTATTGGGTCGCCTTGATCCATGAAAATCTGATCGCTCCATCCACGCTGCATCGCATGAAGTACGAGACGAAGAAGGGATGGTTAAAACATTGGTCGCGAAAGGCAACCGTTCAAGGGGGTGGAGAATTATTTTACTAATTCTGTCCACTACCTTGAGGAAGGCCAAACCGGTGAACCACAGATCGAGGACTATGACAGCGGGAATGAAGCTGATGTAGAGTCCGAACAAGGAGTTATTTTTAATGATGTAAAACCCTTTGTAATCGATCTGAATGATTCTGATAACGATATAGTCATTTTCAATGAAAATTATGATTTAGCTTACGCACCGGGTGTTAAAAGTCATACTGACTTGATGTCAGAAATTCTTCCACGGTTGTATGCTGAACCTACATTGCACATGCCAATTCAGTCATCGTTCATGACGACCCAAAGGCACTCTAACTCTTCGCAAGCAATTTTTGTGGTACCAGCCAGGAATAATGATCAAAAAGACATTATCCTTGGGAAGGTCAATAAGCCGTTGCAAAATGAGTTAGAACAGCCCAAAATGAAGGAAAAGGAACCCCAATTTTCATATTTCTCGCCCACAGCGCAACACTTGATGAAGAAAATGGGGTATGACTTCCTTCACAAAGAGGGATTAAATTACGGGAAAGGTATCGTATGCCAATCCAACCCGCTATGTCCCGTAGGTCACCGATGATTATTATCATAAAACTTCGTAAAGAATTGGGATATGAATCACCGCATCATGGCATGTCACGATGGGGAGCGATTCAGATCATTCGCCTCTCTCGAGGCACTTTCCGATTCTCATGTCGCGATAGGTCATGAATTTCGTCCCCGATAGCCAATATGACTTCACCATCAAATTGAGATTCAAGAGGATGATCACCGTTATTATTCAAGATCCACTAAGTCAACATTTCGAATGCAATGGGAACATCGCTTTGAACAACGAGAGCCACCCACCGATGACAAAATAGTCCAAGTAAATATGGGGGACGAAGCTAATTCAAAACCCATATTTATAAGTGATAGTTTGACCACTGAGGAAAAGGAGAACCTCATCACTTTGGTACGAGAATATATCGATGTCTTTGCTTGGAGTTATGAAGATATGCCTGGCTTAGACCCTCAAGTGGCTATGCACCGCCTTAATATCAAACCAGGTGCTAAGCCTGTTAAACAACAAAGAACGACGCATTTTCCCTCAGTCATGAAGGCCATCGAGAAAGAAATCGAGAAGTCGATCAAAGCAGTGGTTTATTCGAGGTTCAACACCCGATTGGGTATCCAATATAGTACCCGCTTTGAAGAAAAGCGACAGATCCTACCGCAAGGCCGACTATCGAGACTTAAATTCAAAGATGTCCGAAAGATGATTTTCCTTTACCAATCACGGATCTTATCATCGACAACACGCGGTGGATTTGAAAGGATGTCTTTATGGATGGCTTTTCGTGGTACAATCAAATCAAAATGCACCCCGATGATGAAAACATACCGCCAACATCGCTAGGGATATACCGTTATATACCATGCCCTTCGGGTTGAAAAATGCGGAGCAACATACCAAGATGTTATGACCACTATTTTTCAAAACATTTACTAAAACAGCTTGAATGCTACGTAGACGATTTAGTGGTCAAGAGTCGTCACAAAAGTGATCATTTGCACGACTTGAGGACAACATTTGAGATAATGCGGGCACATCAGTTGAAGATGAACCCAACCAAGTCTTTTCTGGGGATGTCAAGTGGTAAATTTCTAGGATTCGTGGTCACAGCAGATGGTATACGTCTTGACCCGGACAAGGTCAAAGCTATCCAAGAACTTCCACCCCCTAGAAGCCTCAGAGAGCTTCGTGGTCTCCAAGGGCGTTTAGCTTACATTCGCAGATTCATTTCTAACCTATCGTGAAAATGTCACCGCTAAGCTCATGAAGAAAGGAGTATCCTTTGTTTGGGATAAAGGTCGCCAAGAAGCATTCGAGGAGATTAAAACATATCTTCCTAATCCCCTGCGGTTAGTTGCTTCTAAATCAGAAAACCTTTTTGATTTATATTCGCCACAGAGTACGCGCAAGTAGCGTGTCTTTTAGCACAGACGATGACAATGGCCACCAACAAAGCAGCCTATTACCTCAGAGGACGCCTTGGGGTCAATATCGATATCCTCCCATTCAAGGAATGTTTGGCTTTGGTCTTCGCCATCCAAAAGATGCATTATCTAGTGGGACGGACTATACACGCCATCTCTAAAATCGACCCCATACGGTATTTATGACCCACCGCACGCTGAATGGTCGAATGGCTAGATGGGCACCGCTATTATCTCAAGACGACATTCACTTCAAACCTCGGCGATGAAGGGTCAAGGCGTGTGTGATCTTATGGCTAACCATCCATTAAAAGGGAAAGTCGAATTGTATCAAGACATGCCCGATGAACCTTATGAAGCTAATCCGCCTCTAAGAAACGTATGGCAGTTGTTCTTGACGGAGCCGCGAGAGCAACCCCCGATGGCCCCGCTTGTAGCCGAAGTGGAGGTAGTATTGATATCTCCACAAAACCACGCGGATACCACGAAATGCGGTCGCTATCGAACCATGCACCAATAGCGTAGCGAGTATAATCGTTATTGATTGGTCTTGACATAGCCAAACATTTAGGCGTGAAACACCTTGAAGCATTTGGGGATTCACAACTAATCGTGAAACAACTAAGAGGAGAGTACGGTCGCACGAGGACCTTATCCTCATCATGCCAGCTCGCGGACTTTAGTCGACTCGCTTGAAAGCTTTTACATTGATCATGTACCCCGCTTGCGTAACACTTATGCCGATGCGCTGGTGTCTTGCGCCTACGCTTAGCCCCGCCTCGAGAATGCTACTCGCCAGATTATTGTGTCTAGTCGGCAACTATTTCGCCAAAATATGCATTACAGATCCAAGCAAATAAGACTAACCTAAGTCACTTGAAGCACGACCGACGGCCTCGATCATCGACTATGTCTTGCATGGAATATTGCCCAAGACATAAAAGAAAGAGAGTCAATTCGCCGACGAAAGCATCAAGATTTTACTATGATTCCCACCACGACTTTATATAGAAGGTCATATGATGGGTTACCGCTCGATGTTTGTCAACTAAGGAAGCAGAGCAAATCTTGAAAGAAGCTCATGACGGTGTTTGTGGAGCACACCACCGACCTAAGTTATGGGACCGCTATGAGACTCGGTTATTATTGGCCAACAATGGTAAGGGATGCCGCGGGCTTACGCTTAAACGATGCCATGCATGCCAAATACATGCTAATTACCTTCACCAACCGCCGAACACTTGCATCCTACCGCCACGTCCTGGCCATTTGAAACATGGGGAATGGATATTGTTGGTCCCATTTCTCCGCCTTCTTTAAAAGGACACTGCTTCATATTGGCGATAACTGATTATTTCTCAAAATGGGCTGAAGCTATTCCATTGAGAATGGTCAAGACTAGTGATGTGATCAAATTTGTCAAAAATCACGTCATATACCGATATGGTGTGCCAAAACAAATTGTCCACGACAATGGTCCACAATTTGTCACTCATGCTTTCACGCGATTCTCAAGGATAAATTAATCCGAATTTAGCATCAATAAATTTTACTATCCCGCATGAACGGACAAGTCAAGCTTTTAATAAGACGATCATCAAGATCCTTACTAAGATGGTCTCTTCAAATAAGAAGGATTGGGATGACAAGTTGGGACAAAGTTTGTGGGCTTACCGCGACAACGGTTCGCGACACCAACGGTACCACCCCATATTCTTTAGTTTATGGTTATGGCTATTTTACCGATGGAGATTCAAATTCGCCGCTACTTAATAGCATTAACCATCGAATGACGATCGAAGTAAATCATCGCCGACTTTGAGGAACTTGAAATGCCGGATGAAAAGCGATTACGTGCTCAACAAAGATATCGAAGTTTTACCGCACTGATTTCTAAAGCATTTGACAAGAAAGTCCGATGTCGATTTTCAAGGAAGGCGATCTTGTTCTCGCTGTCCGACGCCCAATGATTATGAATTCCAAAAAGAAGGGGAAATTCGAACCAAAATGGGAAGGACCATTCGTAGTGGAGTCGGTTTACTCGAATGGAGCGTACCGCCTAACCAATCAAGAAGGCGCATGTAATCATGATGCCTATTAATGGTAAGTTTCTGAAGAAGTATTACCCATAGCGATAATGATTTATCATGTGTTGACTCATTATTATCTCGTCGCTTTTGAATTTGGTCTACCAAGTGATGTACCAATTTTCTTTCAATTCATTACAAACAATGTCCGCCACCCTATGTTAGCCTAGCGTGGCGTGCCCTATTCCCATCATAGTTGTTATACTTCGAGTTCTTGAACAACTAGATTCTTCTTGGTCATATGTCGCCATACTTTTATGTCCTTTGAGCGATTTGATCAATTCCACATTGTCATTTGGTAGTGGCCTACCAAGTGTTGTGCCGGTTGTCAAATTACCACAAACGATATCTACTACCCTATCACGCTTGTTATACTTCTATGTCCTTTGAACAACTTAATCTTTTTGATCAAATGTCGTCATACTTTTATGTCACTGAACGATCTGATCACTTCCATATTGTCATGTACCCTAATGACTTTGTTTTAGACAGGGACCTACCAGGTGATGTGCCCCTATCAACCCCCTTACCGAATAGTAGCCTACCATGCGATGTGCCTCTATTTCAACCATAGTCGTTATACTCCCATGTCACTGAACGACTTGACTACTCCCACATGGTCATTCCTCTAAATGATTTTGTTCATAATCACTGTTGTTATACTCTCACGTCACTGAACAACTTGATTGCTTTTTGATCACGATCGTTATACTTTTATGTCACTGAACGATTCGATCATCCCCACATGATTTTATTCCTAATAATGGCCTACCAGGCGATTTGTCCCTACCTTTTAATCCAACGCCTTGAACGGCTAAGGATAGAGGGGAGATTTTAGCACTAAGCCTAAAAGAAACTCCTCGAAAACTCACCATACTGAGGGGAAAAGTATGGCTAGTCCAACTCAAACGGCAGTTGGTAAAGACATACCAAGTCCGTTGATAGCTGGGGGTTTGCTAAAAATTCCAAATTGCAGATATAAATGGCACAAGAAAACATTGAACAAACACAAAAGTCAAAATTTTATTCATAGCAAAATCAAAGATACATGAATTACAAGTTCTCAAGAGTTTGGCGGATCTCTGTAGCAATATTGACCATAGCTTCCTTATGAGCGGCTTTGATCTCCTCCGTCGCCTGTTTATAAAGATCGTCGTCAGAAAGTACAGGTATCTGGCTCACGGCAACGCTTAGCCCTTCCAAGTCATCAGATTCAGCTTGCAATGTGGCCTGGTGTGCCGTCCATTGAGCCATCAGGGTCTGATGTCTTTCAGTAGCAGCCTCTAGTCCACTCTCTGCTTCCGCCAATTTGGTCTGAATATCGACAAGCGCAGCCTTGTAGGAATCAACTAGGAGTTGTTGGTTACGCTCGACCTCAGCAACCCTTTTCTTTTCATTATGCGAGTTGCGGTCACCTCCCGGTGCGATGATGCGCTTCTTCTCAGTATTTGGCGTTGAAGCTCAAATTGGGTATCATCTCTTACTCTCATAAGCTGCATGGTATGATCCTCGATCATGGAATGAAGAGACTGGTCACGCTGTCTCTGCCATTTGTTGAAAAGGGACTCTGCCTGTACCAGATATGTTCGATAGGGCAGCGTAGCGGCGGCGTTGGTTAGGCTTTGCATTACGTCCAGAAGAGGCTCCAATACACTCTTAATCCCAGCAAAATCCCCACCACGCTCCAACACTCGGGTTGGAGATTCTCTTAGAATGGTGAGGAAACTATTCCGGATCACTGATACCCCATATTCTTGCGACAAGTCAAAAGAAGAGGGAGTAGCAGGAGAAGGCCTTGACTCCGACGCTGAGGCTAGCGGAACTTCAATCGAGAGAGTAACAGGAGAAGGCCTTGACTCCGCCGGGGCTGGCGGAACTTCAATCGAGGGAGTGGTGGCAACGGTGAGAGCGAGTGGAACCTCAGGAGCAATCGCCTCAGGGGTCATATTATCATCATCTTGAGGCCTGTTCTCCAACTCAGAAATGTCGACAGTCGCCGCGGGCGCTTCAGTATGAACTGACACATTTCTGACAACATCAGGAGTGCCCTCAGTAGTTGTACTCGAGCCGGCAGCAGGCTTAATCGAAGCCTCTCGTCGTACCCTTTTAGCTAAGCGCTTAGTCCGGGGAGGCCCTGGTCTCTTGGATCCCCGGGCTGCAAAGGAAACGAAGAGAATTAAACAAGTTGATGAGTCAAAGATCTATGACAAATTGAAATTATCATACCAGCAGGTCCTGGAGTAGGAATGGGCTCCTCGGGCACCACAGGAATAGATGCAGCCCCAGTTGCATCTTCAACACCGGCAGCAGAAGGAATATTGCTGCCATATTCATTCAACCCAGAGGGGCTTGGAAACACGTTGCCATCTAGAGCCTCGTTTATTTCTGCTTGAGTTTCGTGGGGGCTAGATGGGTGAGGTGCCTCTGTACCAGCAGTCGTCGGGGGCTCAGCAATGTCAGCATCCTCCTCAGCGTGCAGGAATTCCTTCAGCCCTGGCATTCGACTTTTAGCTGAAGTGTGTCCCTCTCTGTAACGACGCCGAATCGAATGTAATCCTGACGAATTGATGTTAAAACCTGGGATCTCTGCGTTTGCCATGCAATGCCACTTGCAATAAGCGAACGTCGTCCGGGATTGAGGGTCTCGTTGTGGAAGAGCGAGCACCGTCTTGCCCGGCGATGGTCGATGCCAAGCCACGGCTCCCACAACTAAGCCGCAGCCGTTGGATTGTAATTGAGAATTGGGATTACCGACATACAGTTGATCATACCGAATTGGCCGAACAGCGGCGGGGTAGATAAGGCTCCAATATGCATACAGACCAAACGGTAGATAAAATACCGTGGGATGCTCATGAGCCATAAGAAGCGACCAAGTGACAAAGTGGTATAACCACGAGCATTGGGTTCATCCACCAAAGCTTGTCCATAAGCGACTCGGGGAAAATGAGGGAGGCAGGTTAAAGAATAACTCTTATAGTCCCGGAGGCCTTGCTGAAGCCATGTAATGTTTGCTCCAATCGACGTTCTCTAGCCTCTGGATGAAAGGAGTAATTTGTCCCTCTATATGAGCAGAGGGTGTACCCATGAGAGTAGGGCAGTGCATGACAAACCACGCCATAAGATAGGCGTATGGTAATTCCACCCTTGGATTCTCAGCACCATGGCAGAAGGCGTGACAAAGACGCCGCAATCCCCAATGAATACGGGCAATCATGGCAGGAAGAAGTGCATATTGACGCCCGTGTGCTAAGCAAGCGGCGAGGAAAATCACCTCGGATGCCAATGAATCAAAGCCGGTGGGGACGATGATGTGTTTGAGCCACAGTGGCGCTATACGGCCGCCGAAGAAATGGCTCAGCTCGATAAAGATAAGTGTCAAACGTCGTCCCTTCTGGGAAGCCATGCTCGTCTGAGGAAGTCACATAAGAAAGCGGAAGGTTGTCGAGCACAAGCCGTGACAAAGTACCCGCCTCAAGAGGACCCAGGGGCACCACACGCGTCCGTGCATACAGACGCAAATATGGTAGTGGCACATCACTTCCCAATAAGTCTCCACTACTTGGGGGTGATCTTTCTCCAAATCTGTCAGCTCTTTATACCCCGGGATGTACTCCTCGTACGGATACCTTCCATGAGGTAGTCCGTAAATCTCGCCATCTCATGCAAAGCAATCCCCAATTCGCCATCTGGAGTGAAGAAAGTGCGGGTATTAGGATTATACAACTCCAAAACTCCAAGGAATTGCTGAGAATTATTCCTCAGGCCCAATTGAGTTGCCCTGATCGGAACCCTAAGGCCAAACCTCTCCAATTCGTCACGATTTTCTTTTAGAATGTATTCAGTGACGCGAGGCCACCATTGAGAAGAACCCCATCGAGACCCGGCCGAGTCAGGAAATCTTTGGCGGAATTGCCCTCCACCTCATGGAAAGCACGACCAAAAGTGTTGGCCGCGACAGCTGATTCACCAACAGGAAGCTCCCTTTAGAAAAGCCCAGGTTGTAGACCAGTTACATGATGACCATGGCGGTCCACCTGTGCACCATCTCGGGAAAATTGACCACACATTACTCCATCTTGAGTGGGAGTTAGATCCCAATTCATCCTTCTAGAAGCAGAAGCAGCTCTTAGTGAAGTAAGTGAACAGTCACGTTCCATTGCGGGCAAGAACATGTAGCGTGAGTTCACCACTCGGAGCCACCTATACGAACCCAAATCCAATAGATCTGGATCTTCAGCATCATCACCAAATAAGAAGATAGGCTTTACAATCTGGTCCCGGTTGACAGATTCCAGGGGGGCATCTGTAATCCAACGCCTAAGTGTGGGTGTCGAGGGTTGAGGCGTTTCAATTCTTCTTCATTTAGGTCCACAAATCTGAGGATATTCACCAGCGAGGATAGAAAGTCAGGTTCCGCCTCCTGAGTACCATTTGCTCCGAAAGCACCCCGTTGAGGGATGGGGGTAGAGGGATGCTCAACTACACAAAAGAAAAGAGAGAAAAAAGTTAGTCTCAGAGGTTTAAATCGCCACTTCAAAAGAACAAAGTCACTCTGATGACGAGCCTCGTCAAACAAGACTAATCTTTCAAGAAGGCGAGCCTCGTCAAACAAGACTAATCTTTCAAGAAGATGAGCCTTGTCAAACAAGACTAATCTTTCAAGAAGGCGAGCCTCGTCAAACAAGACTAATCTTTCAAGAAGATGAGCCTTGTCAAACAAGACTAATCTTTCAAGAAGGCGAGCCTCGTCAAACAAGACTAATCTTTCAAGAAGGCGAGCCTCGTCAAACAAGACTAATCTTTCAAGAAGGCGAGCCTCGTCAAACAAGACTAATCTTTCAAGAAGGCGAGCCTCGTCAAACAAGACTAATCTTTCAAGAAGATGAGCCTTGTCAAACAAGACTAATCTTTCAAGAAGACGAGCCTCGCCAAACGAGACTCATCTTTCAAGAAGATGAGCCTTGTCAAACAAGACTAATCTTTCAAGAAGGCGAGCCTCGTCAAACAAGACTAATCTTTCAAGAAGACGAGCCTCGCCAAACGAGACTAATCTTTCAAGAAGACGAGGCTCGCCTACAACATCAAAGTTTGACGAGGCTCGCCACAACATCAAAGTTTGACGAGGCTCGCCACAACATCAAAGTTTGACGAGGCTCGCCTACAACATCAAAGTTTGACGAGGCTCGCCACAACATCAAAGTTTGACGAGGCTCGCCTACAACATCAAAGTTTGACGAGGCTCGCCACAACATCAAAGTTTGACGAGGCTCGCCTACAACATCAAAGTTTGACGAGGCTCGCCTACAACATCAAAGTTTGACGAGGCTCGCCTACAACATCAAAGTTTGACGAGGCTCGCCACAACATCAAAGTTTGACGAGGCTCGCCACAACATCAAAGTTTGACGAGGCTCGCCACAACATCAAAGTTTGACGAGGCTCGCCACAACATCAAAGTTTGACGAGGCTCGCCACAACATCAAAGTTTGACGAGGCTCGCCACAACATCAAAGTTTGACGAGGCTCGCCTACAACATCAAAGTTTGACGAGGCTCGCCACAACATCAAAGTTTGACGAGGCTCGCCTACAACATCAAAGTTTGACGAGGCTCGCCACAACATCAAAGTTTGACGAGGCTCGCCACAACATCAAAGTTTGACGAGGCTCGCCTACAACATCAAAGTTTGACGAGGCTCGCCTACAACATCAAAGTTTGACGAGGCTCGCCACAACATCAAAGTTTGACGAGGCTCGCCTACAACATCAAAGTTTGACGAGGCTCGCCACAACATCAAAGTTTGACGAGGCTCGCCTACAACATCAAAGTTTGACGAGGCTCGCCTACAACATCAAAGTTTGACGAGGCTCGCCTACAACATCAAAGTTTGACGAGGCTCGCCACAACATCAAAGTTTGACGAGGCTCGCCACAACATCAAAGTTTGACGAGGCTCGCCACAACATCAAAGTTTGACGAGGCTCGCCTACAACATCAAAGTTTGACGAGGCTCGCCACAACATCAAAGTTTGACGAGGCTCGCCACAACATCAAAGTTTGACGAGGCTCGCCTACAACATCAAAGTTTGACGAGGCTCGCCACAACATCAAAGTTTGACGAGGCTCGCCTACAACATCAAAGTTTGACGAGGCTCGCCACAACATCAAAGTTTGACGAGGCTCGCCACAACATCAAAGTTTGACGAGGCTCGCCACAACATCAAAGTTTGACGAGGCTCGCCACAACATCAAAGTTTGACGAGGCTCGCCACAACATCAAAGTTTGACGAGGCTCGCCACAACATCAAAGTTTGACGAGGCTCGCCACAACATCAAAGTTTGACGAGGCTCGCCTACAACATCAAAGTTTGTGAGGCTGCGCCCACAACATCAAAGTTTGACGAGGCTCGCCACAACATCAAAGTTTGTGAGGCTGCGCCCACAACATCAAAGTTTGACGAGGCTCGCCACAACATCAAAGTTTGACGAGGCTCGCCACAACATCAAAGTTTGACGAGGCTCGCCACAACATCAAAGTTTGACGAGGCTCGCCACAACATCAAAGTTTGACGAGGCTCGCCACAACATCAAAGTTTGACGAGGCTCGCCACAACATCAAAGTTTGACGAGGCTCGCCTACAACATCAAAGTTTGACGAGGCTCGCCTACAACATCAAAGTTTGACGAGGCTCGCCACAACATCAAAGTTTGACGAGGCTCGCCTACAACATCAAAGTTTGACGAGGCTCGCCTACAACATCAAAGTTTGACGAGGCTCGCCACAACATCAAAGTTTGACGAGGCTCGCCACAACATCAAAGTTTGACGAGGCTCGCCACAACATCAAAGTTTGACGAGGCTCGCCACAACATCAAAGTTTGACGAGGCTCGCCACAACATCAAAGTTTGACGAGGCTCGCCACAACATCAAAGTTTGACGAGGCTCGCCACAACATCAAAGTTTGACGAGGCTCGCCACAACATCAAAGTTTGACGAGGCTCGCCTACAACATCAAAGTTTGACGAGGCTCGCCCACAACATCAAAGTTTGTGAGGCTGCGCCCACAACATCAAAGTTTGTGAGGCTGCGCCCACAACATCAAAGTTTGACGAGGCTCGCCTACAACATCAAAGTTTGACGAGGCTCGCCTACAACATCAAAGTTTGACGAGGCTCGCCTACAACATCAAAGTTTGACGAGGCTCGCCCGCAGCATCAAAGTTTGACGAGGCTCGCCCACAACATCAAAGTTTGACGAGGCTCGCCAACAAAGATCGAGCACGATGATCACCGAGGACGAGGTTCGCCATACCGTGAACTTTGACTCGCCTGCCAAGCTTGTTATCCGACGGCTCGAAGCTTAACCTCGCAGAGAATCTAAAGGCCACGAAAGCCACAACAACCACGTGGGTTAAGTGGTGGGCATCAGTTATGCCCACGTCCATATCAGTTAACCCACGTTTCCACAATTCTTGCATGCCAGTTACGTGCTAAAAGCCCTATAAATGGCGGTGAGCAGCCATTAGAAGGGAGCTTTTGGAACTTTTGGAGATCAACACTTGCGCACGAGAAAGAGATCAAGCTCTTCATCAGCAATCTCAAGATCATCTGCAACTCTGTTCTGATCGTCAACGGGAAGCAATCTCAACGTGAGCATTGAGTGAAGCATCCTATCGCTACCGAAAACCCACCTTAAAAGAGAAGTCGAATCAATCTTCTCTTCCTCTGTAATCGAGAAAATTTGATTGTAAACCCATTCATTCAATCAATAAACTTTTTTCAACTCTACAGAGAGGTTGATGGGACTCAATTATTTTCTTCTATGAATTTGCTTTACCCGACTGAGTTTAACATAAAAGAACACGGTAGTTGATCATAACTCGCTAAGTGTCCTTAGTAGGAACTGGATTAGTATACATTATTATATTTTGTCATATTTCCTGCTGTAGATGCAGTGTTCCATTATTCGAGCTTATCATTGTATGTTTAATGCTTGTGATTCTTGTCCACTACTTTCATTCAGTGCCCTTAAACCGAGGATCCAACTACTTGAGTTTTTATAGCTTCTCTTTTCCTTTAAGCTTACCTTGTGTTATACAGATTTAGTACCTACTAACTCCCTGTTGTGCACTCATGTAAATATTTGCACCTAATGAGTTAGGTGCAGCGTATAAGAAGACGATCCCCTCTTGTATATATATTTTTTCACTTTTGCTTTGATTAACTTTATTCTCCATTTAGCCCCTTTATCGAGTTAGATTATGGTAGGCATTAAATTCAGTCTATGGGATTTACAATGATCAACTGTTGCTAATCCATTTATATTAATCCATATGTGAAGAATCAGTAAGAAACTTGTAACAGCTTACTATATATTATTAGCCCACTACCTGAGACCTTAGGCTTCTAGGTTAAGGTGGTTTTCCACAAGGTACTCATTTTATAGCGTTTCTTGTGTTGTATTTGAGTTGGCATATACTTCCGACATGGCTGCATCTCCATCAATATGAGATCTTCTGGTGGGTTGACTCACTGGTAGGGGCCTAAGATACAACAATTGATGGATTATTATTGGACCATTGAAGAGAAGAATTTTATTGGAAGAGGATCCGATATATGCGTCCTTTGTACCTGCGGAGCTACTCATTAATCGGTTGCATTCTTATAGATTCTCACTATCTAAAAGGCATTTGGAAAGGTTAGATTTTATGGTTCTGGGAGTTATGGACTAACGGAGATGGAGACTATGCTGACTTGTGGTATCATATTTGGAAGCCTTTTTTGACCTAACCGCTTAAGCTGTTAAAGTTGCAGCCTTGTACGTTAATAACGTGACTTAACACAATTGTACACCATGCTCATAATTCCTCTTGCAGATTGTAATGTGGAGACAAATGGAGGTGTCGGTTGTTCTTCGCAAAAATTAAACCTAATGTATCTTGAAACTTGGTGCTCAAGCTATTAGGTTGTAGGTCAATAATGCATAATAAGCCGATTGAAGCCGGACACCGACACTCCTTGGGCATTATTATTAAGATGAGAAAAACACAATAAGCTTAGTTATGTCACCATCAGCAGTCAAGACATATGCTATGTACAAGATAAATGATTTATTCTGCAGTTTAGCCACGTGCAAACCAAAATCCAATAACCAAGACAATTCCAAAAGAATGAGAATTACACAAAATAAACCATATAATGACTAGATCAGAAAATAATCTCCAAGTAGTGTCAATCTTCCGAAATACTACAATAACCAAATCCACATAAAATTATATATATCATCAATTCACTATAAAAATAAAAATTAATTTATAAATTTCTACAGTGTAAATTGCAAAACACCTCATTATCGCCATAGAGTACAACATCGCTAACAACTCCTCTGAGTTCAGAGCATCACTAGGAATCCCTTCTCTGCACAATTAAACACAACATAACATTCAAAGTCTGGTTTATAAAATAACAAATTTAAAAGTCCTTTCTATGGCTAAACGGGATCAAACAATGCTAAAAATAAAACGCCTTACTCAATCTAAATTTCCTCTTTTTTCAACTAAATACCTCACTTTTATATCATATATATACAAAATTTAATTACAAGTTATCGACTTGTACATGAAGAAGGGATCTTTCTGGCGAATTTTCATATTCTGGCCAGTCCGTCGGCGAGGCGAGGGAGGCAACCTCTACTCCTCCAGGTGCTAATCTAAAAGAAAAAGGGACCAAAATTTTTTTAAACAAGGTTTAGTTTAGAGATTGAACCCAAAGAGACAAGGTCGTTACCCTTTGGAGAGCTTTGGAGACTAAATCGGGGGAAGAAGAGAAGAGGGATTCTCTGACGACGTGCCATTAATCCCAGCTCGACCAAGGAACGAGCTTATAGCCTGAGGAGAGCTCGCCTTCTAATCCCAAGATCTCCATTGAAGCGGAGAAATCGAAAACCCTAACCCTAGTTAAGATTTTAACAGCAGAAGAGAACGATGAACAGCAGGGGTTGGGTGTAGGGTTTAGGGCTTGATCGTAACCGGTTCAGCATTTTTGCCTATAAACCCTTTTCAATCTTTTATTTTTTAACTTACTCCCTTACTTATTGAAATTGGTATTAGGTCCCCCAATTCTTTAATCTAGGTTTGGATAGCTTTTTTAAAGACGGGACGGGAGGAGATGGGGCCGTTACAATGCTAACCATGCTAAAATTGTGTTTGTTTATATTTGTTTTTAGTAAGTGAGGAAAAGAATTGAGAGGGATAAAAAGATGCAAATTTTTTTATTTTCGTAACCCTCCTAAAGTAGGCAGATTGAGAAGGGAGGGGTTGGATTTTAAATGAATTATTCCATTCCCTTCCTATTTTCTACTCTAAACAAGCATAATTTAGTTCTATCACTCTCCCTCCTTCATCACTCCCCAATTGTCTAGTTACATCACCTCCCTCCCCCTTTCCCTTCCCTTGTGTTTAGTTGAATCATCCCCCTCCCCCTACCCTCTTCTCTATCCAAACTATTCATAAGTTCCCCTCCATTCTCCTCACTGAACTCCCAAATAAGATATTGTATTTACTCTCTCCTTCCTAATCTTTTCTTTCCCTAATTTAGCTTTCCTTTTCTTCCCCTAATGAACTCCCAAACATAGGTTTATCATACTTGAAAGTTCTAACTAACGAAAGGAAAGGGAAAAAATGGTATCATAATTACATTTGAGCCGTTGATACGTAGTGATAGAAAGCCAAATACAATTTGGAAGCGAACAAAACCACTAACATTTTTATAAAAATTTTACTTTCTCTACCCTTCGTTACCTTTCTTAAAGAAACACTACAAATGAAGTTAATTGTTATTTTTCATTCCGTTACCCTTGGGTACCCTCATCCAAGCACCACGTTATACGAAACTACTCCCTTCAATTTAGAGATATTAATTCCCGTAAATTTGTGCAAAAATCCCCAAGTTGATGGTTATTTTGAAAATTGACTCCTTTTTCTTCATAATCGATCCTCCGCCACATCCGACTCCCAATCCAAACCCTAACCCTAAAAAATTCCCGCCAAATCCTCTCACTCCGATCCTTCTCCTCCCACGATGACCATCTGAAGAAAGAAGAAGTCATCGATCGAGTGCTCGACGTCGTCAAGAGCTTCCCCAAGCTCGATCCCTCAAAGGTACCAAAACCCTAACCCTAATTTCCAAAAAAATATCTCATGGTCCAAACTTCAAAACCCTAACCCTAATTTGTATGTTTTAGGTGACGCCTGAGGTCCACTTTTAGAAGGATGCGGGCAAACTTGGACAATGTGGAGATTGTGATGGCGTTGGAGGTGGAGTTCAAGCTCGAGATCGGGATAAAGAGGAGATAAGATTGATTATTTGTGCTTGCGATCGAGTACATTGCGAATCACCCGATGGCAGGTTAATCTTTTGGGTGGGTGGGGTAGGGTGGGGGTGGGGGACAACTTTTTTTATCGTAATTTTAGTAGAGTTTGTTTATTTTCAAAGGGTTAAACTATTGATTTGATGGAAACTAATGTTACTTTGACTTGAAATTGTTGGATAGCTGTTTAAGTGCAGCTTGAATATGAATATTGCACCCCAATCGCTTTATGTTTACACGTATTCTGATCAATAAGTGTTTCAATGATGCTACAGGTTTTTCAATATTTGTGCTTGTTTGCTTGCTTTTGTTTGATTGAGGAGAAATTATCACTTTGAACACATTTGATGAATAATTCAAAGGTTACAAGCTGTTTTTATACACCTGAAATTTGCTGAGTTTATAATTCAATGCGGCTGCTTTATGAATGTTAAAAGTAATTAGTCCGAGCAGTAACTTCTTCTGGCTTTAAGTCTACAAGATATATTATATTATCTCTAGAAAAATCTGAGTGCATGCCGTTAGAATTTAACATAGTCTAATAGACTTCCGTTATTGTTCAATGTTGGGGTCGTTAAAGGATGTGGAGGCAACAAAGGAGGAAATCACGACAAAGACCTAAGTGGTGCAGTCCATGTAAGAGCTTCATGCTCTCCTAGGCACTCCCAAGACCTAGGCGAATGGCCTAGGTACTGCCTAGGCCTAGGCGGGAGCCTAGGCGGGCCAGACGCTAGTATTTTAAAACATTGAATTTAAAATTCATAAAGAAAGCAAAAGAGTTACATGTATGAATCTCTGACTATTAAAATTGATTAATTTTTTTAAAAAAATTTACCTATGTTCTTAAGCCTTTCTAACCGTTTATGCCCACTAATATAAGAGTGACAATAAAAACGTAGTCTAAATCTGTTACACTGTGAATAAGAAAAATCTTTATACTATTCTACAGAGTTAAGATGACAATCTTGTATATTTTGAAAAATACATAGCCATATGCGATCTTTCTGTATTTGAGTCGTCTTGCTTCTCAATTTTGGGTTTAGTTTTCAAAACCTCATTTCTTCCAATTTCTTGCAAGTTTTGACATTTAGCTAACCATTGATTATTAAGCATGCTATACCAATATTGAAAATAACGATAGCATAAGCGGGTTAAAGAAAAAGCATAAAAACATAGCATAACATAGGTTATTTTGTTTTTAATTACTTACATATATAACATATACAAACTATGTATAATGACTTTAATAATTAGAATTATCAAAAATTTCAAACATAACATCTCAATTAGTAATAAAATATTTTTACTATTTAATTTCAAAAATATAAAAGATATTCATAATAATTTTAAGAATTAGGAACATAATATCATAATACAAAAATATTTTAATAAAAATTCTTTAATTTAATAGAACCTATATAGATTTACTAGGATGTATCTCAATCGAATACTCAAATATATAATCATAAATTTATCGTTTGTTCATAATTACATTAGTTTTAAAAGACATATTCATAATTGCACTATGCCATTATCACATATTGATGTCACCACAACAAGATGTGACGGCTTAATAAGCAATTCATAAGTAATTACTTAACTACTTCAAGTTTTAAGAAAGGATATACTCTGAAGTCTTTAGAACTTATATTGAAATAGCATGTTATATTGAAATAAGCCTATGATGTTGGTTTAATGTGTCTGAGTTATTCATAAGGGTTTGTACTATTCTACTTGCCTACAATGTCGGTTTAATGTGTCTGAGTTATTCATAAGGTTCTGTACTATTCTACTTGATTTTAGGAATATACACGAGGACATTGTTGTTTTAAGTGCAAAAGACCAAATCAAGGTGTATTTGAGTGAACTTTTGAATTTAGTTTTCTTGACTAGTTGCAATAGTTGAATTGAGTAGTATTGGAGCTTTAATGTTGCCAAATATATGAAGGACAATCCATTCAAAATTAACAAATGTTAGATGATTTAATTGATAACAAAGTTGACTTTATTTGCTCATCTGTGGTGCTTAGTGCCCCCACCCAAAACCCAGCCCCCAAAACCAACCCCATAAAAAAACAAAAAACAAAGACAGTACTCATCCCTGATTCAACGTGGCCCTTTAAACTAAATTATTGTTAGTGTTTTTTGTTTGTAAAAATAATATAGTCTCACATCGGATACTTGAGCTAATATTTAGAGGTTTAAAAGCATGAAATGTTTATTGGGCTTTCATAAATGGGCCAAAGCATAGACCTCTAAACCCGCGTGCCGATAGCGCGAATAATGCGCGATTTTGACGCGATTATTAGACGCACTTAGCACTTTGCAGCTTACGCTCCGCTTAAATATTCTAGCTTTTATTATATATACTTTGAGTAAATTATTTTTTAGTGTTATTTTGAATTTTCAAATTAATATGAATACACAAGTGACTATTGAAATGTGTCCATTTATTCCAAGGGGTGTTTTGAAAAGTTGTGACAGTTGGAAGTAACTTTTCAAATCCAAGGGGTATTTTGAAAAGTTGTGACTGTTGGAAGCACCTCTTAAAACCTATAAATAGTTTATGATTTCAGATATCTCTATACAACTTCCTTCTTTCTAAAACTCTTACATCAAAAACATTTGCAATAGTACAAAAATTGTTTCATAACGAATTGGTGGAAAATTCAGTTGCTTCTTTGGAATTTTCATTTTACATTGTATCACGGGAAGAATATTTGCATTAACGAAGCAAATTTGAATATCAAGTGGGGCAAATAATTCTTTAAGGAAAGTGTTTCACGCCTCAGAAATTGTCTCCTTCATTATTTTACTAACAATCTTAAAGAATTATTTTCTGCTACAATGGAGTCGGAGTCAATCAAGGTGATGAAGTAAGACATGGTCAAACTGGACCGATTCGACGGGAATAATTTCTCCCGCTGGCAAGACAAGATGATGTTTCTTCTTACAGCATTGAAGATTTTCTACATCCTCAACCCCAACCTGCAGCCTATAGAAGATTCAAAACCAAGTGCAGATGGGAAACAGCCTACCGAGGACGAGATAGAAGAAATCAACAAACAAAAGGCGAAACGGGAGGAAGATGAAGTGATGTGTCGTGGTCACATTTTGAGCACACTTTTGGACCGGCTATATGATCTTTTCACCAGAATAAAGTCAGCAAGGGAAATCTGGAATGCACTGGAGTTTAAATACAAAGCCGAGGAGGAAGGTACCAATAAGTATTTAATTGCAAAATATTTAGAATATAAAATGGTTGATGATAAATCTGTCCTGGAGCAAGTTCATGAATTGGAGGTTCTAGTTAATAAGATTCATGTTCTCAAAATAGTTCTTCGAGAATCTTTTCAAGTTGTCGCAATTATTGCAAAACTACATAACTTGGAAAGATTACTCAAGAAACTTATGCATAAAGCGAGGACATCTCTTTGGAACAACTTCTAAGAATCTTCGAATTGAAGAGGAGTCACGCTTATGTGATTCAAAAATTCGGTCCAAAGTGATTGTAAGGTCCACATAGTGGAAAAGAATGAATCTTCGGTGAAAAATGGGAACCTTCAAGTAAAGAAAAGTGGACAACACTTTAAAAGAAAGAATTTTCAAAAAAAGGGTCCTATTTTATTTGCGGTAAGCACGGACATTTTGCTAAAGAATGTGTCCAGAAAAATAATAATGCAAAACCAAAGGCTTCGCAAATATGATAGAAGAGAATCTGGTCACTATGATTTCTGAAATCAATATGACTTCTGTTAAGTCTGGATGGTGGCTTGATTCTGGTGCAACAATTCACGTTTGCAAGGACAAATCTATGTTCAAAGGATTTGAAGAAAATTCGAAAATTACAAAAGTGCAAATGGGGAATAATACTTGTGCAAAAGTTCTTTGGAAAGGGGCTGTTGAAATTGATTTTACTCCTGGAAAGAAATTGACTCTTATAAATATTCTGTATGTACCCAAAATTAGAAAAAACTTAGTTTCTGTTGATCTTCTTTGTAAGAAAGGGTTTCGGGTTGCTTTTGAGTCAAACAATGTAATCCTATCTAAGAGCGGGATGTTTGTGGGAAATGGCTACTCTTGTGATGGAATGTATCAACTCAGTATTAATAATAAAGTTATATCTTCGCTTATATTGTTGAATATTCTAATTTATGGCATGATCGCTAGCACATTTAAATTTCCGTTACTTAAAAATATGAAAAAATTAGACTTGATTAACTTTAATAGTGAATTTGATAAATGTAAAATCATTGCTAAGTCTAAATTAACAAAGAAATCTTTTCCAAGTGTTACTCCCAAAGATTCTAAAGTTTTAGATTTAATACATTAGATATATGTGAATTAAATGGCATGATAACTAGAGGAGGAAAAAGATACTTTATTACTTTTGTTGATGATTGCAGGTGGATATATGTATGTTTATCTTTTAAGAACAAAAGATGAAGCTTTTGATATGTTTAAGAAATACAAAAGAAGTTGAAAATCAACTTGAAAAGAAAATTAAAGTGTTACGTTCGATAGAGGTGGTGAATATTTTTCCGATAAATTTAATAGTTTTTGTGAAGGACATGGCATTATTCATCAATGCACACCTTACACTCCCATGAGAATGGTTTAGCGAGAAAGAAAAATAGAACTTTACAAGAAATGATAAATTGTATGCTTAATAATGCTAAGTTACCTTTAAATTTATGGGAGAAGCACTTTACGACATGTTATATACATAATAGAATTCCCTCTAAAAGTCAAATTTAAGCCCTTATGAGTTATGGAAAGGTAGAAAACCTAATATGTCATATTTTAAAGTGTGGGGTGTTTGGCTTATTATAGAGTTCCCGATCCTAAAAGAATAAAACTTGGACCTAGAGCCATTAAAAGTGTTTTTGTCGGGTATCTTGAAAATAGTAAAGCATATATACTACTTGATTTATCTTCTAATACCATTGTTGAATCTAGAGATGTTGAATTTTTGAAAATAAGTTTTCTGATTGAGAATGTTAAAAATATTCCTATTCGCCTAATTCTAGTAATATTTCTAGTTCGATTTTCATGCTAAGAAAACTAGTACATCTAAAGAAATATCGAACCAAGAAGAAATACTAGAGAAAGAAAAGAAAAATCTTTACCTTCGATTTTATTTCTCTGAACAAATTATTTTTCTTGTTGAAGGTGATAGGAACAATAATGTTTTAAATAAACATCCTATAAGTTTTAATCTAGATGATGATCCTAAAACCTTTATAGAAGCAATATCATCTAGAGATGCTTCATTTTGGAAAGAAGTCACAATGATAAAATGGATTCTATAACGGTAATAATACTTGGATTTTAGTAGACTTACCTCAAGGATCAAAGCCAATAGGATGTAAATGGGTTTTGAAGAAAATATCATTATGATGGTTCTATTCAAGCTTTTAAGGCTAGATTAGTTGCCAAAGGGTTTAGGCAAAAGAAGGCATTGATTATTTTGATACATATGCATCACATTTTGCATAACATCTATTAGAATTCTTATCGCATTGGCATCTATACATAAATTATTTGTGCATCAAATGGATGTCAAGATTGCATTTTTAAATGGAGATTTAAATGAGGAAGTTTACATGGAACAACCGGAAGGTTTTATTCTTCCAGGAAATGAAAGAAAAGTATGTAAATTAATTAAATCTCTTTATGGTCTTAAACAAGCACCAAAAGCATTGGCATGAAAATTTTAATTCTGTTATTTTGTCTTATGGTTTCAAACATAATAGTGCTGATAAGTGTATTTATTCTAAATTCACTAATACATATGGTGTACTTGTTTGCTTGTATGTCGATGACATGTTAATATTTGGCACAAACATGATTGGCATAAATGAGACAAAAGAGTATCTATCTTCTATATTTATAGTGAAAGATTTAGGAGAAGCAGATACTATTTTAGGGATTAAAGTTAGAAAACATAGTGGGGGGTTTTCTTTAAGCCAATCACATTATATTGAAAAAATATTAAATAAATTTAATCATATTGGTTTTAAAGAAGTTAACACTCCATTTGATCCCAGTGTTAAATTGACTGCCAATTCTGGTAGAGCTGTGGCACAGCTTGAGTATGCTAGTGCAATTGGTTCTTTAATGTATGCTATGCATTGTACTAGACCTGATATTGCATTTGTTGTATGCAAATCAAGTAGATACACTAGTAATCCAAGTGTAGAACATTGGAAAAGCATTTCCAGAATTTTTGGATATTTAAAGAAAACCAAAAATCTTTGTTTGTTCTATAATGATTATCCGGCTGTATTAGAAGGATACACCGATGCAAGTTGGATGACTAGTCTTGGAGACAACCAATCCACTTCTGGAATAGTTTTTACACTTGGTAGAGGAGCAATTTCTTGGGCGAGCAAGAAACAAACATGTATCTCACACTCCACCATGGAATCTGAATTTATTGCTTTAGCAGCAACTGGTAAAGAGGCTGAATGGATTAGAAATTTATTGCTAGATATTAAATTATGGCCTAGTCCAATGCCTCCTATTTCTATCCATTGTGATAGTCAAGCCACTTTGTCAAGGGCTTATAATTGTACATATAATGGTAAGTCTAGACACATAAGTTCAAGACATGAATATGTGAGACACTTGATACAAGATAGTGTCATAACAATTGTCTATGTTAAGACAAATAAAAACTTGGCTGATCCATTTACAAAACCTCTAGCAAGAGAGGTAGTAAAGATGACATCAAGTGAAATGTGGCTGAAACCTTGTATTTAAAATCACCGAAATGGTAACCGACCATTTACTAGAATTGAACTAGTTAAAAGGTTTAAATGGGTAATAACAAGTTTCGAAAGTGATTGATTGATATTGACACATTAAGCCCTAAAAGATAATGTCAATATCGTCCATTCTGAAATAAGAGGATGAGTTGTGCTCTTAATGAAAGTCTAACACATTAATGATGTGTGTTTAAAGTAATGGAGAACACATTGTAGACGTTTCACCTATATGAACTTAGAAGTGGTGCAGCTTCTTAAAAGAGCTAAAGGTTTGCTCTTTAAAAGAGTTCATGAACGGGAATAAGCACAAGGCTATAATAGTGCTAAAATATTAATTCTCATTGAAACAAGAGAATAGTATATATGCGACATTCTCAGTTCTATCACAAAGAGTAATTAGTTTAATGCTAAGGCAACTAAGGACTTTGATAGAACTTTGAAGTGTTTGTACTAAGTAAAGGTTTAAATCGAAAGATACCTTTACATATGTATACTTATCTCATTTTGTAAATATTGCAGATTATTTTTAAATAAAATAATATTTTTAAAAAATTTGTTTTTCCAAACAAAGTGGGGATTGTTAGTGTTTTTGTTTGTAAAACAATATAGTCCCACATCGGATACTTGAGCTAATATTTAGAGGTTTAAAAGCATTAAATGTTTATTGGGCTTTGATAAATGGGCCAAAGCATAGACCTCTAAACCAGCGTCTTAGATAAGCGCGAATAATCTTGCGATTTTGGCGATTATTAGGCGCACTTAGCACTTTGCAGCTTACGCTCCGCTTAAATATTCTAGCTTTTATTATATATACTTTGAGTAAAGTATTTTTAGTGTTATTTTGAATTTTCAAATTAATATGAATAGACAAGTGACTATTGAAATGTGTCCGTTTATTCCAAGGGTGTTTTGAAAAGTTGTGGCGGTTAGGTAACTTTTCAAATCCAAGGGTATTTTGAAAAATTGTGACTATTGGAAGCACCTCTTAAAACCTATAAATAGTTTATGATTTCAGATATCTCTATACAACTTCCTTCTTTCTAAAACTCTTACATCAAAAACATTTGCAATAGTACAAAAATTGTTTCATAACGAATTGGTGGAAAATTCAGATTTGCTTCTGGAATTTTCATTTTCTGTTGTATCTGGGAAGAATATTTGCATTAACGAAGCAAATTTGAATATCAAGTGGGGCAAATAATTCTTTAAGGAAAGTGTTTCATACTCGAAATTGTCTCCTTCATTATTTTACTAACAATCTTAAAGAATTATTTTCTCGCTACAATGGAGTCGAGTCAATCAAGGTGATGAAGTAAGACATGGTCAAGCTGGAGCGATTCGAGGGAATAATTTCTCATTGCAAGACAAGATGATGTTTCTTCTTACGGCATTGAAGATTTTCTACATCCTCAACCCCAACACGCAGCCTATAGAAGATTCAAAACCAAGTGCGGATGGGAAGCTTGACCTACAGGGGCGAGATAGAAGAAATCAACAAACAAAAGCGAAACGGGAGGAAGATGAAGTGATGTGTCGTGGTCACATTTTGAACACACTTTTGGACCGGCTATATGATCTTTTCACCAGAATAAAGTCAGCAAGGGAAATCTGGAATGCACTGGAGTTTAAATACAAAGCCGAGGAGGAAGGTACCAATAAGTATTTAATTGCAAAATATTTAGAATATAAAATGGTTGATGATAAATCTGTCCTGGAGCAAGTTCATGAATTGGAGGTTCTAGTTAATAAGATTCATGTTCTCAAAATAGTTCTTCCAGAATCTTTTCAAGTTGCTGCAATTATTGCAAAACTACCCGCAACTTGGAAAGATTACTCGAAGAAACTTATGCATAAAACTGAGGACATCTCTTTGGAACAACTTCAGAAGAATCTTCGAATTGAAGAGGAGTCACGCTTATGTGATTCGAAAAATTCTGTCCAAAGTGATTGTAAGGTCCACATAGTGGAAAAGAATGAATCTTCGGTGAAAAATGGGAACCTTCAAGTAAAGAAAAGTGGACAACACTTTAAAAGAAAGAATTTTCAGAAAAAAGGGTCCTATTTTATTTGCGGTAAGCCTGGACATTTTGCTAAAGAATGTCGTCACAGAAAAAATAATAATGCAAAACCAAAGGCTTCGCAAATATGATAGAAGAGAATCTGGTCACTATGATTTCTGAAATCAATATGACTTCTGTTAAGTCTGGATGGTGGCTTGATTCTGGTGCAACAATTCACGTTTGCAAGGACAAATCTATGTTCAAAGGATTTGAAGAAAATTCGAAAATTACAAAAGTGCAAATGGGGAATAATACTTGTGCAAAAGTTCTTTGGAAAGGGGACTGTTGAAATTGATTTTATACGGAAAGAAATTGACTCTTATAAATATTCGTATGTACCCAAAATTAGAAAAACTTAGTTTGTTGATCTTCTTTGTAAGAAAGGGTTTGGGTTGCTTTTGAGTCAAACAATGTAATCCTATCTAAGGCGGGATGTTTGTGGGAAATGGCTACTCTTGTGATGGAATGTATCAACTTCGGTATTAATAATAAAGTTATATCTTACGCTTATATTGTTGAATATTCTAATTTATGGCATGATCGCTTAGCACATTTAAATTTCCGTTACTTAAAAATATGAAAAAATTAGACTTGATTAACTTTAATAGTGAATTTGATAAATGTAAAATCATTGCTAAGTCTAAATTAACAAAGAAATCTTTTCCAAGTGTTACTCCCAAAGATTCTAAAGTTTTAGATTTAATACATTCGATATATGTGAATTAAATGGCATGATAACTAGAGGAGGAAAAAGATACTTTATTACTTTTGTTGATGATTGCAGGTGGATATATGTATGTTTATCTTTTAAGAACAAAAGATGAAGCTTTTGATATGTTTAAGAAATACAAAGCAGAAGTTGAAAATCAACTTGAAAAGAAAATTAAAGTGTTACGTTCGATAGAGGTGGTGAATATTTTTCGATAAATTTAATAGTTTTGTGAAGGACATGGCATTATTCATCAATGCCTGACACCCTACACTCCCCAGAGAATGGTTTAGCGAGAAAGAAAAATAGAACTTTACAAGAAATGATAAATTGTATGCTTAATAATGCTAAGTTACCTTTAAATTTATGGGGAGAAGCACTTTACGACATGTTATATACATAATAGAATTCCCTCTAAAAGTCAAATTTAAGCCCTTATGAGTTATGGAAAGGTAGAAAACCTAATATGTCATATTTTAAAGTGTGGGGTGTTTGGCTTATTATAGAGTTCCCGATCCTAAAAGAATAAAACTTGGACCTAGAGCCATTAAAAGTGTTTTTGTCGGGTATCTTTGAAAATAGTAAAGCATATATACTACTTGATTTATCTTCTAATACCATTGTTGAATCTAGAGATGTTGAATTTTTGAAAATAAGTTTTCTCTGATTGAGAATGTTAAAAATATTCCTATTGCCTAATTCTAGTAATATTTCTAGTTCTGATTTTCATGCTAAGAAAACTAGTACATCTAAAGAAATATCAGAACCAAGAAGAAATACTAGAGAAAGAAAAGAAAAATCTTTACCTTGATTTTATTTCTCTGAACAAATTATTTTTCTTGTTGAAGGTGATAGGAACAATAATGTTTTAAATAAACATCCTATAAGTTTTAATCTAGATGATGATCCTAAAACCTTTATAGAAGCAATATCATCTAGAGATGCTTCATTTTGGAAAGAAGGCATCAATGATAAAATGGATTCTATAACGGGTAATAATACTTGGATTTTAGTAGACTTACCTCAAGGATCAAAGCCAATAGGATGTAAATGGGTTTTGAAGAAAATATCATTATGATGGTTCTATTCAAGCTTTTAAGGCTAGATTAGTTGCCAAAGGGTTTAGGCAAAAGAAGGCATTGATTATTTTGATACATATGCATCACATTTGCCGCATAACATCTATTAGAATTCTTATCGCATTGGCATCTATACATAAATTATTTGTGCATCAAATGGATGTCAAGATTGCATTTTTAAATGGAGATTTAAATGAGGAAGTTTACATGGAACAACAGGAAGGTTTTATTCTTCGAAATGAAAGAAAAGTATGTAAATTAATTAAATCTCTTTATGGTCTTAAACAAGCACCAAAGCAATTGGCATGAAAATTTTAATTCTGTTATTTTGTCTTATGGTTTCAAACATAATAGTCTGATAAGTGTATTTATTCTAAATTCACTAATACATATGGTGTACTTGTTTGCTTGTATGTCGATGACATGTTAATATTTGGCACAAACATGATTGGCATAAATGAGACAAAAGAGTATCTATCTTCTATATTTATAGTGAAAGATTTAGGAGAAGCAGATACTATTTTAGGGATTAAAGTTAGAAAACATAGTGGGGTTTTCTTTAAGCCAATCACATTATATTGAAAAAATATTAAATAAATTTAATCATATTGGTTTTAAAGAAGTTAACACTCCATTTGATCCAGTGTTAAATTGTTGCAATTCGGTAGAGGCGTTGCGCGGCTTGAGTATGCTAGTGCAATTGGTTCTTTAATGTATGCTATGCATTGTACTAGACCGATATTGCATTTGTTGTATGCAAATCAAGTAGATACACTAGTAATCCAAGTGTAGAACATTGGAAAAGCATTTCGAAATTTTTGGATATTTAAAGAAAACCAAAATCTTTGTTTGTTCTATAATGATTATCCGGTGTATTAGAAGGATACAGATGCAAGTTGGATGACTAGTCTTGGAGACAACCAATCCACTTCGGAATAGTTTTACACTTGGTAGAGGAGCAATTTCTTGGTGAGCAAGAAACAAACATGTATCTCACACTCCACCATGGAATCTGAATTTATTGCTTTAGCGACAAGCGGTAAAGAAATTTGAATGGATTAGAAATTTATTGCTAGATATTAAATTATGGCCTAGTCCAATGCCTCCTATTTCTATCCATTGTGATAGTCAAGCCACTTTGTCAAGGGCTTATAATTGTACATATAATGGTAAGTCTAGACACATAAGTTCAAGACATGAATATGTGAGACACTTGATACAAGATAGTGTCATAACAATTGTCTATGTTAAGACAAATAAAAACTTGGCTGATCCATTTACAAAACCTCTAGCAAGAGAGGTAGTAAAGATGACATCAAGTGAAATGTGGTGAAACCTTGTATTTAAAATCACGAGAAATGGTAACCGACCATTTACTAGAATTGAACTAGTTAAAAGGTTTAAATGGGTAATAACAAGTTTCGAAAGTGATTGATTGATATTGACACATTAAGCCCTAAAAGATAATGTCAATATCGTCCATTCTGAAATAAGAGGATGAGTTGTGCTCTTAATGAAAGTCTAACACATTAATGATGTGTGTTTAAAGTAATGGAGAACACATTGTAGACGTTTCACCTATATGAACTTAGAAGTGGTGCAGCTTCTTAAAAGAGCTAAAGGTTTGCTCTTTAAAAGAGTTCATGAACAGGAATAAGCACAAGGCTATAATAGTGCTAAAATATTAATTCTCATTGAAACAAGAGAATAGTATATGTCGACATTCTCGGTTCTATCACAAAGAGTAATTAGTTTAATGCTAAGGCAACTAAGGACTTTGATAGAACTTTGAAGTGTTTGTACTAAGTAAAGGTTTAAATCGAAAGATACCTTTACATATGTATACTTATCTCATTTTGTAAATATTGCAGATTATTTTTAAATAAAATAATATTTTTAAAAAATTTGTTTTTCAAACAAAGTGGGGATTGTTAGTGTTTTTGTTTGTAAAACAATATAGTCCCACATCGGATACTTGAGCTAATATTTAGAGGTTTAAAAGCATTAAATGTTTATTGGGCTTTGATAAATGGGCCAAAGCATAGACCTCTAAACCAGCGTGCCGATAAGCGCGAATAATCGCGCGATTTTGACGCTGATTATTAGACGACTTAGCACTTTGCAGCTTGCTCCGGCTTAAATATTCTAGCTTTTATTATATATACTTTGAGTAAAGTATTTTTAGTGTTATTTTGAATTTTCAAATTAATATGAATAGACAAGTGACTATTGAAATGTGTCCGTTTATTCCAAGGGTGTTTTGAAAAGTTGTGACAGGTTGGAGTAACTTTTCAAATCCAAGGGTATTTTGAAAAATTGTGACTATTGGAAGCACCTCTTAAAACCTATAAATAGTTTATGATTTCGGATATCTCTATACAACTTCCTTCTTTCTAAAACTCTTACATCAAAAACATTTGCAATAGTACAAAAATTGTTTCATAACGAATTGGTGGAAAATTCAGTTGCTTCTTTGGAATTTTCATTTTTGTTGTATCACAGGAAGAATATTTGCATTAACCAAGCAAATTTGAATATCAAGTGGGGCAAATAATTCTTTAAGGAAAGTGTTTCATACTCGAAATTGTCTCCTTCATTATTTTACTAACAATCCTCACCGATATGTCTGAAGTCCTTGGAGGATGCTTATGGATTTCTTCTTGATTTTGTGTGTTTGTTTACCTTTCTTTTTTCATTGGTGTGTTTAAGGGTGGTCGTTTGGGGTGGGGTTAGGTATTTTCTTTCCTTGGGACTTCCAATTTATTTTGTATGGCCATCTTCTTTAAAGGATTATATTAGAAGAAATTATATAATTCTTTGGGTAGAGGAGTCTATGTTTAATGCTTGAGTCAAATAATATATGTCCCTATTTAGGAGTTACACTCATCATGTTTCCTTTTTCTTATTATTGTTTTTCTATCACAGAACTCTGCACGACGTAAACGTATTGGGTGTTAACTCTCGTCATAATCAATGGAGGGTATAGAAAAATTCTTCTCTTTCTTTTATTTCAACATGGCATCTGTGCAAAATTCTTGATCCTAGAGATTTTCTTTGACCACGAGACAGTTAAGGAGATTTTCCACAAGCACCCCACGGCAATTTCAACATGACAGACATGCCATCCCTTTGACTTTTCAGTGTTCTATAATATGGTGACAATGCAATCTTGTCAAAGCTTCATTCACAATCATCACATCAACCCTCGATTGGCCCCTCTTACTCGTTGCCATCTCTGTGTTCCAACACTTGTCGATTTTCTGTGCCTACTCAGCCTCTTGTGACCTTGGTTTATCTCGGACCAATTCACCATTGCATACACAATCTTTTATTTTGCCAGTAACATTTCTTCTAGATGCTGCTTAGCCTCCTTTCTCTTTCTCGCTCATAAATTATCTTTTATCTTGGTGTCACTTGGGAAGCTTCTTCTCACATAAACAATTTTGTCATCAATTGTTATTATGACCTTTATACTAAATTGGCGAATTATTTAACTCTCTTCGTGACAAGCCGTGCTGAGCTAATCTCTATCTTCCACTTGAGGGGAAGTATTAGAAGAGTAGTTTCTTTTACCAGAGGAGCTCAAATTTAATGTACATAGTATGATCGGATTTATGAGGTTTCCTTTTTTCTATTAGAATTTTTCTTTCATAGATATTCGACAAGGGGTTTAAGTATGGGGTAGTACTTCAATGATAATATAGAAAAGTTCTTCTCTTTCTTATATTTCAACATGTTATATTATAAGTGGAAGCATGTAAAGTTTATGTACAGGGTATTGTGCCATGATTGTGCTAAGTGCACTTACTGTCCAGCTAAAATTGAGAAATTTGCATGGGAACATATGAAGGTTGTTTTAGAGATAAGTTGCAATTGTCATTTGGTATAATAGTAGACATGCGAAGTGTTGCAAGTACTTTACATAACATGCTTTCACAATGGAGATACTAAATAGATTTACTATCAGATCCACCTTTTGCAGTATGTGCAAAGATGGCGAACACTGCCAGTCTTGTGTAGGACTTTAGTTTAGGAAAACGATGATATTTTTGGATCGTTATAAAATAATTCTGTATTTACAACAAACTTATTTCAGGAGTAACCAATTTTGATAAAAGTTGAAAAGGAAGGACACTTTTCTCACCTGTTGTGTGGGAGTATTTTGGAGAGAGTAGTCTTGTTATCTCTACGCTTCACCTAATCCCTGACTCTTGTTTAAATCTTCTACATCTGAAAGTTCCAATTTGTGACTTCTGGAGTGATTGATGCTATCTTTATACGACTGATTTTTCCACTATAAGTTTGCAAAAGTGACCTAAATTTTGAGTACTACGGCTGGGATTTTGCTACTTTCATAAAAGGAAAGTAGACATGCCTATACTTACAAGGCTACATATGTAGATGAGTTCATGCATGAAATTTGAACTTCTTACTAATTGGATCAGTACGTCTTAGGATGATATGTTGGTCTTCCAGAAAATTGTGAGCCGTCATCAGCAAGATAAAACTTGTTATATAGTTACTCCAATTCCAATTTTTGTCTGTCGATGAGATAACTAATTAAACTTTCAGCTTTGTGTTTCTCTAATTTTCCTGAAAAGCACCTCATCAGTATGTACTGCTCGAGCCTGTTATCTCCATATTCCTTAGAGTTCTTTGAACCATGCACATCTTTTCTGTATATCATCTAAATATTTATGCTATACCTGTCCAGAAGGAACAATTACTACCAGAAAACCTACCTTGAAGTTACTGATTTGTAACTGGCTGTTCTATGCTGTCCTTCATCTTTATATTACTCTTATGAGGCCTTTGCCAGATCACATTAAGAATCTAGACATGATAGAAAAAGTCTGAGGGCAGTTGCTTAGCAGCTGCCCGTAAGACGCGCTTTGATTGGCTAGGGTAAGCTTGGGTATCAGGTTGGGTTTAGGGTTCGGATATGGGTTTAGAGTTGAGATTATTTTTTGGGATACGTATCCCTCTCACAGTGTGAGTGATAGCAGCAGCGGCTTCTCGCGGCTGTTGCTAGAATTCGCACAGTGTGAGTGATAGCAGCAGCGGCTTCTCGCGGCTGTTGCTAGAATTCTTTGCGAGGACGTTGGCATTTATATATAATTTCTGCTGCCTATTTCTTTTCAAGGACATTTTTTGTCTTGCATATGCGTGTGATTGAAACTAAGTATTTATTTGCGGTAAGCCCGACATTTTGCTAAAGAATGTCGCCACGAAAAATAATAATGCAAAACCAAAGGCTTCGCAAATATGATAGAAGAGAATCGGTCACTATGATTTCAAATCAATATGACTTCGTTAAGTCCGATGGTGGCTTGATTCTGGTGCAACAATCCACGTTTGCAAGGACAAATCTATGTTCAAAGGATTTGAAGAAAATTCGAAAATTACAAAAGTGCAAATGGGGAATAATACTTGTGCAAAAGTTGCTGGAAAGGGGACTGTTGAAATTGATTTTACTTCTGGAAAGAAATTGACTCTTATAAATGTTCTGTATGTACCCAAAATTAGAAAAAACTTAGTTTCTGTTGATCTTCTTTGTAAGAAAGGGTTTCGGGTTGCTTTTGAGTCAAACAATGTAATCCTGTCTAAGAGCGGGATGTTTGTGGGAAATGGCTACTCTTGTGATGGAATGTATCAACTCAAGATAATAATAAAGTTATATCTTCTCGCTTATATTGTTGAATATTCTAATTTATGGCATGATCGCTAGCACATTTAAATTTCCGTTACTTAAAAATATGAAAAAATTAGACTTGATTAACTTTAATAGTGAATTTGATAAATGTAAAATGTGCTAAGTCTAAATTAACAAAGAAATCTTTTCCAAGTGTTACTCCCAAAGATTCTAAAGTTTTAGATTTAATACATTCGATATATGTGAATTAAATGGCATGATAACTAGAGGAGGAAAAAGATACTTTATTACTTTTGTTGATGATTGCGTGGATATATGTATGTTTATCTTTTAAGAACAAAAGATGAAGCTTTTGATATGTTTAAGAAATACAAAACGAAGTTGAAAATCAACTTGAAAAGAAAATTAAAGTGTTACGCTCGATAGAGGTGGTGAATATTTTTCGATAAATTTAATAGTTTTGTGAAGGACATGGCATTATTCATCAATGCACGTAACCTTACACTCCCAATGAATGGTTTAGCGAAAGAAAAATAGAACTTTACAAGAAATGATAAATTGTATGCTTAATAATGCTAAGTTACCTTTAAATTTATGGGGAGAAGCACTTTACACAAAGATGTTATATACATAATAGAATTCCCTCTAAAAAGTCAAATTTAAGCCCTTATGAGTTATGGAAAGGTAGAAAACCTAATATGTCATATTTTAAAGTGGGGGTGTTTGGCTTATTATAGAGTTCCGATCCTAAAAGAATAAAACTTGGACCTAGAGCCATTAAAAGTGTTTTGTCGGTATGCTGAAAATAGTAAAGCATATATACTACTTGATTTATCTTCTAATACCATTGTTGAATCTAGAGATGTTGAATTTTTGAAAATAAGTTTTCTACTGATTCGAGAATGTTAAAAATATTCCTATTCTCGCCTAATTCTAGTAATATTTCTAGTTCCGATTTTCATGCTAAGAAAACTAGTACATCTAAAGAAATATCGAACCAAGAAGAAATACTAGAGCAAGAAAAGAAAAATCTTTACCTTGATTTTATTTCTCCTAACAAATTATTTTTCTTGTTGAAGGTGATAGGAACAATAATGTTTTAAATAAACATCCTATAAGTTTTAATCTAGATGATGATCCTAAAACCTTTATAGAAGCAATATCATCTAGAGATGCTTCATTTTGGAAAGAAGTCGCCAATGATAAAATGGATTCTATAACGGTAATAATACTTGGATTTTAGTAGACTTACCTCAAGGATCAAAGCCAATAGGATGTAAATGGGTTTTTGAAGAAAATATCATTATGATGGTTCTATTCAAGCTTTTAAGGCTAGATTAGTTGCCAAAGGGTTTAGGCAAAAGAAGGCATTGATTATTTTGATACATATGCATCTTTGCACGATAACATCTATTAGAATTCTTATCGCATTGGCATCTATACATAAATTATTTGTGTATCAAATGGATGTCAAGATCTGACTTTTAAATGGAGATTTAAATGAGGAAGTTTACATGGAACAACCGAAGGTTTTATTCTTCCAGAAATGAAAGAAAAGTATGTAAATTAATTAAATCTCTTTATGGTCTTAAACAAGCACCAAAACAAGGGCATGAAAATTTTAATTGTTATTTTGTCTTATGGTTTCAAACATAATAGTGCTGATAAGTGTATTTATTCTAAATTCACTAATACATATGGTGTACTTGTTTGCTTGTATGTCGATGACATGTTAATATTTGGCACAAACATGATTGGCATAAATGAGACAAAAGAGTATCTATCTTCTATATTTATAGTGAAAGATTTAGGAGAAGCAGATACTATTTTAGGGATTAAAGTTAGAAAACATAGTGGGGTTTTCTTTAAGCCAATCACATTATATTGAAAAATATTAAATAAATTTAATCATATTGGTTTTAAAGAAGTTAACACTCCATTTGATCCTGTTAAATTGATCGCCAATTCGTAGAGCTGTATGTACCTTGAGTATGCTAGTGCAATTGGTTCTTTAATGTATGCTATGCATTGTACTAGACCTGATATTGCATTTGTTGTATGCAAATCAAGTAGATACACTAGTAATCCAAGTGTAGAACATTGGAAAAGCATTTTAATTTTGGATATTTAAAGAAACCAAAATCTTTGTTTGTTCTATAATGATTATCCTACTGTATTAGAAGGATACACCATGCAAGTTGGATGACTAGTCTTGGAGACAACCAATCCACTTCGGAATAGTTTTTACACTTGGTAGAGGAGCAATTTCTTGGCGAGCAAGAAACAAACATGTATCTCACACTCCACCATGGAATCAATTCATTGCTTTAGCAAAGAATCGGTAAAGAGGTGAATGGATTAGAAATTTATTGCTAGATATTAAATTATGGCCTAGTCCAATGCCTCCTATTTCTATCCATTGTGATAGTCAAGCCACTTTGTCAAGGGCTTATAATTGTACATATAATGGTAAGTCTAGACACATAAGTTTAAGACATGAATATGTGAGACACTTGATACAAGATAGTGTCATAACAATTGTCTATGTTAAGACAAATAAAAACTTGGCTGATCCATTTACAAAACCTCTAGCAAGAGAGGTAGTAAAGATGACATCAAGTGAAATGTGGCTGAAACCTTGTATTTAAAATCACCAGAAATGGTAACCCGACCATTTACTAGAATTGAACTAGTTAAAAGGTTTAAATGGGTAATAACAAGTTTCTGAAAGTGATTGATTGATATTGACACATTAAGCCCTAAAAGATAATGTCAATATCGTCCATTATGAAATAAGAGGATGAGTTGTGCTCTTAATGAAAGTCTAACACATTAATGTTGTGTGTTTAAAGTAATGGAGAACACATTGTAGACGTTTCACCTATATGAACTTAGAAGTGGTGCCGCTTCTTAAAAGAGCTAAAGGTTTGCTCTTTAAAAGAGTTCATGAACCGGGAATAAGCACAAGGCTATAATAGTGCTAAAATATTAATTCTCATTGAAACAAGAGAATAGTATATGTACGACATTCTCCGGTTCTATCACAAAGAGTAATTAGTTTAATGCTAAGGCAACTAAGGACTTTGATAGAACTTTGAAGTGTTTGTACTAAGTAAAGGTTTAAATCGAAAGATACCTTTACATATGTATACTTATCTCATTTTGTAAATATTGCAGATTATTTTTAAATAAAATAATATTTTTAAAAAAATTTATTTTTCCAAACAAAGTGGGGGATTGTTAGTGTTTTTTGTTTGTAAAAACAATATAGTCCCACATCGGATACTTGAGCTAATATTTAGAGGTTTAAAAGCATTAAATGTTTATTGGGCTTTGATAAATGGGCCAAAGCATAGACCTCTAAACCCGCGTGCCGATAGCGCGAATAATGCGCGATTTTGACGCGATTATTAGACGCACTTAGCACTTTGCACGCTTGCCGCTCCCGCTTAAATATTCTAGCTTTTTATTATATATACTTTGAGTAAAGTATTTTTTAGTGTTATTTTGAATTTTCAAATTAATATGAATAGACAAGTGACTATTGAAATGTGTCCGTTTATTCCAAGGGGTGTTTTGAAAAGTTGTGACAGTTGGAAGTAACTTTTCAAATCCAAGGGGTATTTTGAAAAATTGTGACTATTGGAAGCACCTCTTAAAACCTATAAATAGTTTATGATTTCAGATATCTCTATACAACTTCCTTCTTTCTAAAACTCTTCTGTCAAAAACATTTGCAATAGTACAAAAATTGTTTCATAACGAATTGGTGGAAAATTCCAGATTTGCTTGCTGGAATTTTCATTTTCTGTTGTATCCTGGGAAGAATATTTGCATTAACCCGAAGCAAATTTGAATATCAAGTGGGGCAAATAATTCTTTAAGGAAAGTGTTTCACGCCTCAGAAATTGTCTCCTTCATTATTTTACTAACAATCCTCACCGATATGTCTGAAGTCCTTGGAGGATGCTTATGGATTTCTTCTTGATTTTGTGTGTTTGTTTACCTATCTTTTTTCATTGGTGTGTTTAAGGGTGGTCGTTTGGGGTGGGGTTAGGAATTTTCTTTCCTTGGGACTTCCAATTTATTTTGTATGGCCATCTTCTTTAAAGGATTATATTAGAAGAAATTATATAATTCTTTGGGTAGAGGAGTCTATGTTTAATGCTTGAGTCAAATAATATATGTCCCTATTTAGGAGTTACACTCATCATGTTTCCTTTTTCTTATTATTGTTTTTCTATCACAGAACTCTGCACGACGTAAAAGTATTGGGTGTTACTCTCGTCATAATCAATGGAGGGTATAGAAAAATTCTTCTCTTTCTTTTATTTCAACATGGCATCTGTGCAAAATTCTTGATCCTAGAGATTTTCTTTGACCACGAGACAGTTAAGGAGATTTTCCACAAGCACCCCACGGCAATTTCAACATGACAGACATGCCATCCCTTTGACTTTTCAGTGTTCTATAATACGGTGACAATGCAATCTTGTCAAAGCTTCATTCACAATCATCACATCAACCATCGATTGGCCCCTCTTACTCGTTGCCATCTCTCTGTGTTCCAACACTTCTTGTCGATTTTCTGTGCCTACTCAGCCTCTTGTGACCTTGGTTTATCTCGGACCAATTCACCATTGCATACACAATCTTTTATTTTGCCAGTAACATTTCTTCTAGATGCTGCTTAGCCTCCTTTCTCTTTCTCTCTCATAAATTATCTTTTATCTTGGTGTCACTTGGGAAGCTTCTTCTCACATAAACAATTTTGTCATCAATTGTTATTATGACCTTTATACTAAATTGGCGAATTATTTAACTCTCTTCGTGACAAGCCGTGCTGAGCTAATCTCTATCTTCCACTTGAGGGGAAGTATTAGAAGAGTAGTTTCTTTTACCAGAGGAGCTCAAATTTAATGTACATAGTATGATCGGATTTATGAGGTTTCCTTTTTCTATTAGAATTTTTCTTTCATAGATATTCGACAAGGGGTTTAAGTATGGGGTAGTACTTCAATGATAATATAGAAAAGTTCTTCTCTTTCTTATATTTCAACATGTTATATTATAAGTGGAAGCATGTAAAGTTTATGTACAGGGTATTGTGCCATGATTGTGCTAAGTGCACTTACTGTCCAGCTAAAATTGAGAAATTTGCATGGGAACATATGAAGGTTGTTTTAGAGATAAGTTGCAATTGTCATTTGGTATAATAGTAGACATGCGAAGTGTTGCAAGTACTTTACATAACATGCTTTCACAATGGAGATACTAAATAGATTTACTATCAGATCCACCTTTTGCAGTATGTGCAAAGATGGCGAACACTGCTAGTCTTGTGTAGGACTTTAGTTTAGGAAAACGATGATATTTTTGGATTGTTATAAAATAATTCTGTATTTACAACAAACTTATTTCAGGAGTAACCAATTTTGATAAAAGTTGAAAAGAAAGGACACTTTTCTCACTTGCTGTGTGGAGTATTTTGGAGAGAGTAGTCTTGTTATCTCTACGCTTCACCTAATCCCTGACTCTTATTTAAATCGTCTACATCTGAAAGTTCCAATTTGTGACTTCTGGAGTGATTGATGCTATCTTTCTACGACTGATTTTTCCACTATAAGTTTGCAAAAGTGACCTAAATTTTGAGTACTACTGCTGGGATTTTGCTACTTTCATAAAAGGAAAGTAGACATGCCTATACTTACAAGGCTACATATGTAGATGAGTTTATGCGTGAAATTTGAACTTCTTACTAATTGGATCAGTACGTCTTAGGATGATATGTTGGTCTTCCAGAAAATTGTGAGCCGTCATCAGCAAGATAAAACTTGTTATATAGTTACTCCAATTCCAATTTTTGTCTGTCGATGAGATAACTAATTAAACTTTCAGCTTTGTGTTTCTCTAATTTTCCTGAAAAGCACCTCATCAGTATGTACTGCTCGAGCCTGTTATCTCCATATTCCTTAGAGTTCTTTGAACCATGCACATCTTTTCTGTATATCCTCTAAATATTTATGCTGTACCTGTCCAGAAGGAACAATTACTACCAGAAAACCTACCTTGAAGTTACTGATTTGTAACTGGCTGTTCTATGCTTTCCTTCATCTTTATATTACTCTTATGAGGCCTTTGCCAGATCACATTAAGAATCTAGACATGATAGAAAAAGTCTGAGGGCAGTTGCTTAGCAGCTGCCCGTAAGACGCGCTTTGATTGGCTAGGGTAAGCTTGGGTATCAGGTTGGGTTTAGGGTTCGGATATGGGTTTAGAGTTGAGATTATTTTTTGGGATACGTATCCCTCTCACAGTGTGAGTGATAGCAGCAGCGGCTTCTCGCGGCTGTTGCTAGAATTCGCACAGTGTGAGTGATAGCAGCAGCGGCTTCTCGCGGCTGTTGCTAGAATTCGCACAGTGTGAGTGATAGCAGCAGCGGCTTCTCGCGGCTGTTGCTAGAATTCTTTGCGAGGACGTTGGCATTTATATATAATTTCTGCTGCCTATTTCTTTTCAAGGACATTTTTTTTGTCTTGCATATGCGTGTGATTGAAACTTAAGTATTTACTTCTACGTAAAGCACGCGGTGCACCCTCTTCACTTTGTCTCACCAGATGTTATGGATATTGTTTTCTGTATTTTCTCCTTGTTGGATAATATCTTTGTAGTGTACCTACTGTAATATTTCCCCTTGAACTGAATATTCCAAAGAAACACACATTTACATTTGTTGTAGGGATTGAAAGTCCACAATCAAATAAAAATATTCACTTGATACTTCCTTTTCTAATTTGCTTATATCTATTGATATCTCTATTGTAGGATTTTCCTTGAGGTGAATTCTCAATACTGCATCAAATGAGATACGTGTTATGAAATTTAGTAAAAAGGACTGCTGTTCAAAATAATCGTTGAGCTCTTTAGTTTTAGTTACTTTTCTGATAGCTGGGGAGAGACTGGGGATATGGTAGGAGTTGCATTCCGATTGTGTAACCAAATCATACCAAGGAAAAGCACGTGTCTGAACTCGAGGTTATATACACAGCATTTTGTTTATTACTTAAGAAACTATGTTGTATCTTCATTTTCTTTTTATTCATTTTTTTTACTTGTTATCAAAGGTGGTGTACTTGTCGGGATTTATTTTTGTATAAGTTTTATATACGGCTGACTGAACTGATTATTATTTATAGGATTGGTAGCCTGTTGAATTAAATCTCATTTGCTTCCTGTCAAATGTTTTTGTGAGTTTCCACGCTTGACTATTTCATGCCTTTTTTCCCCCTACTTAAGCCATGTGGTAATATCCTTTCTGTTAGGGACATTTGATCACAATTGTCTCCTTGAGGCGGGAAGAACTCATGCTCCCGCCCTCTCTCTCAATATAAATGTGTTTGTCATGATCAGTATATGATTTGAATTACTATGCAGATTTTTGGTGAGCATGTATATATGATTCTGCTTTGATCTATTTATTTCTCTTTCATCTATTTGCTTGCATTTTTTGTAGTACTGATGGAATTTTTGTTTGTGATGTTTGAGCAACTGTCATAGTTTTTTCTCTCTTTGTGATGGTTTTGCCTGTATGACAAATACTGCCAGATTCGATTGATATTTTTCATCATAAGATGATACTATCATCTCAAATAGTTTCCCTTGCTATTGTGCTCTCTGTTACTTTGACCGACCTTTAAATTTTGAAAAAACCTGTACAATTTTTTTTCCTTAACTTTTCGTGCGAGGGACAAATAGGACAGAGGACAATACTCTCTTTTTTCAGACTTGAAACAAGCAATGATCTAATGGAATTATCCCACAAAATCCTAAAAAGGAATTATCCCACAAAATCTGTGCAATCCCAGTGGCCAACAAGATTATAAAAGTTAAATTTCGACAGAACCACTTCTTCATGAAACAACAATTAAAAAAAAAATTGCTATTCAACTAAATAAAAGAATAATAATAATAATAAAACATCCTTGTATGAACTTAATTGATCAATTACCATCAATCATCCCTTAAACCTTAATTAACTAAAACTACCACTTCCCTATTGACTCATAGACGAAATCTTAATTAAAAAAAAACCTATTGCAAAGATCTACTACTCAAAATAACTAGTCTAATAATGACTACTGCAAGCAGAATGAGTGAGCTTCGAGTTCTCCCTCAAGCTATCCACGCGCACGCGACATGATACGTAGAAATCCTTGGCCCTAAACTTCAGGAACGATATCCCCAACTTAGCTTCAACCTTCATCTCCACGTCGAACGCCGCCTCCCGGTCCGCCGCTTCTCTCAGTCTCTGATGAACATCACCGCCGTCATCATGCACGGACACGGCATCTTCATGTCAACTCTATCCAGCAATCCAAGTTCGACGTAGGACAAAACGCCGTTACCCACAACATGATCAGCGTACGATATGTTACAACTTCCTCCCGTTATATGGAAATCGAACACGTTGGAGTTTCTGATGTTCATGCTAACAGGAAAACTGGAGGTAGTGTTTGGTTCTGTGACGACGATAGGGAACGACTGAAGGTAGAAGAGCGGGAGGGAGGAGTTGGCGACGAGGAGGATGAGACCGATGATGGTGATGGCGAGGGCGAGGAGGAGCAAACAACCGGCGTAGGAGAAGAGGAAGCAGGTGACTCGGGCTCTGGTCGACGGCGGGGGATTTTGGTCGGATGCACCGCGAGCTCTTCTGACCGTCGGCATTGCTTTTGCTTTTGGAGAGCAGGTTTGGTTTGTTTATGATCCGTGATGCTACTTTTATAGCATGGAACTGAAGAACATAAAGCTATTTAGGATTCTTGTTTGATGAACTAATTGTACAAGGATTAGTGTTATAGAGGAATTAGAATTGGAGTGCTGCAAAATTATTTTACTTGTAATCTTATTTTGATAGGTAAGCTTAATTGGATAGAATATGAATTCGAAGAGTAAAAGGGTTCTGTTACCTATTTTTCATAGACCACATAATCTGAATCAAATAAAGAAAACAGGATGCATGTTAATTCTTATAAGTTGTTACAAATTAAGCCCTTGTTTTATACTTAAAAGAGAAATTGATAATTTGTTATTTAACTTTCTGATCTTAAAAACTTGTTATGTGATCTTTTATTTCTCTTCTAAGCATGACATGTGTAGACACATAATCCTATCGAAGCTGACATGTGGACACGTAATCCTATCTTCATTTAAAAATCCTTATCAAATTAAAACTATTTATAATTAAAGAATTCTAATAATTAAATATTTAGTAATCCTAATAAAATTATAACTATCAATAATTAAAAAAGTATAATAACCATATTTTTAAAATTGGTGGTTTGCGATTCAAGCCTCCTGGTCTCAAAAATTATCATGTGTCTTTTTATATCACTTCTAAGTATAACAGTGAATACCTAATCCTATCGAAGCTTACACGTGGACATCTAATCCTATCTTTATTTAAAAATCATCATCAAATAAAACTATTTATAATTATAAAATTCTAATAATTAAATATTTGGTAATTCTAATCAAAGTGTAACTATTACATAATAAAAAAAATCTAATAATCATATTTTGAATTCTCTTTTCCATTTATTTTTCCCGTCATTTTTGCTTTTCTTTTCTTTCATTTTTTATGTTATGTTTTTCCTTTGTTCTTTTCTTACATCTTTTTTCTTCATTTTAGAACATATTAGTTTTGGGTTACCAGATCCTATAATGAGTCCCATCTAAAAAAATTCCATGTGTCCTATCTCACTTAAGCAAGTCGACACCTTAATCTGATCGAAGCTTGACATATAAATACCTAAAGTTGTATTCACCTAAGAATCCTCATCAAATTAAAGTCATTCATAATAAGAAAATTTTAAAATTAAATATTTGGTAATCCTAATCAAATCATAACTATCTATTTTAAATCTGCAAAAAATTATCCACAGACTTATTCAGTGCACTGAATTTTTCTTATTAATTTTTCTTTTTTTTATTTTAGAAAATTAGAACAAGAGGGATATAGAGAAGGAATTAGTAGCTAAGACATTATTATGTTCAGAACACCTCGTGGGAACTTAAGCGTAATATATGTTCATTTTTAGACTATAGGTCGTTAATATAAGTCACTTGTATGATCATATTCATAAAAAATTTGAATTATACAGTGAACATAACATAGAAAGCAAGGATTCGGCTCCTCTTCAATTAGGTGATAATTAGAGAGTGTCCAATTCCTCCAATCATTACCGTACATTTTAAATTCAAGAGACAAGATTAGTCCACGAGACAAAGCCACTATGATCTTGAAAATCACTATTTTTCGAAAACCGCTATTTTTTTGAAAATCACTATCATAGTAGTGGAGTCCTACGTGGTTTAATCTCTTCCATTAAGTTTAGAGTGTACGGTAATGATTGGAGGAATATGAGACTCTCCAATTACCACCTATTTGAAGATGATCTAAATCCTTCTAGCAACGGCCTAAAAAATTCAGAACAATTCAATTTAAAAGCATAAACACAATAGAAAAGAAACAAAAAAATCGGATATATAAATCAAATAAATAAGACGAGCACCGACACGACGAGTGTCCAATATATAAGAATTGGGAAGCTTAATATCAGTTTTATCAAAATAAACTGTATCCCTGCGCCTATGGGCCTATGGGCCGCAGTCATTTTCATCCCCCACGTGACTGCCTCCGCCTCCCACGTGCCAAAGATTCCTCTAACCTCTCTCTCCCCCTCTCCACCCAAAAAAAACGAATGGACTCCAGTCTCTCCTCACAAATCCACTCCTGAAACCCTCAATGGCTTCGACCGTCTCTACGGCGATCTCCTCCGCCTCCCTCCGCCTCTCCTCCTCCCACCGCCGTCTCCCTCCGTCTCCTCCTGCCGTATCTCCCATCCGAAGCCGCGTCCAGCTCGGCCGCCTGATTCAGCGGAAGAAACCGCTAGGTTTCGATCGGAGGTCTGGCGGTGAGATCGCGTTACGGTGCTCCGCGGTGACTACAATCGGGGAGAGCGAGTTCTCGGGTGAGGTTTTGGGGTCGGAGGTGCCGGTGCTGGTTGAGTTCGTGGCGGAGTGGTGCGGGCCGTGCCGGTTGATCTCGCCCGTCATCGAGTGGGCGTCTCAGGTTCGATTCGGGATCCTTATTGAAGTTATGGTTGCAATTGAAGATTAATTGAGCAACTTTGATTCATTGAGTAGCTGCATCAAAACTTCAGTTTATTAATTCTCATAGCTCTAATTATTTAATTTGACTGAGTTTTCTAAACTTCAGTTAAAAGTTAAAAACTTTTTGGAGTTGTCTTTGACTGCAAAGAATGGCCAATAAGAATGTAGACTGACCGTTTGGAGTTACAAGTCTTAGCTTTAACTGCGGGTCTGCGGCTTATCTAAAAATTTGCATGTAATATATACTTGTAAAATATAGTTTCACTAGTTATGTTCTGGGTTTGAGTACAAGATGGGGGGTTATGTCGAACTATTCTTTTTGTGCGTAAAGCAGAATTTTTTTTAAGGCAACGAAGTGAATGATATCGAAGCGAAACATAGGTTGATTTATGGGAGTTACGGGACTTGGGTGTGGAAACTTTGTAGCTGAGGAAACTTAGCTGCAAATTCCAACAGGCTATTGATGAATGACAACATCGACCTATGAGGATTCATGAGGAAAATCTGTAAAGATGTAATGTATTATAGGTATTGATTTTCGAAGATAATTGTAGCTAACATGCTTGTCGGAGATTATTTAATTACAGAGATGGATTTTCGTCTTCTGCCAGTTTTGGAGAGCTTCCATGTCCTATAAAAAAAAAACAGAAGAAGAAGAAATGGTTTGGTTGGCAAATTAGAACCTATAAAATGCAAGGTTTTTTGGCTAGTAAACCTTGAAAAGGAGGTAAATCACCAGGAAGAACTTGATGTGATAACATGGCGAGTAAAGCTAGAGAGGAGCTCAAAGATTAAAAAATTTTGGACTTGGTTCCTGTGAAAACTGCGCCTAGGGCCCACAAGAAAAGGGAAAAAGAGGGGGGATGAAAAGGGGTTAGATTTAGATCTGAACTTGGGTCATTTCTAATATATAAGATTGGGGTCAGTAAGGCAACTCTACGTGTTTTACTCTTGCCTACATGCACTGAAATACACACAAAAATGAACAAACAAAAGAACAGCAGCAGCAGAAGCAATTGCAACAACAACAATAATAATACTAAATAAAATAAAAAATAAAAAAAGAAGGAGAGAAAGAAGAATACAATCTTCATTGGTCCATGGAACAAACCAATGAATGAAAAAGATGCAATCTGAGTCTATATTCATATATTCTCTCAAGGCTAGATGTTATGGGGTGGTTTACCAATACCTTTCTTGGATAAGAGGTATGCTGTTGTAGAATTTTCCTTTGCATTTGAATATCAATATGGATATCTTAAAATCCCTATTACACTGTCAGAATGTTTTTAACCTAAAAGTTTAGTATCATAAATGCATACCTGACCTCTTTGTTATCTTATGTAAAATAAATTATGTAAATTATGTTACAAGTGGCACTATAGAACACAATCTCACTACAGTGGATGAAAGCTCTGAAATTGAATTCCTGCTTGAAATAGGCTACAACCTGTTCTCCAAAAATAAGTAAAAGATATGATGTTTTATTGCTGCTTGTTCTTCTGGCCTCTTGCTTCTACCTTGAACCCCATTAGCTCCTACTTGCTTACTATTGACCATCGGATTATTTCCCCAGTGATAAAGGAAGGATTTTCTCACATTTTTTTCCCTCTAAGTGTAACGTGGATCTTTATAAGGAGAGCAATATTAGCTTCTAATTTCTTTTAGTCTCCGAATATATTGTCTTGATCTCGCAATAATACTGGCCGTATTAGTTCTCAAAGATGAACCATTGCAAAGTGGTTTCTGTACTATAAGTTGATTTTTCCCCTAAGATGCTTTTATAAGGAGTTGATTGTTGCATTATCGTTAGGTAACAGTAAGGCCCTCATATGAGCTCTTAGCGCTTTTTTAATGACTTGATTGTTGCCTTTAGCAGACAACAATGCGCGTAGTAAGGAATGTATTAAGGTGGATGTTCAAATCTTTGTAGTGAATTGTCAGGGGATGCTAGCAAACATACCCCAACTGCAACGCGCGCGCGCACCATAAACAGGCACACACTGCTGCATCCTTGCCCACAAAAAATAACACGGTCATAGATAAACCATTTTGAAATAATCTCTCTTTGACCTAACTTTGCTGAAGCTCCTACTATTGTAGGGGTTGGGTACCATAATCCATTGATACTAGGATATGTTTTCCTTGACAAAATGTAGGATGTCTAACACACTTGAACACGAAACATATGTCCATCTATGTCCGACATTTACTAATATGCTATTCATTTCCTTTTGGACAGACATTAATTCTTTCTATAGATCATTTTAATAAATTGGGTTGTCTCATATATTAGAGTGACTTTATAAACCATCTTGCTTTCTGAGTCCGTGATGACTGCAAATAGCTTGCTTTTGAGTAGGTGAGCTGGATTAGCAAATAACAAAATGAGAAAAAATAAATGAACTTGTTTATTAATCAGGAGAGGACTTGTTAGCTAGGTTAGCAGATACTTCGTATCTCCATACCACACTTCCATTAGCTCAGTTTTTATTGAATTCTACAATTAGTGTTAGACAATTTTTACATATAAAGCTAGCCTATTAATGCCTACATAACTGGGTGTTTGAAAATTCAGGAATACAAAGACAAGTTAAAGATCGTCAAGATTGATCACGATGCAAATCCCCATGTAATTGAGGAGTACAAAGTATATGGTTTGCCATGTTTGATTCTCTTCAAAGATGGGAAAGAGGTTCCACAAAGTCGACGTGAAGGAGCAATTACAAAGGTTAAGCTGAAAGAATACTTGGACTCCCTACTTGGGTCTACAACTGTTGTCTAATTGACTCCTTTGTATATCAGTATATTTTTGTAAACTTTGATGATTTAATTTATCTGAGAAGTTGTAAACTACTCGGCTTCATATGTCAGAGAAATCTGTGAAAATGGTGTATATCAATTAAATTTGAGATCTTCCCATGGAAATTATGTATAGCGTAACTTGAGAATGGACAATGACCTGAATTTCTGCAGCCTCAAGCTTTTCTGGGTTCTGAAATGAGCATCTAATGGGAGATTGTATTGAAGCTTTGCCTGCATGTCTTATTTTGCAGTGTAAAGCCTGAAATGGGCTACCTTCATGAATTTTCTTCTAGCTGTTGAACTTTGGAAATTTATATACTTGATTCCTCATTAACTGAAAACATTCACCTTATAGCACCCTAAACTATTTTATGTTAGAGAATCCACAAGGCAGTTTGGGGTGTTTTCTCTTTCTTTAGTTTAGACTAACTATCAGATGACTGTTTTCCGGCCAAGACCGATTCAACCTCTCGCCACCCCATTTTGCTGCGGTGTATGACTAACCGTGAAGTGTCTCTATGCCCTCGTCTCGACATAGCTGCGAAGGGGTCTAAAGTATACTCACCACCGCTGTCGGATCTCAACGTCTTGATCTTTCTCCCATCAGTAGTTCTAATCTCTTCTTCCACTCCACCTAATATATCTAGGACTTCACTCTTCTTCGCCATGGTGTACACCCAACATCGCCTAGAATAGTCATCAACAAATGTGACGAACCAATGTCTACCACCAAGTGATGCCGTCTTGGTGGGACCCCAAACGTCAGGTGCACGTAGTCCGAATACCTTCGTCGATGGATGGTCGTTCGAACTTCACCTTTGTGCGCTTGCCAAGAACACAATGCTCACGAACTCAATTTTTCCACTCTTGGCTCTTTAATAGCCCTCGCTTGCATAACGCTGCAGTGACCTTTCACCTGTGTTCTAACCTATAGTGCCAAAACTGCTCCGTCGCCTCAAACAGCTGGAAACAGCGTGGCCAATCTCGGTGCTTCCATTCGATAGTATAAATTTCGATTCTGGGACTCCTTCATCACCACCAAAGATCCTTTAGTAACCTTCCCTACACCGCTTTTGAAAGTCACATTGAATCCCTTAGCCTCCAGCTCCAACCGAGATAAGATTTTTCTTCGGTGAGGAACAAATCTCATCTCCTTTAACTCATGGACTACTCCATCGTGCATCCTAATCCGCGACAGCATCTATCCCACAAATGCCATAGGGTTGATCATTTCCCATGACAACAACACCCCGCCGACTTTCTCAAAAGATGCAAACCGGTCTGCCTAGGGTCACATGATAAGTAGCGCCGAATCAAGCATCCAATCTGATGCTTCCACATGATTCACCTCCGAGTAATCAATAGAGAATAGCACGAATCGCCGAATCATCGCCTTTAGCAATATTCACCTCATTGGCCTTCGGCCCTTTTTCTTGCCATTTTCTTTCTCCTTGAGCTTTGACAATCTCTTCCAATGTCCCCGCTCTTTGCGAGAATGCACATTGGTTCTTTGACAATTGGTGGCTTCTTGACTTTGACCTCCTCTATTGCCACCTTCGATATGGGCTTCTCTCGTCGACAAGGCCTGCGCTTTGAAGTACTCGCGGAAAGTCTCCTTGTCCTTCCTCCTCAAATCATGGTTGGTCAATGCGTTAGTAACTTCACTATAGCCGATAGAAGTACGCCCGCTCAACAAAGTGAGTACAAAGGTGTCATACTCCTCATCCGTAAGGAGCCCAATAAAATAACCGCCTTGTACTCATCCGTTATCTTCTCATCAACATTTGTCAAGTCGGACAACAACTTAGTATAGTTGTTCACATGAGCCGCTAGTGAGGTGCTCCGGACATCGAAACACGAAGAGCCTTAGCGAAAGTGCAACTCGTTCTCAACACTCTTCGCGAGATACTTATTGTTGAGAATTTTCCACATCTTCATTGCGACGCCACCCCAATCACATCATATTTCAGCCCTGCTCCAAACAACCCGATCACCCCACACGCTGCTCCTATTCATCTTATCCCATACCTCCTCTTCATATTTAGGTGGCCTCTCTTGGACCATGATGGTCTCCTCCAAATTTTGAGCATTGGCATCCTGCGTCGCTCATCCACAAACCAAAGTTGATTTTGCCGTCAGACTTCACCACATTAATTTTGGTGTTCAAAACCAACTTGCATTTGTATTGTACTCACATTGACTTGTCGCTTTTACTTTCTTCTCCCATTGCAAACTAACTCCAAATTGTAGAGAAAGAACAACTTTGATAGGATTAAAGAATCACCCAATGAACCCTAGATCGATTCCAAATAGATTTCCTAACCACACGAGGAAAGCGAAATCTCCAACGGCAACTCCTAATGCTATCTCCACCGGCCGAGAACTCCAAGAACTAAGCTTCACACAAGAATCTTCCTCCACCAAACTTCAAAACCCTATCTCAAACCCGCCGATACCACTTGTTGTCTTGTGAAAAATTTGGCAACACCTCTGTAGAACAATGACCACAACAAGAGAGCTAGATCACAATAAGAATTCTGGCCTCACAAAGAAAACAAGAATCAAGCAAATATCTTAACAAAGTGGGATATTTACTCTTCCTCTCATCGCTTCTAGGATCGACTGTCGAGGAAACTCAAAAGCTATTACAAATTAAATCAATAGCAAAACACAAATTTTACGTGGTTCTGCTAGTTGCCTACGCCCACGGGGCAAGGAGGGAGAGATTTACTACTAGAGAGAAAGAGAATACAAATAGGGTTTACAATCACACAAGATCTCACCAATAAAACCCTCAAATAAACTCTCTAATCTCTCACAAATTCTCTCTCAAACGCATCACCAAAAGACCTAATTTCTACTTCCAAGACCTCACTCTAATTTCTACTCTCTCCGTAATTCCTATTTATAGGTTATAGGGTTTGAAAACGACCAAACGCGGAACCATTGTTCGTTGGCCCCTCACGAGCTAAAACCATGAAAATCTTTTCATATTCATCCACGAGAATTTTGTTGTCAAGCCAAACCATTTAATTTTGTCCCCACGCAAGTGGATACCCACGTGCTTCACAATCATATTCATAAAAATTTGAATTATACAGTGAACATAACATAGAAAGCAAAGATTCGGCCCTTCAATTATACAGCAGAATTAGAGTTTCAATTCCTCCAATCATTACCGTACATTTTAAATTCAAGAGACAAGATTAGTCCACGAGACAAAGCCACTATGATCTTGAAAATCACTATTTTTCGAAAACCGCTATTTTTTTGAAAATCACTATCATAGTAGTGGAGTCCTACGTAGTTTAATCTCTTCCATTAAGTTTGGAGTGTACGGTAATGATTGGAGGAATATGAGACTCTCCAATTACCACCTATTTGAAGATGATCTAAATCCTTCTAGCAACGGCCTAAAAAATTTCAGAACAATTCAATTTAAAAGCATAAACACAATAGAAAAGAAACAAAAAAATCGGATATATAAATCAAATAAATAAGACGAGCACCGACACGACGACTGTCCAATATATAAGAATTGGGAAGCTTAATATCAGTTTTATCAAAATAAACTGTATCCCTGCGCCTATGGGCCGCAGTCATTTTCATCCCCCACGTGACTGCCTCCGCCTCCCACGTGCCAAAGATTCCTCTAACTCTCTCTCCCCCTCTCCACGCAAAAAAAACGAATGGACTCCAGTCTCTCCTCACAAATCCACTCCTGAAACCCTCAATGGCTTCGACCGTCTCTCCGGCGATCTCCTCCGCCTCCCTCCGCCTCTCCTCCTCCCACCGCCGCCTCCCTCCGTCTCCTCCCGCCGTATCTCCCATCCGAAGCCGCGTCCAGCTCGGCCGCCTGATTCAGCGGAAGAAACCGCTAGGTTTCGATCGGAGGTCTGGCGGTGAGATCGCGTTACGGTGCTCCGCGGTGACTACAATCGGGGAGAGCGAGTTCTCGGGTGAGGTTTTGGGGTCGGAGGTGCCGGTGCTGGTTGAGTTCGTGGCGGAGTGGTGCGGGCCGTGCCGGTTGATCTCGCCCGTCATCGAGTGGGCGTCTCAGGTTCGATTCGGGATCCTTATTGAAGTTATGGTTGCAATTGAAGATTAATTGAGCAACTTTGATTGATTGAGTAGCTGCATCAAAACTTCAGTTTATTAATTCTCATAGCTCTAATTCTTTTAATTTGACTGAGTTTTCTAAACTTCAGTTAAAAGTTAAAACTTTTTGGAGTTGTCTTTGACTGCAAAGAATGGCCAATAAGAATGTAGACTGACCGTTTGGAGTTACAAGTCTTAGCTTTAACTGCGGGTCTGCGGCTTGTCTAAAAATTTGCATGTAATATATACTTGTAAAATATAGTTTCACTAGTTATGTTCTGGGTTTGAGTACAAGATGGGGGTTTATGTCAAACTATTCTTTTTGTGTGTAAAGCAGAAATTTTTTTAAGGCAACGAAGTGAATGATATCGAAGCGAAACATAGGTTGATTTATGGGAGTTACGGGACTTGGGTGTGGAAACTTTGTAGCTGAGGAAACTTAGCTGCAAATTCCAACAGGCTATTGATGAATGACAACATCGACCTATGAGGATTCATGAGGAAAATCTGTAAAGATGTAATGTATTATAGGTATTGATTTTCGAAGATAATTGTAGCTAACATGCTTGTCGGAGATTATTTAATTACAGAGATGGATTTTCGTCTTCTGCCAGTTTTGGAGAGCCTCCATGTCCTATTAAAAAAGACAGAAGAAGAAGAAGAAATGGTTTGGTTGGCAAATTAGAACCTATAAAATGCAAGGTTTTTTGGCTAGTAAACCTTGAAAAGGAGGTAAATCACCAGGAAGAACTTGATGTGATAACATGGCGAGTAAAGCTAGAGAGGAGCTCAAAGATTAAAAAATTTTGGACTTGGTTCCTGTGAAAACTGCGCCTAGGGCCCACAAGAAAAGGGAAAAAGAGGGGGGATGAAAAGGGGTTAGATTTAGATCTGAACTTGGGTCATTTCTAATATATAAGATTGGGGTCAGTAAGGCAACTCTACATGTTTTACTCTTGCCTACATGCACTGAAATACACACAAAAATGAACAAACAAAAGAACAGCAGCAGCAGAAGCAATTGCAGCAACAACAATAATAATAATAAATAAAATAAAATATAAAAAAAGAAGGAGAGAAAGAAGAATACAATCTTCATTGGTCCATGGAACAAATCAATGAATGAAAAAGATGCAATCTGAGTCTATATTCATATTTTCTCTCAAGGCTAGATGTTATGGGAGGTTTACCAATACCTTTCTTGGATAAGAGGTATGCTGTTGAAGAGTTTTCCTTTGCATTTGAATATCAATATGGATATCTTAAAATCCCTATTACACTGTCAGAATGTTTTAACCTAAAAGTTTAGTATCATAAATGCATACCTGACCTCTTTGTTATCTTATGTAAAATAAATTATGTAAATTATGTTACAAGTGGCACTATAGAACACAATCTCACTACAGTGGATGAAAGCTCTGAAATTGAATTCCTGCTTGAAATAGGCTACAACCTGTTCTCCAAAAATAAGTAAAAGATATGATGTTTTATTGCTGCTTGTTCTTCTGGCCTCTTGCTTCTACCTTGAACCCCATTAGCTCCTGCTTGCTTACTATTGACCATCGGATTATTTCCCCAGTGATAAAGGAAGGATTTTCTCACATTTTTTTCCCTCTAAGTGTAACGTGGATCTTTATAAGGAGAGCAATATTAGCTTCTAATTTCTTTTAGTCTCCGAATATATTGTCTTGATCTCGCAATAATACTGGCCGTATTAGTTCTCAAAGATGAACCATTGCAAAGTGGTTTCTGTACTATAAGTTGATTTTTCCCCTAAGATGCTTTTATAAGGAGTTGATTGTTGCATTATCATTAGGTAACAGTAAGGCCCTCATATGAGCGCTTTTTTAATGACTTGATTGTTGCCTTTAGCAGACAACAATGCGCGTAGTAAGGAATGTATTAAGGTGGATGTTCAAATCTTTGTAGTGAATTGTCAGGGGACGCTAGCAAACACACCCCAACTGCAACACGCGCGCGCGCGCGCACACCATAAACAGGCACACACTGCTGCATCCTTGCCCACAAAAAATAACACGGTCATAGATAAACCATTTTGAAATAATCTCTCTTTGACCTAACTTTGATGAAGCTCCTACTATTGTAGGGGTTGGGTACCATAATCCATTGATACTAGGATATGTTTTCCTTGACAAAATGTAGGGTGTCTAACACACTTGAACACGAAACATATGTCCATCTATGTCCGACATTTACTAATATGCTATTCATTTCCTTTTGGACAGACATTAATTCTTTCTATAGATCATTTTAATAAATTGGGTTGTCTCATATATTAGAGTGACTTTATAAACACATCTTGCTTTCTGAGTCCGTGATGACTGCAAATAGCTTGCTTTTGAGTAGGTGAGCTGGATTAGCAAATAACAAAATGAGAAAAAATAAATGAACTTATTTATTAATCAGGAGAGGACTTGTTAGCTAGGTTAGCAGATACTTCAGATCTCCATACCACACTTCCATTAGCTCAGTTTTTATTGAATTCTACAATTAGTGTTAGACAATTTTTACATATAAAGCTAGCCTATTAATGCCTACATAACTGGGTGTTTGAAAATTCAGGAATACAAAGACAAGTTAAAGATCGCCAAGATTGATCACGATGCAAATCCCCATGTAATTGAGGAGTACAAAGTATATGGTTTGCCATGTTTGATTCTCTTCAAAGATGGGAAAGAGGTTCCACAAAGTCGACGGAAGGAGCAATTACAAAGGTTAAGCTGAAAGAATACTTGGACTCCTACTTGGGTCTACAACTGTTGTCTAATTGACTCCTTTGTATATCAGTATATTTTTGTAAACTTTGATGATTTAATTTATCTGAGAAGCTGTAAACTACTCGGCTTCATATGTCAGAGAAATCTGTGAAAATGGTGTATATCAATTAAATTTGAAATCTTCCCATGGAAATTATGTATAGCGTAACTTGAGAATGGACAATGACCTGAATTTCTGCAGCCTCAAGCTTTTCTGGGTTCTGAAATGAGCATCTAATGGGAGATTGTATTGAAGCTTTGCCTGCATGTCTTATTTTGCAGTGTAAAGCCTGAAATGGGCTACCTTCATGAATTTTCTTCTAGCTGTTGAACTTTGGAAATTTATATACTTGATTCCTCATTAACTGAAAACATTCACCTTATAGCACCCTAAACTATTTTATGTTAGAGAATCCACAAGGCAGTTTGGGGTGTTCTCTCTTTCTTTAGTTTAGACTAACTATCAGATGACTGTTTTCAGGTGATGCACAACACTCGCTAGTTTCTCCGCATATGCCAGCTAGGAGGTTAACGATCTTGGTGAGAAACAGGACATCAGCATGTCCGTGTGGTAGCTCCAGCCAATGAGAGTTGGCCGTGTGGCAATAAATGAACTTGTTAGTTGTTATTAATCACGGAGGTTGCAGAGGATCAGAGGAGTTTGATGAAAGAGAAAGTTGATGAGGTTGCAGTAACACGTGGCCAATTCTCATTGGTTGAAGTTACCACATGGACATGCTGATGTGGTGCCTTAACTGCACTGGATACTTTCTAAACGCGAAAACATATCTCAAAGATGCCTGAATTGTATCGCGAATGCTTTACCAGTATCCAACATCTTTACTGATATCTGGCAGTATACTGGCGGATCCTCTCTTGTCTAAGACTTGTTATTTTCTACAACATTACAATAATTCTTATGTATTAAAATAACAAATGAACAAGACAATAGTTTAGCCGAATTGTACCCTTGCAGGAATGGATGGTCTAAGTAAGATTGTAGAAAGCACGCCAGAAGTCCCGCTCGAATCCTCATTTTTGTTCAATCGATCTCCAGTCACTAGATAGTCGAGATATGAAAGACGTAAATGTATACCTGACAGCGGACCAAATGAGAGTAACGATGAATACGCGCCGATTTCCTCAGGAAGCGACACAGGGTCGAACGAGGAACACTCAGTCTGCTATTAGTGTCCAACTGTCAATCTCCAATCCAGTGATCTTACCAAAATATGATAAGTGTGTCCATTCTCAATGAACACTCTTAACCCCATACAACTGAACATCAATAAAGCATCAGCTGCAATCCAACCACCATCACTTCTCTATCTTTGATGACCACATCATCTAACATATAACATAGAAAATTCTGTGACAGTGCTATGTACTTTATATCAATATCGTTATAGTGTTGAAAATCAGTCACCCTTTGAGATTTCGAATCCAACTAGACCCTGGTGTTTTCTTAACTTCTCTATCTCCCATAAGCTCTCTAACCCTATCCACTCCATCCCAATTTCTCTTATCAGCATAAATGTTCGACAAAAGAACATACGTCGAAGGATCATTGTTCTCCAATGCAAGAGCTTTCTCTGCTGCTCTCTTCCCAGTCTCCACATCTCCATGAACCTTACAAGCAGCAAGTAAAGTCTGCCACACTAAAACCCCAGCTCGAAAAGGCATGCTTAGTATCAAAGATTCTGCTTCTTCAATTTTCCCTGCTTTACCTAGCAAATCAACCATACAAGCATAGTGATCTTCACCTGGGTCTATACCAAAATTATCTTTCATGGATTTGAAATATCTCCATCCTTCGTCTATAAACCCTCCTTGGCTACAAGCATATAAAATGCAAATGAACGTTATATGGTTTGGTTCAACTTGTTCGAGATCATCTCACAAAAACATTGAGTGATTCTTGAATAAGTCCATTCTCAGCAAATCCTTTGATTAATGTAGTCCATGAAACATTGCATCTCTCTTTCATTACTTGAAACACCTTTGTTGCTTCTTCCATGGATCCACATTTTGCATACATGTCAATAAGCATCGACACATACATCCACGCCATTTCCTAGTTTAACCCTAAATCCATGAGCCTTTCTTCCCTCTTCTATTGAAGCTAAGTTTGAGCATGCATTCAATGCAGTAGCCATAGTGAACTTATTAGGCATTACGCCTACCAGCTTCATTCTAAAGCAACAATGCATATCAAGCGCCATTAGGTTGCTCGCAATCTAGGCACCGGCTGCCATCTGGGTCCATGAAACAACATCTCTCAACGCATTTCATCAAATGCTATAAACCCGTAATCCAAATTCCTATTCTTTAAGTACATATCTACCAAAGAATTACCAACACAAATATCTTCCATAAATCCACACTTCAAAATTTGTGCATGCACTAGTGTTCCACTAACCAAACTAGAGGAAGCTATCGCTAACCCGGTCAACACGCTACTAAAAGAGTACTCATCAGGGTCCACCTTCTCTCATCATCCTACACCAAAACCCCAAACCCTCAAACAATCAAGCTCCAAAAGCCCGCAATCATCGAGTTCCAAGAAACCACATCCTTAATCCTACACTTTTCGAAAAACTCAACTGCATCTTCCAACCTCTGGTTCCTTATCAAACCCATGAGAAAAGCATTGCACAAGAACACATTCGACTCAAACCCAAGCTTAACAACTTGGGCAAACACGTGTCTAGCACAATGAAGGTCATCAATGAGCGAGCTGGCATGCAGAGCACTGACGAGTGTGAACTCATTGGGCCACAATCCAGCCTGATACATGCGAATAAATAGCGAAATCGCGGCGTAGGTGGTGGGGCTTGGACGAGGCCCGCGATAGAAGCGACCAAGAGACGAGGTTTCGTTGGGGCATTTCATCGAACAGTTGGAGGGGCTGACTAAGGTTTGGAGAACACTTGAAGTACATATTGAGGAGGTGGTTTTGGAGGAAGAGGGAGGAGGAGAGGAGGGGTAGTTTTAGGAGGTGGGCATGGATGGTGGTGCCGAGGAGGAGGTTGGAGGATCGGGCGCAGGTTTGGAGGCGGTGGGCTGGGTTTCGGATTTGGGTTTCTAGGGCTTGGGAGAGGGTTGAGGGAGGAAATGAACGGAGGAGGAATTTTGGGATTGAGGATGATGAAGAGGAGAGCATAGGGGGTTTTGGGTTTTTGGTGTTTTGAGGCGGTATGAGATGGCGCGAAGAGGAGGAGGATGAGTTTGTGTTTGAAAAATGGGGGTTGAAATTGGACAAGGGGAGTTTTGAGATAATAAAGTTGGCTTAATTGCACTTAAGTACCCTATAGTTCCCCAACTTTGCACTTATATACCCAATTCACACTTTTGTTGTATGTGTGCTCGAATTTAACCTCCAATTTTCTGCTCACTAAAACCTTAATCCCTGTCACAATACTATCATCCAGATCATTGCAATCCTTAATAGAAATAAGACCATTCGTAACTGCTTTCGAGTAATATTTTCAGTTGCACGAATTTGAAGCCTTTGTCCTAGCAATACTTTAGCCTGATGTAAATAGCCCAAAATTCAGTCTTTTTGATCGAGCAAGTACCGATTATAGAGAAATCCTACAATTAGTTGCATGAACCAATAGTATGTGTGTATTCACTGTTCAGTGGGCCCCACAACCAAAAAGATTATTTATATATTTTAATAAACAATGTTATTTCATGAAGTCCACTACTGAATAAAGAGATATTATTGATGAATAGTAGAATTTCTCTAAAACTAGGGATATAAAGGATCTCTATCTAACATATTTTGATTTAAGAGTCTAATATCAAACTACAGTAGATTTAAGGGATCAATATTTAAAAGGGTTTTTAGATATTAGTCTCTTAAATCTTCAATAATTCCATATTAGTTCTTGGACGTTGTACTAGTCCCTCAAATCTTATAGGATCATGTTTCAGCTAAAAAAATACAATCATGGTCGGATTAACTTCTAGTTGATTTCAAAGATTTATCAAATTACCCCTTGTAATGGTTCAAATGTCGACGGAAGATGCTATCGCTTAGAGGAGAAATTAAGAAGATTATATAGGTCATAGAGGATTATGATTGTTGTGAAGCTCGATTTGAGTTATGGTTTCTTTGACTGTTGTTGGACTTAACAAAAGTGTAAAATAGTTACTTTGGCTATAATCATTAGATTTAACAAAATATTCCCTTTAAATGTAATGTGAGTTAATTAGAGAGACAACTTTGCAAGACCATATAAGATTTGAGGGACTAACATAGAATTATTGAAGATGAAAGCGACTAATACCTTAAAAAAAACCCTATTTAAAACATGTCCTCAAAATAACAAACCAACCCAACGGTCCAAATGTCGTCTTTCCCTCTTCAGCGGACCCCACCATCCTTCTCCAAAAACTCACACGAGAAAGCAAACTCCTCTCTCTCTCTCTCTCCAATGGCGTCTTCAACTCGTCGATGATCAAAATCCCTTCCCCGACGAATCCAATGTCTTTCCTCAACCGCTCTCCCAACGCCCCTCTCTCGATCGCCAAGATCGCCGCCGTCCTAACCTTAACCGCCGTTGCCGTCGCTCGATTCGCCGTCCCCTACTCGATCGCCGCCCTATCCTCCGCCATTCCCCTTCTCCGCTTCTTCCTCGAGCCGCCGTACCTCTTCATCACCGTCCACCTCATCATCGTCGCCATCTGGAAGCTCTCCGACCAAAACCTCCTCAAAAACCCTAACGACAATGTGACGCCGTCAAAGACGGCATCGGCCGATATATGGGTCGAATCGGACGCGGCTACGCCTGTTTCGGCCTCGAAGTCCGAGGAATCGTGCGTGACGACGGATTCGGACGAGAACTCGGCGGTTTCTTCTCGGTTTGAGAGTGATGACGTGGCGGCGCATCTGAGCGACACGTGGAGGACTGTCGTGCTGAAGAAGAGCTCCACGTGGGAGAGATCGAGCGAGGCGGCGGTGGGGGTGGCGGAGAGGGAGCGGTGAGGAGGTCGGCGACGATGAAGGAGTGGCCGGCGGCGGTGGAGGGGAATGAGGAGTTGGATCGGAGGTTCGAGGAGTTCATTAAGAAGAGCTACGATCAGATTAGGTCTTATTGATTCTTGATTCTCTCTTCGTTTTGGTGCTTTGTGGTGGATTAAGGACCGGTTAAAATGCAGGTAATCTCTTGGAAAAATCTAAAATTTTCTACATACAGTGGATTTGCTGGAACTGGTAATTTGTTCATTGTGTGAATGTTTGTAGCGGGAGCATTTTAGTCATTAAATTTTCAAATCAGAAGTAAAGATTTTACGATTGTAAATAAACAACACTCGATTTGCAATGGAAAATTTGAATTTTGTTCAGACAAAAAGTACAAACCTGAAACAGTTTCAGCAACTAATCAGACATTGTTACGGATTTGGAAAAATAAACTTCCTATAATAAAAGTACTGATAGCTACCATGGACTTGATATTAACTACCACAAGAAATTTATCATAGGCATTTGTTGCATGCAACATCTGTTACATTTACAATTACATCATGCCAAACAGAACACTTGAGATGAGTTTGACACATTGTTTGAGTTTTGATTTGCTTGTGAGAAGGATTAGGAAGAGGAGCTGTTCTTTCTTTCTGCTTCATTTATTTTAGCGTTATTTTATTCTGCTTCATATATTTAGTTAGGATACAAATTTAATAAAGAAAAATGTTTTTTTATGATCTAGAATATAAAATTTTGATATTTGTTTGATACATTAATGATTATGTTGATCTATGTACTCGCTTACCTGATCGCAGAGTGGGGATAAGGAGCGGTCTTTTTCATCATCTTTTTTTTACTGAAGAATCTAAATAAAATTACTAGAAATTGGTATCTTGTGGGGTTCAAGTTTTGAAGAAAAAAAATTACCGTGTCCGGTTGATCCTCGCTCCCTTTTTCATGTATTTGGTTTAACTTATTTCATACAGTGGGTGATTGATATAGAAACGTTGTTGATTGCAGGTTTTCTATTTTCATTTAAATGTACAACATCAATGGTGGGAATGGGCATCTCCACTTTAGGCTGGTAGTGATGGGTGATATGAGAAGGGTATACTACTTTCTCGGTAGCTTTTTCCCCTTCTCTCTGCCCGTTGGCTATGTTAGCTACATGTTTACCATTGTTGCATTACAATTTACATATGTTAATGATCTGAACTATGTTATATATTAATACTGTGCTAATCACTGTATCCACTAATTAGTGAATTAAATGAATACAAGGTAAAACTCCAAATCCTCTATAATTCTCAAGTTAAAACTTCTCCTTGACCATATCTGGTACCTAAGTTTCTTCTCTCCTTTAACACATGTTGGATTGCAAATGTCCGTGAACAGAGATGAATCAGGCTAATCTATGTGGATTATTGACTAAAAGGATTAATCTTAAATTTAGTTGTGAATCCAAACATATTTAATCATATATTTGTTCTTCCAATGCGAGGATAATCTCATATCACCACAACTTTGGAGTTTTGGTGTACTATTTGAATTTTACTGGTTAAGAATTCTTAAGTGGATTAAAGAAAAGATACCGCCAATGAGTCCAAATTCGCCCATGAAAGGGTCCTCAGCTTGTGGCGACATGCATTCATAAACTTATGAACGCTCACCTTCACCACAACTTCAGAGTTCTAATCAGTGGCAGGGACATTTGACAGAATATATTTTTGTAAACTTTGATGATTTAATTTATCTGAGAAGCTGTAAACTACTCGGCTTCATATGTCAGAGAAATCTGTGAAAATGGTGTATATCAATTAAATTTGAAATCTTCCCATGGAAATTATGTATAGCGTAACTTGAGAATGGACAATGACCTGAATTTCTGCAGCCTCAAGCTTTTCTGGGTTCTGAAATGAGCATCTAATGGGAGATTGTATTGAAGCTTTGCCTGCATGTCTTATTTTGCAGTGTAAAGCCTGAAATGGGCTACCTTCATGAATTTTCTTCTAGCTGTTGAACTTTGGAAATTTATATACTTGGATTCCTCATTAACTGAAAACATTCACCTTATAGCACCCTAAACTATTTTATGTTAGAGAATCCACAAGGCAGTTTGGGGTGTTTTCTCTTTCTTTAGTTTAGACTAACTATCAGATGACTGTTTTCAGGTGATGCACAACACTCGCTAGTTTCTCCGCATATGCCAGCTAGGAGGTTAACGATCTTGGTGAGAAACAGGACATCAGCATGTCCGTGTGGTAGCTCCAGCCAATGAGAGTTGGCCGTGTGGCAATAAATGAACTTGTTAGTTGTTATTAATCACGGAGGTTGCAGAGGATCAGAGGAGTTTGATGAAAGAGAAAGTTGATGAGGTTGCAGTAACACGTGGCCAATTCTCATTGGTTGAAGTTACCACATGGACATGCTGATGTGGTGCCTTAACTGCACTGGATACTTTCTCGAAACGCGAAAACATATCTCAAAGATGCCTGAATTGTATCGCGAATGCTTTACCAGTATCCAACATCTTTACTGATATCTGGCAGTATACTGGCGGATCCCTCTCTTGTCTAAGACTTGTTATTTTCTACAACATTACAATAATTCTTATGTATTAAAATAACAAATGAACAAGACAATAGTTTAGCCGAATTGTACCCTTGCAGGAATGGATGGTCTAAGTAAGATTGTAGAAAGCACGCCAGAAGTCCCGCTCGAATCCTCATTTTTGTTCAATCGATCTCCAGTCACTAGATAGTCGAGATATGAAAGACGTAAATGTATACCTGACAGCGGACCAAATGAGAGTAACGATGAATACGTGCCGATTTCCCTCAGGAAGCGACACAGGGGTCGAACGAGGAACACTCAGTCTGCTATTAGTGTCCAACTGTCAATCTCCAATCCAGTGATCTTATCAAAATATGATAAGTGTGTCCATTCTCAATGAACACTCTTAACCCCATACAACTGAACATCAATAAAGCATCAGCTGCAATCCAACCACCATCACTTCTCTATCTTTGATGACCACATCATCTAACATATAACATAGAAAATTCTGTGACAGTTCTATGTACTTTATATCAATATCGTTATAGTGTTGAAAATCAATCACCCTTTGAGATCTCGAATCCAACTAGACCCTGGTGTTTTCTTCACTTCTCTATCTCCCATAAGCTCTCTAACCCTATCCACTCCATCCCAATTTCTCTTATCAGCATAAATGTTCGACAAAAGAACATACGTCGAAGGATCATTGTTCTCCAATGCAAGAGCTTTCTCTGCTGCTCTCTTCCCAGTCTCCACATCTCCATGAACCTTACAAGCAGCAAGTAAAGTCTGCCACACTAAAACCCCAGCTCGAAAAGGCATGCTTAGTATCAAAGATTCTGCTTCTTCAATTTTCCCTGCTTTTCCTAGCAAATCAACCATACAAGCATAGTGATCTTCACCTGGGTCTATACCAAAATTATCTTTCATGGATTTGAAATATCTCCATCCTTCGTCTATAAACCCTCCTTGGCTACAAGCATATAAAATGCAAATGAACGTTATATGGTTTGGTTCAACTTGCTCCGAGATCATCTCGTCAAAAACATTGAGTGATTCTTGAATAAGTCCATTCTCAGCAAATCCTTTGATTAATGTAGTCCATGAAACATTGCATCTCTCTTTCATTACTTGAAACACCTTTGTTGCTTCTTCCATGGATCCACATTTTGCATACATGTCAATAAGTGCGTTATCGACACATACATCCACGTCATTTCCTAGTTTAACCCTAAATCCATGAGCCTTTCTTCCCTCTTCTATTGAAGCTAAGTTTGAGCATGCATTCAATGCAGTAGCCATAGTGAACTTATTAGGCATTACGCCTACCAGCTTCATTCGAGTAACAATATCAAGCGCTTTCGCGGGCTGCCCGCAATCTAGGCACCCGGCTGCCATCTGGGTCCATGAAACAACATCTCTCAACGTCATTTCATCAAATGCTATAAACCCGTAATCCAAATTCCTGTTCTTTAAGTACATATCTACCAAAGAATTACCAACACAAATATCTTCCATAAATCCACACTTCAAAATTTGTGCATGCACTAGTGTTCCACTAACCAAACTAGAGGAAGCTATCGCTAACCCGGTCAACACGCTACTAAAAGAGTACTCATCAGGGTCCACCCCTTCTCTCATCATCCTACACCAAAACCCCCAAACCCTCGAACAATCAAGCTCCAAAAAGCCCGCAATCATCGAGTTCCAAGAAACCACATCCTTAATCCTACACTTTTCGAAAAACTCAACTGCATCTTCCAACCTCTGGTTCCTTATCAAACCCATGAGAAAAGCATTGCACAAGAACACATTCGACTCAAACCCAAGCTTAACAACTTGGGCAAACACGTGTCTAGCACAATGAAGGTCATCAATGAGCGAGCTGGCATGCAGAGCACTGACGAGTGTGAACTCATTGGGCCACAATCCAGCCTGATACATGCGAATAAATAGAGAAATCGCGGCGTAGGGGTGGTGGGCTTGGACGAGGCCCGCGATAGAAGCGGACCAAGAGACGAGGTTTCGTTGGGGCATTTCATCGAACAGTTGGAGGGGCTGACTAAGGTTTGGAGAACACTTGAAGTACATATTGAGGAGGTGGTTTTGGAGGAAGAGGGAGGAGGAGAGGAGGGGGAGTTTTAGGAGGTGGGCATGGATGGTGGTGCCGAGGAGGAGGTTGGAGGATCGGGCGCAGGTTTGGAGGCGGTGGGCGAAGGTTTCGATTTGGGTTTCTAGGGCTTGGGAGAGGGTTGAGGGAGGAAATGAACGGAGGAGGAATTTTGGGATTGAGGATGATGAAGAGGAGAGCATAGGGGGTTTTGGGTTTTTGGTGTTTTGAGGCGGTATGAGATGGCGCGAAGAGGAGGAGGATGAGTTTGTGTTTGAAAAATGGGGGTTGAAATTGGACAAGGGGAGTTTTGAGATGATAAAGTTGGCTTAATTGCACTTAAGTACCCTATACTTCCCCTCCTTTGCACTTATATACCCAATTCACACTTTTGTTGTATGTGTGCTCGAATTTAACCTCCAAGTTTCTGCTCACTAAAACCTTAATCCCTGTCACAATACTATCATCCAGATCATTGCAATCCTTAATAGAAATAAGACCATTCGTAACTGCTTTCGAGTAATATTTTCAGTTGCACGAATTTGAAGCCTTTGTCCTAGCAATACTTTAGCCTGATGTAAATAGCCCAAAATTCAGTCTTTTGATCGAGCAAGTACCGATTATAGAGAAATCCTACAATTAGTTGCATGAACCAATAGTATGTGTCTATCCACTGGCTTTTTGTAGTGGAGAGAATCTAAATCCGCTAAGTATATGATAATTTTGGGGCAGTATCTAAATTTGTCATTACGTAAAGTTTGTAATACTTTTGTGACTTTATTTGAAAACTCTTAGTGCTTAGTTAAACATAATGGAAGTCCATGATATTGGATAAATTTGTATTAATATATGATAGTTTCTGTTTGGCTAAATATCAGAAACAACCCTCGTAACTCTGGATGATTATCAGGAAACCTCCCTTAACGTTGAAAATAGCAGGAAACCCTCATTAAGTATAGGGATTATCAAAAAAACTCCCTTTAACTTTCAAATTTTATCAGAAATCTCTCTTAACTTTGATATTTTATCAGAAAACCCCCTAAAGTAGGGTTTTTTTTATAAAGCTCAAAGTTGAAGGGGGTTTTTCTAATAACCCCTAAACTTAAGGTGGGTTTGGTGATATTTTAAATGTTAAGGGGGGTTTTCTGATAATCGTCCAAAGTTAAGGGGGGTTTTATGATATTTAGCCTTTCTGTTTATTTGAAAGTTTGCAGCAGTTTTCTCTGTCAAAATTCCTGATTGTTCATGACAGTTTCATGAAATTTACTCTTCAAAAAGTTCATCGGATCGCAGAGAATGAAATATAATCTTTGAACACAAGACTGAGCATTCAATAGTAATAGATAAAAGAGCATAGTTATAGAACAAACTCTGAATGTGGTTCTTGTCCAACAATTAAAAATCTAAAGCTTCTTCAACCATAGGAAGTCCTCAACCATACAATCTGTGTAGTATGCATTTGTGAAAGGCTTAGCAGACTGAAAGCGTCAAATTGGTGGTTGAGCCTAGATTTAGGTTAGGCACAAGGGACTCCCGTGCTAAGGCTTTGCTTCGATCCAATGTGTGGTATTTCTGGTTGTAGTAGTTGATGATCCTTTGCCAAATTGTCAGACTTATAGTGGGTATTTGTTTACTTGAACCTCTTTGATGCCATAAATAATGTGCAGTTTTCTTACTCTGAAATGAGCAGGCATGCCAAGAAAATTAGGGTGGCTTGAAAATGATTACAGAGTGGTCCTTGTACTGAGAGCTATGACTTTGGGGTAACCTGCCAATATTTGCAGGCCTGCAGAGTGTGGTGGACATGGTTAATGCAAGGTTATGGAAGATTAGGGGCTTTTTGGCCCAAAGAATTCCATTTAGAATCCTGACATTTTTATAAATCAAAGAAATTCCAAACCTTTTTTTTTTTTTTGGTAACGAGGGAACCGACTAGTCAGGGCACCTGATATCCAGGAAGCAAACCCGAGTTCGAGCCCAGACCCAGCTGTAACTGGGGATTGGAGCAGGAAAAGACCTGCGTCCCAGGCCACTGGATAGTGGGTAATTTCCAACTTGAGAGAAGAGTTTCTTTTCCTAGCAAATCAACCATACAAGCATAGTGATCTTCACCTGGGTCTATACCAAAATTATCTTTCATGGATTTGAAATATCTCCATCCTTCGTCTATAAACCCTCCTTGGCTACAAGCATATAAAATGCAAATGAACGTTATATGGTTTGGTTCAACTTGCTCGAGATCATCTCGCAAAAACATTGAGTGATTCTTGAATAAGTCCATTCTCAGCAAATCCTTTGATTAATGTAGTCCATGAAACATTGCATCTCTCTTTCATTACTTGAAACACCTTTGTTGCTTCTTCCATGGATCCACATTTTGCATACATGTCAATAAGTGCGTTATCGACACATACATCCACGCCATTTCCTAGTTTAACCCTAAATCCATGAGCCTTTCTTCCCTCTTCTATTGAAGCTAAGTTTGAGCATGCATTCAATGCAGTAGCCATAGTGAACTTATTAGGCATTACGCCTACCAGCTTCATTCGAGTAACAATATCAGCGCTTTCAGGGCTGCCCGCAATCTAGGCACCGGCTGCCATCCGGGTCCATGAAACAACATCTCTCAACGTCATTTCATCAAATGCTATAAACCCGTAATCCAAATTCCTGTTCTTTAAGTACATATCTACCAAAGAATTACCAACACAAATATCTTCCATAAATCCACACTTCAAAATTTGTGCATGCACTAGTGTTCCACTAACCAAACTAGAGGAAGCTATCGCTAACCCGGTCAACACGCTACTAAAGAGTACTCATCAGGGTCCACCTTCTCTCATCATCCTACACCAAAACCCCCAAACCCTCGAACAATCAAGCTCCAAAAGCCCCAATCATCGAGTTCCAAGAAACCACATCCTTAATCCTACACTTTTCAAAAACTCAACTGCATCTTCCAACCTCTGGTTCCTTATCAAACCCATGAGAAAAGCATTGCACAAGAACACATTCGACTCAAACCCAAGCTTAACAACTTGGGCAAACACGTGTCTAGCACAATGAAGGTCATCAATGAGCGAAGGCATGCAGCACCGACGAGTGTGAACTCATTGGGCCACAATCCAGCCTGATACATGCGAATAAATAGAGAAATCGCGGCGTAGGGGTGGTGGGTTGGACGAGGCCCGCGATAGAAGCGGACCAAGAGACGAGGTTTCGTTGGGGCATTTCATCGAACAGTTGGAGGGGCTGACTAAGGTTTGGAGAACACTTGAAGTACATATTGAGGAGGTGGTTTTGGAGGAAGAGGGAGGAGGGAGTTTTAGGAGGTGGGCATGGATGGTGGTGCCGAGGAGGAGGTTGGAGGATCGGGCGCAGGTTTGGAGGCGGTGGGCGGTTTCGATTTGGGTTTCTAGGGCTTGGGAGAGGGTTGAGGGAGGAAATGAACGGAGGAGGAATTTTGGGATTGAGGATGATGAAGAGGAGAGCATAGGGGTTTTGGGTTTTGGTGTTTTGAGGCGGTATGAGATGGCGCGAAGAGGAGGAGGATGAGTTTGTGTTTGAAAAATGGGGTTGAAATTGGACAAGGGAGTTTTGAGATGATAAAGTTGGCTTAATTGCACTTAAGTACCCTATACTTCCCTCCTTTGCACTTATATACCCAATTCACACTTTTGTTGTATGTGTGCTCGAATTTAACCTCCAAGTTTCTGCTCACTAAAACCTTAATCCCTGTCACAATACTATCATCCAGATCATTGCAATCCTTAATAGAAATAAGACCATTCGTAACTGCTTTCGAGTAATATTTTCAGTTGCACGAATTTGAAGCCTTTGTCCTAGCAATACTTTAGCCTGATGTAAATAGCCCAAAATTCAGTCTTTTTGATCGAGCAAGTACCGATTATAGAGAAATCCTACAATTAGTTGCATGAACCAATAGTATGCGTGTATTCACTGTTCAGTGGGCCCCACAACCAAAAAGATTATTTATATATTTTAATAAACAATGTTATTTCATGAAGTCCACTACTGAATAAAGAGATATTATTGATGAATAGTAGAATTTCTCTAAAACTAGGGATATAAAGGATCTCTATCGCAACATATTTTGGATTTAAGAGTCTAATATCAAACTACAGTAGATTTAAGGGATCAATATTTAAAAGGGTTTTTTTAGATATTAGTCTCTTAAATCTTCAATAATTCCATATTAGTTCTTGGACGTTGTACTAGTCCCTCAAATCTTATAGGATTATGTTTCAGTTAAAAAAAATACAATCATGGTCGGATTAACTTCTAGCCAGATTTCAGCATTTATCAAATTACCCCTTGTAATGGTTCAAATGCTGGACGGGAAGATGCTATCGTTTAGAGGAGAAATTAAGAAGATTATATAGGTCATAGAGGATTATGATTGTTGTGAAGCTCAGATTTGAGTTATGGTTTCTTTTACTGTTGTTGGACTTAACAAAAGTGTAAAATAGTTACTTTGGCTATAATCATTAGATTTGACAAAATATTCCCTTTAAATGTAATGTGAGTTAATTAGAGAGACAATTTTGCAAGACCATATAAGATTTGAGGGACTAACATAGAATTATTGAAGATGAAAGCGACTAATACCTTAAAAAAAACCCTATTTAAAACATGTCCTCAAAATAACAAACCAACCCAACGGTCCAAATGTCGTCTTTCCCTCTTCAGCGGACCCCACCATCCTTCTCCAAAAACTCACACGAGAACGCAAACTCCTCTCTCTCTCTCTCTCTCTCCAATGGCGTCTTCAACTCGTCGATGATCAAAATCCCTTCGCCGACGAATCCAATGTCTTTCCTCAACCGCTCTCCCAACGCCCCTCTCTCGATCGCCAAGATCGCCGCCATCCTAACCCTAACCGCCGTCGCCGTCCCTCGGTTCGCCGTCCCCTACTCGATCGCCACCCTATCCTCCGCCATTCCCCTTCTCCGCTTCTTCCTCGAGCCGCCGTACCTCTTCATCACCGTCCACCTCATCATTGTCGCCATCTGGAAGCTCTCCGACCAAAACCGCCTCAAAAACCCTAACGACAATGTGACGCCGTCAAAGACGGCATCGGCCGATATATCGGTCGAACCGGACGCGGCTACGCCGATTTCGGCCTCGAAGTCCGCGGAATCGTGCGTGACGACGGATTCGGACGAGAACTCGGCGGTTTCTTCTCGGTTTGAGAGTGATGACGTGGCGGCGGATCTGAGCGACACGTGGAGGACTGTCGTGCTGAAGAAGAGCTCCACGTGGGAGAGATCGAGCGAGGCGGCGGCGGGGGTTGCCGGAGAGGGAGCGGTGAGGAGGTCGGCGACGATGAAGGAGTGGCCGGCGGCGGTGGAGGGGAATGAGGAGTTGGATCGGAGGTTCGAGGAGTTCATTAAGAAGAACTACGATCAGATTAGGTCTTATTGATTCTTGATTCTCTCTTCGTTTTGGTGCTTTGTGGTGGATTAAGGACCGGTTAAAATGCAGGTAATCTCTTGGAAAAATCTAAAATTTTCTACATACAGTGGATTTGCTGGAACTGGTAATTTGTTCATTGTGTGAATGTTTGTAGCGGGAGCATTTTAGTCATTAAATTTTCAAATCAGAAGTATAGATTTTACGATTGTAAATAAACAACACTCGATTTGCAATGGAAAATTTGAATTTTGTTCAGACAAAAAGTACAAACCTGAAACAGTTTCAGCAACTAATCAGACATTGTTACGGATTTGGAAAAATAAACTTCCTATAATAAAAGTACTGATAGCTACCATGGACTTGATATTAACTACCACAAGAAATTTATCATAGGCATTTGTTGCATGCAACATTTGTTACATTTACAATTACATCATGCCAAACAGAACACTTGAGATGAGTTTGACACATTGTTTGAGTTTTGATTTGCTTGTGAGGAGGATTAGGAAGAGGAGCTGTTCTTTCTTTCTGCTTCATTTATTTTAGCGTTATTTTCTTCTGCTTCATATATTTAGTTAGGATACAAATTTAATAAAGAAAAATGTTTTTTTTTATGATCTAGAATATAAAATTTTGATATTTGTTTGATACATTAATGATTATGTTGATCTATGTACTCGCTTACCTGATCGCAGAGTGGGGATAAGGAGCGGTCTTTTTCATCATCTTTTTTTTACTGAGGAATCTAAATAAAATTACTAGAAATTGGTATCTTGTGGGGTTCAAGTTTTGAATAAAAAAAATTACCGTGTCTGGTTGATCCTTGCTCCCTTTTTCATGTATTTGGTTTAACTTATTTCATACAGTGGGTGATTGATATAGAAACGTTGTTGATTGCAGGTTTTCTATTTTCATTTAAATGTACAACATCAATGGTGGGAATGGGCATCTCCACTTTAGGCTGGTAGTGATGGGTGATATGAGAAGGGTATACTACTTTCTCGGTAGCTTTTTCCCCTTCTCTCTGCCCGTTGGCTATGTTAGCTACATGTTTACCATTGTTGCATTACAATTTACATATGTTAATGATCTGAACTATGTTATATATTAATACTGTGCTAATCACTGTATCCACTAATTAGTGAATTAAATGAATACAAGGTAAAACTCCAAATCCTCTATAATTCTCAAGTTAAAAACTTCTCCTTGACCATATCTGGTACGAAGTTTCTTCTCTCCTTTAACACATGTTGGATTGCAAATGTCCGTGAACAGAGATGAATCAGGCTAATCTATGTGGATTATTGACTAAAAAGGATTAATCTTAAATTTAGTTGTGAATCCAAACATATTTAATCATATATTTGTTCTTCCAATGCGAGGATAAATCTCATATCACCACAACTTTGGAGTTTTGGTGTACTATTTGAATTTTACTGGTTAAGAATTCTTAAGTGGATTAAAGAAAAGATACCGCTCAATGAGTCCAAATTCGGCCCATGAAAGGGTCCTCAGCTTGTGGCGACATGCGATTCATAAACTTATGAACGTTCACCTTCACCACAACTTCAGAGTTCTAATCAGTGGCAGGGACATTTGACAGAATATATATGTGCTAGGAATTAGTGAGTGTAGGAAATTGGTGTATTGTGCTTCATAGAGCATTGAGCTAGGGAACATGTGTGCTAAATTATGAGAAATCTGCATGAATGAAAGGGCTTTTCTTATGAAAAATGATCAGAGAGGAGGAAGATATTATTATGCTCTGAATTTTGTCAGCTGAACCAGATAGCTTGCAGTGATGATGTATTTTTCCACCTGAGATACTAGCATATTAGCGAGACTTTTACTTTTTTGACTAGATTCTTGCATTTGCTTAGTGTTTTGTCGAAGCTACGATTTGTGGGATAAGTTGATCGTCATATGCATAATATAATAGATTTTAACGACATAATAGCTATGAGTGGATCTGGGTGGCTAAATCTGTCCTCTTTATTATGCAATTGTCCCTGCAAATATAATAATCCTAATTGATTTCTTCTTCTTTACCTTTTAAATCTTTTGCTTTGAGCATCATTTGGAAGCCTGAGCCACTTTATGACTCAATGGTTGCTTTATCTCCTTTCATCTTGACAAAGCATCTTAGTATCCTTTTATATACTATTGTTTAGTGTGGTCAACAACATAAAAGAGTGAATCTTTGAAAAAGAATCAAATCTCTAATTAATGACTTTCACTGTGGAGATTATAGTTCTTATTCTTTTGTGAGAACCTCAAGCTTCCTTCTACTGTGAAAGAAAATTTGTGCTGATCAGTTGCAATCAAGGACAATAACTTTCAACTGCTGTACGTACGATCTTCTTGTTACTTCTGTTCTTAACAAATATCCTGCAGATAAAATTTCTATGTCGCCATCCGTTGTCAAGCAACTTTTTTCGCGTATTGGATCCTTATCCTGTTTGTGATCAAACTGTCCTTACTCTATGAAGGACCGGGTAGCTACTTCTTTTGGATTATATATGCACCATATGCTTCACAAGGCCTTGTACATGAGTGACATAACAAGATGGTAGGCCGTTGGCAGAGTTCCAAAATAAGAAGTTTGGCATATAGTTGTGCACATCCAACATTAATTGGCTTAACGTGAAAGCAAGAGAAAAACTTGAGCATGTTCTTCATAGTTTGTTAGACAAAGATATTTTAAACAGGTAGCACATTTGTATTAGGAAAGGGTAAGTTTCAAAACTGTCTAGAACTAGCAGGGTTTTTTTGCAAGAAACTATAATAAATTATATTTATTTGAGAAATTATCACAAGTGTTCAGATTAGCACAAAATTACACATGCAAGTATGAATTCGGATCCTCTCCACTGCAAAAAAAGTAGTAGAGAGACCACTACATTAAATCATTAATCATAGCCATTGATTTGTCTAATATGTGGTTATGATTCATTCTAAATCTAACACTTACCATATCCCTATTGATTTGCACTCATTTCCTAATTTACACTCAAAGACAAATTACAACCACCCATTAAATAAATTAATGGTTGTAATATAGTAGTGGTCTATCCACTGGCTTTTTTTTGTAGTGGAGAGAATCTAAATCCGCTAAGTATATGATAATTTTGGGGCAGTATCTAAATTTGTCATTACGTAAAGTTTGTAATACTTTTGTGACTTTATTTGAAAACTCTTAGTGCTTAGTTAAACATAATGGAAGTCCATGATATTGGATAAATTTGTATTAATATATGATAGTTTCTGTTTGGCTAAATATCAGAAACAACCCTCGTAACTCTGGATGATTATCAGGAAACCTCCCTTAACGTTGAAAATAGCAGGAAACCCTCATTAAGTATAGGGATTATCAAAAAAACTCCCTTTAACTTTCAAATTTTATCAGAAATCTCTCTTAACTTTGATATTTTATCAGAAAACCCCCTAAAGTAGGGTTTTTTTTATAAAGCTCAAAGTTGAAGGGGTTTTTCTAATAACCCCTAAACTTAAGGTGGGTTTGGTGATATTTTAAATGTTAAGGGGTTTTCTGATAATCGCCCAAAGTTAAGGGGTTTTATGATATTTAGCCTTTCTGTTTATTTGAAAGTTTGCAGCAGTTTTCTGTCAAAATTCCTGATTGTTCATGACAGTTTCATGAAATTTACTCTTCAAAAGTTCATCGGATCGCAGAGAATGAAATATAATCTTTGAACACAAGACTGAGCATTCAATAGTAATAGATAAAAGAGCATAGTTATAGAACAAACTCTGAATGTGGTTCTTGTCCAACAATTAAAAATCTAAAGCTTCTTCAACCATAGGAAGTCCTCAACCATACAATCTGTGTAGTATGCATTTGTGAAAGGCTTAGCAGACTGAAAGCGTCAAATTGGTGGTTGAGCCTAGATTTAGGTTAGGCACAAGGGACCCCCGTGCTAAGGCTTTGTTTCGATCCAATGTGTGGTATTTCTGGTTGTAGTAGTTGATGATCCTTGGCCAAATTGTCAGACTTGTAGTGGGTAGTTTTTACTTGAACCTCTTTGATGCCATAAATAATGGGCAGTTTTCTTACTCTGAAATGAGCAGGCATGCCAAGAAAATTAGGGTGGCTTGAAAATGATTACAGAGCGGTCCTTGTACTTAGAGCTATGACTTTGGGGGTAACCTGCCAATATTTGCAGGCCTGCAGAGTGTGGTGGAAATGGTTATTGCAAGTTTATGGAAGATTAGGGGCTGTTTGGCCCAAAGAATTCCATTTAGAATCCTGACATTTTTTATAAATCACAGAAATTCCAAACCCTTTCTTTTTGTTTTTTGGGTAACGAGGGAACCGACTAGTCAGGGCACCTGATATCCAGGAAGCAAACCCGAGTTCGAGCCCAGACCCAGCTGTAACTGGGGATTGGGGCAGGAAATGACCTGCGTCCCAGGCCACTGGATAGTGGGTAATTTCCAACTTGGAGAGAAGAGTTTATTTTCCTAGCAAATTTCTATTTTGTAGAGAAAAGTTTCTCGCAATTTTCTTTTTTCCTCTCTTTGTTTTCCACCAGAAGAATTTGTAGTGAGATTTTTGTTGTCACAAATATTTAGCTGGTGGACTCAAGATTTCAATGGATTTCTCCATCTGTTTATATCATTTGATAAGAAATCAGTAAAATTTTTTTATTTTTCACAGTGTTTAGGTCAGAGACAAGGTGTTATTCTGCCCAGGCCATATCAGAATCCAATGTGTTGTAGTTTTGGCTGCTGCAGTTGATAATCCCATGCCAAAATGTCGGGCGTCCTCTTTGGTAGTGGTGTTCATCGATGCAATGAATTGGTAGCTATCAAGTCTGAAGTTGAACAGGCATGCGAGAAAATTAAGGTGGCTTCAAAAGGGTTATGGAGTGGTCCCTGTACTTAACTGTGAATTTGGAGTAATCAGCCAATATTTGAAAACCTGCAGAGTGCATGGAAGACAATATCATTCTGATAATAAGTCAATATTTTCTATAGTTTGAATGTGCAAGTTTGAGTATGGTTAATGCACTTTATCTTTTAAAGCAAACTTATACATTCTCTTTGTTTTCTGGGTGTGAGGAATTATCAGACATGGGCTATAAAGATCAAGAAGAAGATAACAAAATTGTAGGGTCAATAAATTCTTGTAAACAAATTGGGCTAGCTTTCAGTTACTGGGCCTCAGTTGAGGGCCTGTTTGATCCTTCAATAGAAATCCAAGCTGCTCAGATCCTCCTTAAAAAAGAACTGAAATGATTTAGCTTGCCTCATTTTGAGAGATCAGGTCACATTGAAATCTAGATTCTTATTATATGCTTCTTTTGATTAATTTTCACGTGATTTACCTGTGGCATTACAAGGAAGCACCCCTAAATACCACTCTTGTGTGTCATTCCGTCAACATATAACCACTCATGCAGCTTGTCATAAAAAAATTATTGTCTGGGAGATTTACGCATATCTTCTGTACGCACAACATATGCAATAGTAAATCCACCAAACTAACACTTTTTTTTTTTTTTTTGAATGAATGAATATTTGTGAAAGTATCAAATGGTGCTGGGTAGTTGCATTAACGATGCCTCAAGAGAACTATGATTCTTAAAGCAGTGTACTAATCTCCGAGTTTTCTGCATTGCACTAATCTTAAGTTGGTAAAATTCTTTGATGCATGATTGATACAGTTGACCATCACTGGATAATTTCTCATAGAGCTCCTTTTGCTTCGTGCATCTCCCTCTCATGATTTTTTTCCTTTGGGGACAGGGGCCCATGTAGATGATGAACAATCTTTTCATAGCTACTGCCACTATTCACTGTCTTATGGTCCCCCTAAACAAACAAATCTTTCTTTTTCTTTGTTTTAAGCGAGAATCTTGACTTTTGGTTTCACAAAAACTTTTGTTCTGAAGACTAAAATTATTTAAAATGATAGACAAAATTGGATATTAACCACAGGTTTCAGTTTGCTTGTTTTTTAGTGATTATTATGTTCATGGAGAATGATCTAAGAGAAAGTTCAGGCTCTTTGCATTCTCCACTTTGTGGGAAACAAGTGATGGATGTAGGCCAACATATGATGGTAAGTTGAGGATATGAATTGTGTAAAGCAAGCATCTTGTCTATAGTTTCATTTTGGGTGCCTTCTCATATGCCTACTTCATTCAATGCACTACCTTTGTATTCATATATTGTTATCAAGAAATTTGGGTTATTTTCATTATGATAGCCTAAATTTTCACTCATATTTGTCTTTGATATACTAAACTTAAATTTACAAAAATAAACCCTAAAGTTTCATCTAGGTAAACTTTTGGTAATATATGTTGGTCTCTACGCTAGCTTTACAATTCCACATATCCTAATCAAAGTCTATAGTCAGACCCAAATTCATAGAGTATAAAGCATTAATTTTATAAATGAAAAGGCACTTTTATTATGTTACTAATGACTACTACCATATGTGGTTGTTTAAAATGATGTAGACACGAAATTAAGTGCATTAAGATGATGGGACTATCTGTCTATTAGGATGGAGGTCAGTAGAAGAGATAATTAGATATAAAGGTTGCAATTAAAAGAGCTAATTAAAATTTATGTATGTTGATGCACTGACATATAACAATCATGTGATGATCCATTGAATCTTTAAACTTTAGACACTTCGCATGATCGGTTTTGTGAGTATCACTGTCCATCATTGTCACATTATTTCAGTTTGAACGGCCATAATTTGTGTCATCTACAATTATTGTTGTAATTTGTTTAAAATAGTGAAATCTTGGCTACTGAGTTGCTAGAGTTTTTTTTTTTTTGGTTTAATAGTCTTAATTCTATGTCCAATATATCTAACGAGAAAGAGAGATGAAAATAGAGTTTAGAGAGATTTGAGGAGGACGAGTATAAGAAGAGTACTTTCAGAGTTAGATGAGTCCTAAATAGAGATCAGAAAGCAATTTAATCTAAAAGTTTAAGATTTTACAAATTGGCCTTAACATTCTAAGTAAGTCTACTATTATTTTTTTTTGGATAACCCATCCCTGAATCGAACCCAAGATCATGGACGTCATATTGGAAACTCCCAACGTCCGGGTCACCCAGAAACATGCGGTACTGAGAAAACAAATGACTATTTGTTCAACAAATTATATGAGGGTATATTATAGGCTAAAAAAAACCTCTTTTTAACTTTGGATGATTATCAGATAACCCCCATAACTTTAAAATATCAGAAAACCCCCTCAAGTTTAGAGGTTATCAAAAAAATCCATAACTTTAAGATATTATTAGAAAACCCCATAAACAATGTTAATCACAACTTTCACATGAGAGGAAAAAATTATGAAGGGGGCATTTTTGGTAGGGAAAATTGGGATTCGCGCTTTTAGTGAGGGAAAAAAATCTTAAAGTCAAAGGGGTTTTTTGATAACCCCTAAACTTAAGGGGGTTTTCTGATATTTTAAAAGTTACGAGGGGTGATATAAATCAACCAAAGTTAAGGGGGGCTTGCTGATATTTAGTCTATTTTATTATTATTTTATTATAATTATAAAAGACAGAGACTTGAGGATTCAAAATCCACAAAAAAAACAAATAAAAACGAGACGTGTGGAAAAACGACAAAACATCTGGCGGACACTTTTATTTCAACGAGATACAAAGAACTTTCGCTGAAGACAATAAAAGCTGATGACAATAAAATAAAAAATTTAAATGACTTCCATTTGCCATCAGATTAATATCCGACCGTCTACATTTAAAATATATTTCTCTCAGACTCCCTCCAAAAATACCAGCATTTATTCCTCCTTCATGTGCCCTACTTCAATTACCCTTGTACCCTTCTACCTCAAACTTAACTTCCAATCAATTTGAAAAAGTCGTTGGCAATTTAGTCAATAAGAAGTTTCCGTTGGCTCCAGTTATAACCGCATTCAGAACGGAGGGGTTAAATGCGGACTGAATGAAAGATCCCGTCATCACCTAACTGGGAGAAAAATAGAGCTCCTATATTTTATTATTACAAATCTTTTCAAAACCATCGGCATTCGCATGCAAGGGGATGGTTCTCAACTGGATGGACTGGATAGACTGGACAGTTCTCATCTCAAAACCATCCGCATGCAAGCGGATGTTCTCAACCGAACATCCGCTTGCATGCGGTGACTTTGAGCAGGTAAATACTCTATAAACGTGATCTTTTGACTTCAAACATAACCAGTTACTTATCTATTGCAAGTATTTATAATAATATACTTGACAAGTGTCTATTCAAAATTATTGCCCTCCAAAATTATTTTTGTATCAAATACTGAAAAGCGTAATGAAGACAAATATATGTACGCAACTAATTTCAAGATATATCATCTTAAATAGGAAATGCATGTGCTAGGTGCAGCACATTTTAATGAAATAATAATGAATTTTGATGGGGTTGATGTCGGAAATGATAAATGTCTAGTAGGATGAAAATTTAGGAGTATGAAAACTGAGAAAAATAAAGAAGGTATATTGTATTTGAAACGGAGGGCTTAAATGCAAAATCATCCACTAACAACGTTCCAAATCAAGAGCCTTCACAAAAGATTTCCTATATTAAACTAGTGAAAGATCTCTGCTTCATGTGACTGAGGGGGAAAAAACTCGTCTTTGTTTTAGGGTTTCAAACCGCGATCTCGTGGTTTTAAAACTTAAACTTTCCAAATTTGCAACTTTTTTGAATCTTTCGAAGCTTGAGGCCGAGATCTTAAGAGATCGAGAAGGATCGCAGAGTTTCGATGGCGTCGGTCGAAATGCCGCTGCAGACAGCTCCGACGAGCACATCGGAGAGAACTGGAGTGAGATCTCACGTGCCGCTCACGCTCCAGCCGGTGTCTTCACCGTCGACGGCCACGTGGCCGGCGGCGCGAGCTGATGGGGGTGATGATTCGCCTTATAGTGAGAGGACGGCGACTCCTCGGGATGATATTTCGCCGGCGAGGTGGAGTGATCTTGGAGCTTACAGTGGCAAAAAGGTAATTTCTTAAGCTTTATCTGGTCAAGTTTGAGGCACTGTTCAATTTAACTTGCTTGTTTTGGGGATGAATTCAGCCTTGTTTTTGTTAATCGTTCACATTTTGGTGTTAATGAATGTAATTAAGCTCGTATTGTATTAATTGGTTGGCTAATTTACACTGTATCATACTCCAAGCAAGTCATAAGACTCAGAACTGATATTATATGAAGTTAACATTAATTATCTTAAATCTATTGCATGGCCCATTAACTTGAAACTGTATTTTAAAGTCATGAATGGACCCCCAAACAATTAAATTTCATCTCTTATGAACCCCTGGACCCTGGAACTTAAAAAAATTGAGAATTTTATTCATAAGATGTGTTATTTTAAAATGTCTTATGTTTTGTTGTCGAGGAGTTTAAATGAAGCAAACTTCTACTGTTAGATTTCTTATATGTTTTAAGAATTTTTTAGAAATGACGGATTTTTGATATATTCTTCCGTGGAGCAAATTTTTGCATTATCCTACGTACTTCTACTGTAACAGACATAACTAATCAATCAATTGTTGCTTTTGTGATGTTTACTCTTCGAAGACTTATGATAACATTTATTTCCTTAATAAGATCGAGATACTTTCTCAGTACTCTATTGATTGATTAGTTCCGTAGTTTAAATATGATCAAGATACTCTCTATTGATTGATGCCGACTTTCATGTTGAAGTTTAATTTTTCAGAAGATTAAAGCTTGGTGTCGGCTTCCTAATGGTGATTGGGCATTAGGGAAAATTCTTTCGACTTCAGAGGAAGAGTCTGTCATTTCTCTCCTGATGGGAAAGTAAGTTTTCATCAGAAGTTTTCATCAGATATAATTGAAAAGATTTTCTTTGGTTTTGCCAAAGCTGATGTATTAATTTTCATTTCAGAGACTGAAGCTGAACACTGAGGCTCTGTTGCATGCAAATCCAGTATCCTTGATGGTGTAGATGATCTCATGCAACTGAGTTATTTAAATGAACCATCAGTTCTCTACAATCTGCAACATAGATATGCTCGTGATATGATTTATGTGAGTTTCCATGCCATTTCATGTTTCTCATTTATGATGCACAGTTTTAGCTTTTAACTCTTAGTTCTGCATTTGAATGTCAGACTAAAGCTGGACCAGTGTTAGTTGCTATCAACCCCTTTAAGGATGTACACTTGTATGGCAGTCATTTCATTGAAGCATATAGGCATAAAGTCATGGAGCATCCACATGTGTATGCTATTGCAGATACAGCCATTCGTGAAATGACAAGAGGTGAGTTTGCAAAAAGCCTACATATTATCAATTTCTGCCTGTCACTTTCTATGACTTTTAATGAACTTGGGTTTCTGTTCTTTTGCAGATGAAATCAATCAATCAATTATTATAAGGTTTGCAATTCAACCATAATATTTTTCATGTAGTCCAGGAATATGTGTGAAACCTATCTATTCTAATTTATACATAAGTATTGTCTATGCAGCATGGACACTTCTATCATCTACCCATGTTTGTGTTTAATCAGTGGACAGTCCAAGGATACATGTTAGACACTTATAAATGTGTCGTCAATTTTTATAATATCATTTTCAGAATCTTTTTATACATTTCTCAGATACCTCTGTAACGTGTCTTTTGAACATTTTAATGCTTCATAAACACTTCTTTCATATCATTGGCACATTGAAATATGTGCCGGTACCCTTCTTTTTGTTAAAAGTCTTATTACATGAAGAAGGCATTAAGATACTTAATGGAAACATAGGAATATTGATAATATTAGAGTGCATTTCAACATACCATATGTGATACGTTGAATTATGCTATAGAAAGATAAAGTGTCAAGGGATTTTTCCAATTCGAAAGTCACAAAAGTCTTTGCAGACCTTACATTGCATCCTATATAGAATTTAAATATGCCTGCCTGCATTTGCATGAGTGCATATGTCTATATATATGTATGCACTTGGAGGAATGCAGTGATGTACTCTCTCCTCCTCAGTTCTCACTTAGTCATATTAACAATACTGCTGTTCCTGTCTCCTACTTTTTAGAATTTTCCATATTCCCATGCCTGTCTTGTGTCATGTCTGCCATGTGTGTGTACTCATGCTTATATCATGTAATACCACCTTACGTGTGGACCAACATTTTTTTTTCTTGTTTATTTTCCATATATATCCGTGTCCCAGCCACTTTCTCATGCTTCACAAGATTAGGATGTATGTTGTATTTCATAACAATTAACTACATGGCACTTGTTTACCAAACTCACTAACCATCGCGGGATTCTCCAGTGGAGAAAGTGGTGCAGGTAAAACGGAAACAGCAAAAATAGCAATGCAATATTTGGCTGCACTTGGAGGGGGCAGCGGAATAGAGAATGAAATTCTCCAAACCAATCCTATACTTGAAGCGCTTGGCAACGCAAAGACATTAAGAAATGACAATTCTAGTCGTTTTGCAAGTTTGAGCATGGTTAATGCACTTTATCTTTTAAAGCAAACTTATACATTCTCTTTGTTTTTGGGTGTGAGGAATTATCAGACATGGGCTATAAAGATCAAGAAGAAGATAACAAAATTGTAGGGTCAATAAATTCTTGTAAACAAATTGGGCTAGCTTTCAGTTACTGGGCCTCAGTTGAGGGCCTGTTTGATCCTTCAATAGAAATCCAAGCTGCTCAGATCCTCCTTAAAAAAAAACTGAAATGATTTAGCTTGCCTCATTTTGAGAGATCAGGTCACATTGAAAGCTAGATTCTTATTATATGCTTCTTTTGATTAATTTTCACGTGATTTACCTGTGGCATTACAAGGAAGCACCCCTAAATTAGGTCTCATTTCATGTTACCGCTCTTAACTATCCCGAGCTAAATACCACTCTTGTGTGTCATTCCGTCAACATATAACCACTCATGCATGCCACCATGCAGCTTGTCATAAAAAAAATTATTGTCTGGGAGATTTACGCATATCTTCTGTAGGCACAACATATGCAATAGTAAATCCATCAAACTAACACTTTTTTTTTTTTTTTGAATGAATGAATATTTGTGAAAGTATCAAATGGTGCTGGGTAGTTGCATTAACGATGCCTCAAGAGAACTATGATTCTTAAAGCAGTGTACTAATCTCCAAGTTTTCTGCATTGCACTAATCTTAAGTTGGTAAAATTCTTTGATGCATGATTGATACAGTTGACCATCACTGGATAATTTCTCATAGAGTTCCTTTTGCTTCGTGCATCTCCCTCTCATGATTTTTCCTTTGGGGACAGGGGCCCATGTAGATGATGAACAATCTTTTCATAGCTACTGCCACTATTCACTGTCTTATGGTCCCCTAAACAAACAAATCTTTCTTTTCTTTGTTTTAAGCGAGAATCTTGACTTTTGGTTTCACAAAAACTTTTGTTCTGAAGACTAAAATTATTTAAAATGATAGACAAAATTGGATATTAACCACAGGTTTCAGTTTGCTTGTTTTTAGTGATTATTATGTTCATGGAGAATGATCTAAGAGAAAGTTCAGGTTCTTTGCATTCTCCACTTTGGAAACAAGTGTGATGTAGGAACATATGATGGTAAGTTGAGGATATGAATTGTGTAAAGCATCTTGTCTATAGTTTCATTTTGGGTGCCTTCTCATATGCCTACTTCATTCAATGCACTACCTTTGTATTCATATATTGTTATCAAGAAATTTGGGTTATTTTCATTATGATAGCCTAAATTTTCACTCATATTTCTTCTGATATACTAAACTTAAATTTACAAAAATAAACCCTAAAGTTTCATCTAGGTAAACTTTTGGTAATATATGTTGGTCTCTACTCTAGCTTTACAATTCCACATATCCTAATCAAAGTCTATAGTCAGACCCAATTCATAGAGTATAAAGCATTAATTTTATAAATGAATAGGCACTTTTATTATGTTACTAATGACTACTACCATATGTGGTTGTTTAAAATGATGTAGACACGAAATTAAGTGCACTAAGATGATGGGACTATCTGTCTATTAGGATGGAGGTCAGTAGAAGAGATAATTAGATATAAAGGTTGCAATTAAAAGAGCTAATTAAAATTAATGTATGTTGATGCAGTGACATATAACAATCATGTGATGATCCATTGAATCTTTAAACTTTAGACACTTCATGATCGGTTTTGTGAGTATCACTGTCCATCATTGTCACATTATTTCAGTTTGAACGGCCATAATTTGTGTCATCAACAATTATTGTTGTAATTTGTTTAAAATAGTGAAATCTTGGCTACTGAGTTGCTAGAGTTCTTTTTTTTTTGGTTTAATAGTCTTAATTCTATGTCCAATATATCTAACGAGAGAGATGAAAATAGAGTTTAGAGATTTGAGGAGGACGAAGTATAAGAAGAGTACTTTTAGATTAGATGAGTCCTAAATAGAGATCAGAAAGCAATTTAATCTAAAAGTTTAAGATTTTACATTGGCCTTAACATTCTAAGTAAGTCTACTTTTGGGATAACCATCCTTGAATCGAACAAGATCGTGGGTCGTATTTGGAAACTCTCAGGGTCACTTGAAACAGTGTGATGAGAACAAATGACTATTTGTTCAACAAATTATATGAGGGTATATTATAGGCTAAAAAACCCTTCTTAACTTTGGATGATTATCAGATAACCCCATAACTTTAAACCCCCTCAAGTTTAGAGGTTATCAAAAAATCCATAACAGATATTATTAGAAAACCCCATAAACAATGTTAATCACAACTTTCACATGGGAGGAAAAATTATGCAGGGGCATTTTGGTAGGAAAATTGGGATTAAGCTCTTTAGTGAGGGAAAAAATCTTAAAGTCAAAGGGGTTTTTGATAACCCCTAAACAAGGGTTTTCTGATATTTTAAACGTTACGAGGGTGATATAAATCAACCAAAGTTAAGGGGCTCTCTGATATTTAACCTATTTTATTATTATTTTATTATAATTATAAAGACAAAGACTAGGATTCAAAATCCACAAAAAACAAATAAAAACGAGACGTGTGGAAAAACGACAAAACATCTGCCGGACACTTTTATTTCAACGAGATACAAAGAACTTTCGCTGAAGACAATAAAGCTGATAAATAAAAATTTAAATGACTTCCATTTGCCATCAGATTAATATCCGACCGTCTACATTTAAAATATATTTCTCTCAGACTCCTCCAAAAATACCAGCATTTATTCCTCCTTCATGTGCCCTTTCAATTACCCTTGTACCCTTCTACCTCAAACTTAACTTCCAATCAATTTGAAAAGTCGTTGGCAATTTAGTCAATAAGAAGTTCCGTTGGCTCCAGTTATAACCGCATGAGCGGAGGGTTAAATGCGGTTGAATGAAAGATCCGTCATCACCTAAGGGAGAAAAATAGAGCTCCTATATTTTATTATTACAAATCTTTTCAAAACCATCGGCATTAGCATGCAAGGGATGGTTCTCAAGCTGATGAATTTGGATAGGCTGGGCAGTTCTCATCTCAAAACCATCCGCATCAGGCGGATGGTTCTCAACCAGTTGAGAACATCCGCTTGCATCTGATGACTTTGAGAGTAAATACTCTATAAGCGTGATCTTTTGACTTCAAACATAACCAGTTACTTATCTATTGCAAGTATTTATAATAATATACTTGACAAGTGTCTATTCAAAATTATTGCCCTCCAAAATTATTTTTGTATCAAATACTGAAAAGCGTAATGAAGACAAATATATGTACGCAACTAATTTCAAGATATATCATCTTAAATAGAAATGCATGTGCTAGGTGCAGCACATTTAAAAAATAATAATGAATTTTGATGGGGTTGATGTCGGAAATGATAAATGTCTAGTAGGATGAAAATTTAGGAGTATGAAAACTGAGAAAAATAAAGAAGGTATATTGTATTTGAAACGGAGGGCTTAAATGCAAAATCATCCACTAACAACGTTCCAAATCAAGAGCCTTCACAAAAGATTTCCTATATTAAACTAGTGAAAGATCTCCGCTTCATGTGACTGAGGGAAAAAACTCGTCTTTGTTTTAGGGTTTCAAACCGCGATCTCGTGGTTTTAAAAACTTAAACTTTCAAATTTGCAACTTTTGAATCTTTCGAAGCTTGAGGCCGAGATCTTAAGAGATCGAGATCGCAGAGTTTCGATGGCGTCGGTCGAAATGCCGCTGCAGACAGCTCCGACGAGCACATCGGAGAACTGGAGTGAGATCTCACGTGCCGCTCACGCTCCAGCCGGTGTCTTCACCGTCGACGGCCACGTGGCGGCGGCGGGCTGGTGATGATTCGCCTTATAGTGAGAGGACGGCGACTCCTCGGGATGATATTTCGCCGGCGAGGTGGAGTGATCTCGGAGCTTACAGTGGCAAAAGGTAATTTCTTAAGCTTTATCTGGTCAAGTTTGAGGCTCTGTTCAATTTAACTTGCTTGTTTTGGGGATGAATTCAGCCTTGTTTTTGTTAATCGTTCATTTTGGTGTTAATGAATGTAATTAAGCTCGTATTGTATTAATTGGTTGGCTAATTTACACTGTATCATACTCCAAGCAAGTCATAAGACTCAGAACTGATATTATATGAAGTTAACATTAATTATCTTAAATCTATTGCATGGCCCATTAACTTGAAACTGTATTTTAAAGTCATGAATGGACCCCCAAACAATTAAATTTCATCTCTTATGAACCCTGGACCCTGGAACTTAAAAAATTGAGAATTTTATAAGATGTGTTATTTTAAAATGTCTTATGTTTTGTTGTCGAGGAGTTTAAATGAAGCAAACTTCTACTGTTAGATTTCTTATATGTTTTTAGAATTTTTATAGAAATGACGGATTTTTGATATATTCTTCCGTGGAGCAAATTTTTGCATTATCCTACGTACTTCTACTGTAACAGACATAACTAATCAATCAATTGTTGCTTTTGTGATGTTTACTCTTAGGAAGACTTATGATAACATTTATTTCCTTAATAGATCGAGATACTTTCTCAGTACTCTATTGATTGATTAGTTCCGTAGTTTAAATATGATCAAGATACTCTCTATTGATTGATGCCGACTTTCATGTTGAAGTTTAATTTTTCAGAAGATTAAAGCTTTGTGGCTTCCTAATGGTGATTGGGCATTAGGGAAAATTCTTTCGACTTCAGAGGAAGAGTCTGTCATTTCTCTCCTGATGGGAAAGTAAGTTTTCATCAGAAGTTTTCATCAGATATAATTGAAAAGATTTTCTTTTGGTTTTGCCAAAGCTGATGTATTAATTTTCATTTCAGAGACTGAAGCTGAACACTGAGGCTCTGTTGCATGCAAATCAGTATCCTTGATGGTGTAGATGATCTCATGCAACTGAGTTATTTAAATGAACCATCAGTTCTCTACAATCTGCAATATAGATATGCTCGTGATATGATTTATGTGAGTTTCCATGCCATTTCATGTTTCTCATTTATGATGCACAGTTTTAGCTTTTAACTCTTAGTTCTGCATTTGAATGTCAGACTAAAGCTGGACCAGTGTTAGTTGCTATCAACCCCTTTAAGGATGTACACTTGTATGGCAGTCATTTCATTGAAGCATATAGGCATAAAGTCATGGAGCATCCACATGTGTATGCTATTGCAGATACAGCCATTCGTGAAATGACAAGAGGTGAGTTTGCAAAAGCCTACATATTATCAATTTCTGCCTGTCACTTTCTATGACTTTTAATGAACTTGGGTTTCTGTTCTTTTGCAGATGAAATCAATCAATCAATTATTATAAGGTTTGCAATTCAACCATAATATTTTTCATGTAGTCCAGGAATATGTGTGAAACCTATCTATTCTCATTTATACATAAGTATTTTCTATGCAGCATGGACACTTCTATCATCTACCCATGTTTGTGTTTAATCAGTGGACAGTCCAAGGATACATGTTAGACACTTATAAATGTGTCGTCAATTTTATAATATCATTTTCAGAATCTTTTATACATTTCTCAGATACCTCTGTAGCGTGTCTTTTGAACATTTTAATGCTTCATAAACACTTCTTTCATATCATTGGCACATTGAAATATGTGCGGTACCCTTCTTTTGTTAAAAGTCTTATTACATGAAGAAGGCATTAAGATACTTAATGGAAACATAGGAATATTGATAATATTAGAGTGCATTTCAACATACCATATGTGATACGTTGAATTATGCTATAGAAAGATAAAGTGTCAAGGGATTTTTCCAATTGAAAGTCACAAAAGTCTTTGCAGACCTTACATTGCATCCTATATAGAATTTAAATATGCCTGCCTGCATTTGCATGAGTGCATATGTCTATATATATGTATGCACTTGGAGGAATGCAGTGATGTACTCTCTCCTCCTCAGTTCTCACTTAGTCATATTAACAATACTGCTGTTCCTGTCTCCTACTTTTAGAATTTTCCATATTCCCATGCCTGTCTTGTGTCATGTCTGCCATGTGTGTACTCATGCTTATATCATGTAATACCACCTACGTGTGGACCAACATTTTTTTCTTGTTTATTTTCCATATATATCCGTGTCCCAGCCACTTTCTCATGCTTCACAAGATTAGGATGTATGTTGTATTTCATAACAATTAACTACATGGCACTTGTTTACCAAACTCACTAACCATCGGGATTCTCCAGTGGAGAAAGTGGTGCAGGTAAAAGCGGAAACAGCAAAAATAGCAATGCAATATTTGGCTGCACTTGAGGGGGCAGCGGAATAGAGAATGAAATTCTCCAAACCAATCCTATACTTGAGGCGTTTGGCAGCGCAAAGACATTAAGAAATGACAATTCTAGTCGTTTTGTAAGTTTGCTGCTCTTATACACTAGCTGTTCCTTTTCAAGATCAATTATGTTTCTGAACTATCTATCTGCTGACTCATTTCGACTGCTAGCTTTAGTTTTAAGTAGAACTGCACATACAATTGCTGGAACATATACTTTGAAATTACTTGTACAATGCGGAGATAGAAGATAGGCTAATAGAGCAATGGCCACGCACAGGCCCACACACAGAGGAGATTGCAGATGATAGAAAGGAAAAAGCAATTGTCTTGAACACACATACATTAGATACGGTCACACATGCATACACGATCTCATGTGTCTTATGTTTTCTTTTTCAGGAATATGTTCATGTTAGATATTCTTTCTAATGTGTTTCTTGTTTGGGGATGCAGGGAAAGCTTATTGACATTCATTTCAGCTCTGCTGGAAAGATATCGGTGCCAACATTCAAACTTGTGAGAAAATATATTTGGATTTTCTTTGAGAACTTTGGCATATGTTACTTGTCTGTCTCTTTAACTGAATTTCAGCTGCATTTTTGTTTTGTCTCTGCCAATTCAAACAACAAAACAAACAGTTCTACTTGAGAAGGTATATAGCTAAACTTATGAACCATCAAGTCATGATATCGCCTTCTTCTGTTATTCATTTGATTTCCTTTATATGATGAGCAGTCAAGAGTGGTCCAATGTGCTGAAGGTGAACGTTCGTACCACATATTTTATCAGCTCTGTGCTGGTGCTCCTTCAACTCTTAGAGGTAATTGACATCCTTTTTATAACATTTTACCACTTTACTGTGTTATCTACGTGATTGGCACATCTATACTACCACTCTTTGTCAGTAGGTACCCTAAAGTTTTTATTTTCTGTTTATTTTTATTTTCTGTTTATTACATTTAAATATCTGCTAGATCAATTTTAGATACATCTTACTCTAATATTTTTGAGGTTTTATAAGTGATCTCTGAGGTAAATTGAAAGAAAACCATGTTACAAAGTCTTTATCATCTTACTCTGTCTGAATATACTAATACCATACTTTTCCTTTCCTGTTTAATTCCTGTTCTTCTTGAACTCAGAGAAACTAAATTTGAAAAGTGTGGATGAATACCGATACTTGAAGCAGAGCAATTGTTTTTATTTCTGGAGTTGATGATGCTGCAAGATTTCGTGCTGTTCTGGTACTATACATGAATTTCCTGCAGAATTATACATTCCTTATTATTATTATTTATTCTATATTCTGTACAAGAACTACACATTGATAGCATTAGATTTATTATGGTCACTAACTTGATCCATTTTCAGGCAGCTATGGATGTAGTCCATATCAGCAAGAGTGATCAAGATATTGTATTTGCAATGCTTGCTGCTGTTCTATGGTTGGGTAATATCTCATTTGCTATTATCGATAATGAGAACCATGTTGAAGTGGTGGAGGATGAAGGTAAATTTTCCATATTTTATAAAACCTGAATTTTCACGTTTTTCTAGTTATCTCATCAATAAATGCTTTCAGGTAGTTATTGCTCTCTTTGCTGTATCACATAACACATCAAGTTATGAACTACTTTGCATGCGATATATTAAGGGAACCTGATTAGAGCCGCCCTGACCTTTTGTTGCAAAAGTCAAAATGTTTGTATATCTATTCATGGGGTGATTTCTGTTTGCATTCTTGTTTTTTTATCTGGATTATGAGCAGAATGGTCGAGTTTGGCATTAAAGTTGCAATATTTATCAACCAAAACTTGGAGAGAGCACTTGATTTTTGTTGTAAAATTTAAATGTTTGCTAGTCTAAATGGCGTAGTGCTTTCTGTTTTCCTTACTGTTTTGGCCAGAATTCCACACATTTAGCAGAATATTGTAGTTCAGGACTTTACAGCTGTGACATCTATGAACTAAAATATATTTTGATGTACTACCTCTCATATCAAAATTTCACAAACTTTAAACCCCCTCAAGTTTAGAGGTTATCAAAAAATCCATAACAGATATTATTAGAAAACCCCATAAACAATGTTAATCACAACTTTCACATGGGAGGAAAAATTATGCAGGGGCATTTTGGTAGGAAAATTGGGATTAAGCTCTTTAGTGAGGGAAAAAATCTTAAAGTCAAAGGGGTTTTTGATAACCCCTAAACAAGGGTTTTCTGATATTTTAAACGTTACGAGGGTGATATAAATCAACCAAAGTTAAGGGGCTCTCTGATATTTAACCTATTTTATTATTATTTTATTATAATTATAAAGACAAAGACTAGGATTCAAAATCCACAAAAAACAAATAAAAACGAGACGTGTGGAAAAACGACAAAACATCTGCCGGACACTTTTATTTCAACGAGATACAAAGAACTTTCGCTGAAGACAATAAAGCTGATAAATAAAAATTTAAATGACTTCCATTTGCCATCAGATTAATATCCGACCGTCTACATTTAAAATATATTTCTCTCAGACTCCTCCAAAAATACCAGCATTTATTCCTCCTTCATGTGCCCTTTCAATTACCCTTGTACCCTTCTACCTCAAACTTAACTTCCAATCAATTTGAAAAGTCGTTGGCAATTTAGTCAATAAGAAGTTCCGTTGGCTCCAGTTATAACCGCATGAGCGGAGGGTTAAATGCGGTTGAATGAAAGATCCGTCATCACCTAAGGGAGAAAAATAGAGCTCCTATATTTTATTATTACAAATCTTTTCAAAACCATCGGCATTAGCATGCAAGGGATGGTTCTCAAGCTGATGAATTTGGATAGGCTGGGCAGTTCTCATCTCAAAACCATCCGCATCAGGCGGATGGTTCTCAACCAGTTGAGAACATCCGCTTGCATCTGATGACTTTGAGAGTAAATACTCTATAAGCGTGATCTTTTGACTTCAAACATAACCAGTTACTTATCTATTGCAAGTATTTATAATAATATACTTGACAAGTGTCTATTCAAAATTATTGCCCTCCAAAATTATTTTTGTATCAAATACTGAAAAGCGTAATGAAGACAAATATATGTACGCAACTAATTTCAAGATATATCATCTTAAATAGAAATGCATGTGCTAGGTGCAGCACATTTAAAAAATAATAATGAATTTTGATGGGGTTGATGTCGGAAATGATAAATGTCTAGTAGGATGAAAATTTAGGAGTATGAAAACTGAGAAAAATAAAGAAGGTATATTGTATTTGAAACGGAGGGCTTAAATGCAAAATCATCCACTAACAACGTTCCAAATCAAGAGCCTTCACAAAAGATTTCCTATATTAAACTAGTGAAAGATCTCCGCTTCATGTGACTGAGGGAAAAAACTCGTCTTTGTTTTAGGGTTTCAAACCGCGATCTCGTGGTTTTAAAAACTTAAACTTTCAAATTTGCAACTTTTGAATCTTTCGAAGCTTGAGGCCGAGATCTTAAGAGATCGAGATCGCAGAGTTTCGATGGCGTCGGTCGAAATGCCGCTGCAGACAGCTCCGACGAGCACATCGGAGAACTGGAGTGAGATCTCACGTGCCGCTCACGCTCCAGCCGGTGTCTTCACCGTCGACGGCCACGTGGCGGCGGCGGGCTGGTGATGATTCGCCTTATAGTGAGAGGACGGCGACTCCTCGGGATGATATTTCGCCGGCGAGGTGGAGTGATCTCGGAGCTTACAGTGGCAAAAGGTAATTTCTTAAGCTTTATCTGGTCAAGTTTGAGGCTCTGTTCAATTTAACTTGCTTGTTTTGGGGATGAATTCAGCCTTGTTTTTGTTAATCGTTCATTTTGGTGTTAATGAATGTAATTAAGCTCGTATTGTATTAATTGGTTGGCTAATTTACACTGTATCATACTCCAAGCAAGTCATAAGACTCAGAACTGATATTATATGAAGTTAACATTAATTATCTTAAATCTATTGCATGGCCCATTAACTTGAAACTGTATTTTAAAGTCATGAATGGACCCCCAAACAATTAAATTTCATCTCTTATGAACCCTGGACCCTGGAACTTAAAAAATTGAGAATTTTATAAGATGTGTTATTTTAAAATGTCTTATGTTTTGTTGTCGAGGAGTTTAAATGAAGCAAACTTCTACTGTTAGATTTCTTATATGTTTTTAGAATTTTTATAGAAATGACGGATTTTTGATATATTCTTCCGTGGAGCAAATTTTTGCATTATCCTACGTACTTCTACTGTAACAGACATAACTAATCAATCAATTGTTGCTTTTGTGATGTTTACTCTTAGGAAGACTTATGATAACATTTATTTCCTTAATAGATCGAGATACTTTCTCAGTACTCTATTGATTGATTAGTTCCGTAGTTTAAATATGATCAAGATACTCTCTATTGATTGATGCCGACTTTCATGTTGAAGTTTAATTTTTCAGAAGATTAAAGCTTTGTGGCTTCCTAATGGTGATTGGGCATTAGGGAAAATTCTTTCGACTTCAGAGGAAGAGTCTGTCATTTCTCTCCTGATGGGAAAGTAAGTTTTCATCAGAAGTTTTCATCAGATATAATTGAAAAGATTTTCTTTTGGTTTTGCCAAAGCTGATGTATTAATTTTCATTTCAGAGACTGAAGCTGAACACTGAGGCTCTGTTGCATGCAAATCCGAGTATCCTTGATGGTGTAGATGATCTCATGCAACTGAGTTATTTAAATGAACCATCAGTTCTCTACAATCTGCAATATAGATATGCTCGTGATATGATTTATGTGAGTTTCCATGCCATTTCATGTTTCTCATTTATGATGCACAGTTTTAGCTTTTAACTCTTAGTTCTGCATTTGAATGTCAGACTAAAGCTGGACCAGTGTTAGTTGCTATCAACCCCTTTAGGATGTACACTTGTATGGCAGTCATTTCATTGAAGCATATAGGCATAAAGTCATGGAGCATCCACATGTGTATGCTATTGCAGATACAGCCATTCGTGAAATGACAAGAGGTGAGTTTGCAAAAAGCCTACATATTATCAATTTCTGCCTGTCACTTTCTATGACTTTTAATGAACTTGGGTTTCTGTTCTTTTGCAGATGAAATCAATCAATCAATTATTATAAGGTTTGCAATTCAACCATAATATTTTTCATGTAGTCCAGGAATATGTGTGAAACCTATCTATTCTCATTTATACAGTATTTTCTATGCAGCATGGACACTTCTATCATCTACCCATGTTTGTGTTTAATCAGTGGACAGTCCAAGGATACATGTTAGACACTTATAAATGTGTCGTCAATTTTTTATAATATCATTTTCAGAATCTTTTATACATTTCTCAGATACCTCTGTAGCGTGTCTTTTGAACATTTTAATGCTTCATAAACACTTCTTTCATATCATTGGCACATTGAAATATGCTTTCTTTAAAAGTCTTATTACATGAAGAAGGCATTAAGATACTTAATGGAAACATAGGAATATTGATAATATTAGAGTGCATTTCAACATACCATATGTGATCACGTTGAATTATGCTATAGAAAGATAAAGTGTCAGGGATTTTTCCAATTGAAAGTCACAAAGTCTTTGCAGACCTTACATTGCATCCTATATAGAATTTAAATATGCCTGCCTGCATTTGCATTAGTGCATATGTCTATATATATGTATGCACTTGGAGGAATGCAGTGATGTACTCTCTCCTCAGTTCTCACTTAGTCATATTAACAATACTGCTGTTCCTGTCTCCTACTTTTTAGAATTTTCCATATTCCGCCTGTCTTGTGTCATGTCTGCTGTGTGTACTCATGCTTATATCATGTAATACCACCTACGTGTGGACCAACATTTTTTTCTTGTTTATTTTCCATATATATCCGTGTCCCAGCCACTTTCTCATGCTTCACAAGATTAGGATGTATGTTGTATTTCATAACAATTAACTACATGGCACTTGTTTACCAAACTCACTAACCATCGGGATTCTCCAGTGGAGAAAGTGGTGCAGGTAAGCGGAAAACAAAATAGCAATGCAATATTTGGCTGCACTTGGAGGGGGGCGGAATAGAATGAAAATTCTCCAAACCAATCCTATACTTGAGGCGTTTGGCGCAAAGACATTAAGAAATGACAATTCTAGTGGTTTTGTAGTTTGCTGCTCTTATACACTAGCTGTTCCTTTTCAAGATCAATTATGTTTCTGAACTATCTATCTGCTGACTCATTTCGACTGCTAGCTTTAGTTTTAAGTAGAACTGCACATACAATTGCTGGAACATATACTTTGAAATTACTTGTACAATGCGGAGATAGAAGATAGGCTAATAGAGCAATGGCCACGCACAGGCCCACAGAGGAGATTGCAGATGATAGAAAGGAAAAATTGTCTTGAACACACATACATAGAATGGATACGGTCACACATGCATATCTCATGTGTCTTATGTTTTCTTTTTCAGGAATATGTTCATGTTAGATATTCTTTCTAATGTGTTTCTTGTTTGGGGATGCAGGGAAAGCTTATTGACATTCATTTCAGCTCTGCTGGAAAGATATCGGGTGCCAACATTCAAACTTGTGAGAAAATATATTTGGATTTTCTTTGAGAACTTTGGCATATGTTACTTGTCTGTCTCTTTAACTGAATTTCAGCTGCATTTTTGTTTTGTCTCTGCCAATTCAAACAACAAAACAAACAGTTCTACTTGAGAAGGTATATAGCTAAACTTATGAACCATCAAGTCATGATATCGCCTTCTTCTGTTATTCATTTGATTTCCTTTATATGATGAGCAGTCAAGAGTGGTCCAATGTGCTGAAGGTGAGCGTTAGTACCACATATTTTATCAGCTCTGTGCTGGTGCTCCTTCAACTCTTAGAGGTAATTGACATCCTTTTTATAACATTTTACCACTTTACTGTGTTATCTACGTGATTGGCACATCTATACTACCACTCTTTGTCAGTAGGTACCCTAAAGTTTTTATTTTCTGTTTATTACATTTAAATATCTGCTAGATCAATTTTAGATACATCTTACTCTAATATTTTTGAGGTTTTATAAGTGATCTCTGAGGTAAATTGAAAGAAAACCATGTTACAAAGTCTTTATCATCTTACTCTGTCTGAATATACTAATACCATACTTTTCCTTTCCTGTTTAATTCCTGTTCTTCTTGAACTCAGAGAAACTAAATTTGAAAAGTGTGGATGAATACCGATACTTGAAGCAGAGCAATTGTTTTTTTATTTCTGGAGTTGATGATGCTGCAAGATTTCGTGCTGTTCTGGTACTATACATGAATTTCCTGCAGAATTATACATTCCTTATTATTATTATTTATTCTATATTCTGTACAAGAACTACACATTGATAGCATTAGATTTATTATGGTCACTAACTTGATCCATTTTCAGGCAGCTATGGATGTAGTCCATATCAGCAAGAGTGATCAAGATATTGTATTTGCAATGCTTGCTGCTGTTCTATGGTTGGGTAATATCTCATTTGCTATTATCGATAATGAGAACCATGTTGAAGTGGTGGAGGATGAAGGTAAATTTTCCATATTTTATAAAACCTGAATTTTCACGTTTTCTAGTTATCTCATCAATAAATGCTTTCAGGTAGTTATTGCTCTCTTTGCTGTATCACATAACACATCAAGTTATGAACTACTTTGCATGCGATATATTAAGGGAACCTGATTAGAGCCGCCCTGACCTTTTGTTGCAAAAGTCAAAATGTTTGTATATCTATTCATGGGGTGATTTCTGTTTGCATTCTTGTTTTTTTATCTGGATTATGAGCAGAATGGTCGAGTTTGGCATTAAAGTTGCAATATTTATCAACCAAAACTTGGAGAGAGCACTTGATTTTTGTTGTAAAATTTAAATGTTTGCTAGTCTAAATGGCGTAGTGCTTTCTGTTTTCCTTACTGTTTTGGCCAGAATTCCACATTTAGCAGAATATTGTAGTTCAGGACTTTACAGCTGTGACATCTATGAACTAAAGTATATTTTGATGTACTACCTCTCATATCAAAATTTCACAAATTTTAAAACTATTTCAAGTTCCAGCAGGTGTTGGCACCCAGTACATAGATAATTCCCTTCATATCTGGAAGCATTATTAGTATTACTATATTATTGTAGTTTTTCTGTTCATGAATTTGTTTATGAAGTTGGATCATGAATTGTTACATGGTTAGAAGGATGCTTGTGAATTGCAAACAAGATATGATCAAAATAGTAGGAAGTAATGAAATTTGGCCCATCTTTTAAAGGCGTTTTCTTAAAATATTAGGGTGTTTTCTAATTTCAAGGAAATATCTAAATGTCATACGTGCCATTAGGTAGTTGTACATCACTAAGTAAAATAAAAATTCGTTTCCTCTTCGGGAGCATCAATATATGTTAACTTCTTTTGGTAACAAAAATTAGTTCATTGAGCATTTGGTTTCAATTAGAAGCTGAAATTAGGTCAAAGGTGTACCTGTGCTTTTATGTCACCTTTAGTTTTATAGAAACATATGGTTCCTTATTATTTTAGTTTAAGTCTTCATGATTTATTGTTACCAAAGATGGACATAAATCTTTACAAGGAAAGAAGGATACTTATCTTAAATGTAATAAAATATAATCATAGAAGTTGGGGATGAAATTCTTTTTCCAATTTATAAAGAAACTCATAGTTTAAATCTCTGTAGGTTCAGCACTCAAGGAAAATTTTTCTGAAAGTATAGTTGCAATTAGTTGCATATTACAAAATAGGATTTTGTTACCTCTCTGGAGGCTTCTGTATGCATTCAAATATATTTGATGATGACGACTTTTGTCAATTAAAAAGAACCCCAGTTATATCCATTATTTAGCTATGCTGCTTTGACATTTCAGTTATCATTTCTTCTGTATGCAACCTGGTGAATCTTCTGCTAACTTTCTACGGGTTTCACAGGTGCATATAGTGTTGCCAAACTTATTGGATGTGACATTAAGGATTTGAAGTTGGCCTTGTCAACTCGTAACATGAGAGTTGGCAGCGATAATATTGTGCAAAAGCGTACTCTTTCACAGGTTAGTAAGCTTCTGAAGTAAGACCTTGCTCATTTTCATTTATGCATTACATGATTTCCCCTACTTGGATGTAGGCAATTGATACAAGGGATGCATTGGCAAAGACTCTGTATGCTGGTTTATTTGAGTGGCTGGTTGAGCAAATTAATAAGTCATTGGAAGTGGGCAAGCGGCTCACAGGCAGATCTATAAGCATTCTAGATATATACGGTTTTGAATCTTTTGAAGTAATACCTCCTTCAAACATAACCAGTTACTTATCTATTGCAAGTATTTATAATAATATACTTGACAAGTGTCTATTCAAAATTATTGCCCTCCAAAATTATTTTTGTATCAAATACTGAAAAGCGTAATGAAGACAAATATATGTACGCAACTAATTTCAAGATAGATCATCTTAAATAGGAAATACATGTGCTAGGTGCAGCACATTTTAATGAAATAATAATGAATTTTGATGGGGTTGATGTCGGGAATGATAAATGTCTAGTAGGATGAAAATTTAGTAGTATGAAAACTGAGAAAAATAAAGAAGGTATATTGTATTTGAAACGGAGGGCTTAAATGCAAAATCATCCACTAACAACGTTCCAAATCAAGAGCCTTCACAAAAGATTTCCTATATTAAACTAGTGAAAGATCTCTGCTTCATGTGACTGAGGGGAAAAAACTCGTCTTTGTTTTTAGGGTTTCAAACCGCGATCTCGTGGTTTTAAAAACTTAAACTTTCCAAATTTGCAACTTTTTTGAATCTTTCGAAGCTTGAGGCCGAGATCTTAAGAGATCGAGAAGGATCGCAGAGTTTTGATGGCGTCGGTCGAAATGCCGCTGCAGACAGCTCCGACGAGCACATCGGAGAGAACTGGAGTGAGATCTCACGTGCCGCTCACGCTCCAGCCGGTGTCTTCACCGTCGACGGCCACGTGGCCGGCGGCGCGAGCTGATGGGGGTGATGATTCGCCTTATAGTGAGAGGACGGCGACTCCTCGGGATGATATTTCGCCGGCGAGGTGGAGTGATCTTGGAGCTTACAGTGGCAAAAAGGTAATTTCTTAAGCTTTATCTGGTCAAGTTTGAGGCACTGTTCAATTTAACTTGCTTGTTTTGGGGATGAATTCAGCCTTGTTTTTGTTAATCGTTCACATTTTGGTGTTAATGAATGTAATTAAGCTCGTATTGTATTAATTGGTTGGCTAATTTACACTGTATCATACTCCAAGCAAGTCATAAGACTCAGAACTGATATTATATGAAGTTAACATTAATTATCTTAAATCTATTGCATGGCCCATTAACTTGAAACTGTATTTTAAAGTCATGAATGGACCCCCAAACAATTAAATTTCATCTCTTATGAACCCTGGACCCTGGAACTTAAAAAATTGAGAATTTTATTCATAAGATGTGTTATTTTAAAATGTCTTATGTTTTGTTGTCGAGGAGTTTAAATGAAGCAAACTTCTACTGTTAGATTTCTTATATGTTTTTAGAATTTTTTAGAAATGACGGATTTTTGATATATTCTTCCGTGGAGCAAATTTTTGCATTATCCTACGTACTTCTACTGTAACAGACATAACTAATCAATCAATTGTTGCTTTTGTGATGTTTACTCTTCGGAAGACTTATGATAACATTTATTTCCTTAATAAGATCGAGATACTTTCTCAGTACTCTATTGATTGATTAGTTCCGTAGTTTAAATATGATCAAGATACTCTCTATTGATTGATGCCGACTTTCATGTTGAAGTTTAATTTTTCAGAAGATTAAAGCTTGGTGTCGGCTTCCTAATGGTGATTGGGCATTAGGGAAAATTCTTTCGACTTCAGAGGAAGAGTCTGTCATTTCTCTCCCTGATGGGAAAGTAAGTTTTCATCAGAAGTTTTCATCAGATATAATTGAAAAGATTTTCTTTTGGTTTTGCCAAAGCTGATGTATTAATTTTCATTTCAGAGACTGAAGCTGAACACTGAGGCTCTGTTGCATGCAAATCCGAGTATCCTTGATGGTGTAGATGATCTCATGCAACTGAGTTATTTAAATGAACCATCAGTTCTCTACAATCTGCAACATAGATATGCTCGTGATATGATTTATGTGAGTTTCCATGCCATTTCATGTTTCTCATTTATGATGCACAGTTTTAGCTTTTAACTCTTAGTTCTGCATTTGAATGTCAGACTAAAGCTGGACCAGTGTTAGTTGCTATCAACCCCTTTAAGGATGTACACTTGTATGGCAGTCATTTCATTGAAGCATATAGGCATAAAGTCATGGAGCATCCACATGTGTATGCTATTGCAGATACAGCCATTCGTGAAATGACAAGAGGTGAGTTTGCAAAAGCCTACATATTATCAATTTCTGCCTGTCACTTTCTATGACTTTTAATGAACTTGGGTTTCTGTTCTTTTGCAGATGAAATCAATCAATCAATTATTATAAGGTTTGCAATTCAACCATAATATTTTTCATGTAGTCCAGGAATATGTGTGAAACCTATCTATTCTAATTTATACATAAGTATTGTCTATGCAGCATGGACACTTCTATCATCTACCCATGTTTGTGTTTAATCAGTGGACAGTCCAAGGATACATGTTAGACACTTATAAATGTGTCGTCAATTTTATAATATCATTTTCAGAATCTTTTATACATTTCTCAGATACCTCTGTAACGTGTCTTTTGAACATTTTAATGCTTCATAAACACTTCTTTCATATCATTGGCACATTGAAATATGTGCGGTACCCTTCTTTTGTTAAAAGTCTTATTACATGAAGAAGGCATTAAGATACTTAATGGAAACATAGGAATATTGATAATATTAGAGTGAATTTCAACATACCATATGTGATACGTTGAATTATGCTATAGAAAGATAAAGTGTCAAGGGATTTTTCCAATTGAAAGTCACAAAAGTCTTTGCAGACCTTACATTGCATCCTATATAGAATTTAAATATGCCTGCCTGCATTTGCATGAGTGCATATGTCTATATATATGTATGCACTTGGAGGAATGCAGTGATGTACTCTCTCCTCCTCAGTTCTCACTTAGTCATATTAACAATACTGCTGTTCCTGTCTCCTACTTTTTAGAATTTTCCATATTCCCATGCCTGTCTTGTGTCATGTCTGCCATGTGTGTACTCATGCTTATATCATGTAATACCACCTTACGTGTGGACCAACATTTTTTTTTCTTGTTTATTTTCCATATATATCCGTGTCCCAGCCACTTTCTCATGCTTCACAAGATTAGGATGTATGTTGTATTTCATAACAATTAACTACATGGCACTTGTTTACCAAACTCACTAACCATCGCGGGATTCTCCAGTGGAGAAAGTGGTGCAGGTAAAACGGAAACAGCAAAAATAGCAATGCAATATTTGGCTGCACTTGGAGGGGGCAGCGGAATAGAGAATGAAATTCTCCAAACCAATCCTATACTTGAAGCGTTTGGCAACGCAAAGACATTAAGAAATGACAATTCTAGTCGTTTTGTAAGTTTGCTGCTCTTATACACTAGCTGTTCCTTTTCAAGATCAATTATGTTTTACGAACTATCTATCTGCTGACTCATTTCGACTGCTAGCTTTAGTTTTAAGTAGAACTGCACATACAATTGCTGGAACATATACTTTGAAATTACTTGTACAATGCGGGAGATAGAGAAGATAGGCTAATAGAGCAATGGCCACGCACAGGCCCACACACAGAGGAGATTGCAGATGATAGAAAGGAAAAAGCAATTGTCTTGAACACACATACATTAGATACGGTCACACATGCATACACGATCTCATGTGTCTTATGTTTTCTTTTTCAGGAATATGTTCATGTTAGACATTCTTTCTAATGTGTTTCTTGTTTGGGGATGCAGGGAAAGCTTATTGACATTCATTTCAGCTCTGCTGGAAAGATATCGGGTGCCAACATTCAAACTTGTGAGAAAATATATTTGGATTTTCTTTGAGAACTTTGGCATATGTTACTTGTCTGTCTCTTTAACTGAATTTCAGCTGCATTTTTGTTTTGTCTCTGCCAATTCAAACAACAAAACAAACAGTTCTACTTGAGAAGGTATATAGCTAAACTTATGAACCATCAAGTCATGATATCGCCTTCTTCTGTTATTCATTTGATTTCCTTTATATGATGAGCAGTCAAGAGTGGTCCAATGTGCTGAAGGTGAACGTCAGTACCACATATTTTATCAGCTCTGTGCTGGTGCTCCTTCAACTCTTAGAGGTAATTGACATCCTTTTTATAACATTTTACCACTTTACTGTGTTATCTACGTGATTGGCACATCTATACTACCACTCTTTGTCAGTAGGTACCCTAAAGTTTTTATTTTCTGTTTATTTTATTTTCTGTTTATTACATTTAAATATCTGCTAGATCAATTTTAGATACATCTTACTCTAATATTTTTGAGGTTTTATAAGTGATCTCTGAGGTAAATTGAAAGAAAACCATGTTACAAAGTCTTTATCATCTTACTCTGTCTGAATATACTAATACCATACTTTTCCTTTCCTGTTTAATTCCTGTTCTTCTTGAACTCAGAGAAACTAAATTTGAAAAGTGTGGATGAATACCGATACTTGAAGCAGAGCAATTGTTTTTATTTCTGGAGTTGATGATGCTGCAAGATTTCGTGCTGTTCTGGTACTATACATGAATTTCCTGCAGAATTATACATTCCTTATTATTATTATTTATTCTATATTCTGTACAAGAACTACACATTGATAGCATTAGATTTATTATGGTCACTAACTTGATCCATTTTCAGGCAGCTATGGATGTAGTCCATATCAGCAAGAGTGATCAAGATATTGTATTTGCAATGCTTGCTGCTGTTCTATGGTTGGGTAATATCTCATTTGCTATTATCGATAATGAGAACCACGTTGAAGTGGTGGAGGATGAAGGTAAATTTTCCATATTTTATAAAACCTGAATTTTCACGTTTTTCTAGTTATCTCATCAATAAATGCTTTCAGGTAGTTATTGCTCTCTTTGCTGTATCACATAACACATCAAGTTTTGAACTACTTTGCATGCGATATATTAAGGGAACCTGATTAGAGCCGCCCTGACCTTTTGTTGCAAAAGTCAAAATGTTTGTATATCTATTCATGGGGTGATTTCTGTTTGCATTCTTGTTTTTTTATCTGGATTATGAGCAGAATGGTCGAGTTTGGCATTAAAGTTGCAATATTTATCAACCAAAACTTGGAGAGAGCACTTGATTTTTGTTGTAAAATTTAAATGCTTGCTAGTCTATATGGCGTAGTGCTTTCTGTTTTCCTTACTGTTTTTGGCCAGAATTCCACACATTTAGCAGAATATTGTAGTTCAGGACTTTACAGCTGTGACATCTATGAACTAAAATATATTTTGATGTACTACCTCTCATATCAAAATTTCACAAATTTTAAAACTATTTCAAGTTCCAGCAGGTGTTGGCACCCAGTACATAGATAATTCCCTTCATATCTGGAAGCATTATTAGTATTACTATATTATTGTAGTTTTTCTGTTCATGAATTTGTTTATGAAGTTGGATCATGAATTGTTACATGGTTAGAAGGATGCTTGTGAATTGCAAACAAGATATGATCAAAATAGTAGGAAGTAATGAAATTTGGCCCATCTTTTAAAGCGTTTTCTTAAAATATTAGGGTGTTTTCTAATTTCAAGGAAATATCTAAATGTCATAATGCCATTAGGTAGTTGTACATCACTAAGTAAAATAAAAATTGTTTCCTCTTCGAGCATCAATATATGTTAACTTCTTTTGGTAACAAAAATTAGTTCATTGAGCATTTGGTTTCAATTAGAAGCTGAAATTAGGTCAAAGGTGTACCTGTGCTTTTATGTCACCTTTAGTTTTATAGAAACATATGGTTCCTTATTATTTTAGTTTCGTCTTCATGATTTATTGTTACCAAAGATGGACATAAATCTTTACAAGGAAAGAAGGATACTTATCTTAAATGTAATAAAATATAATCATAGAAGTTGGGGATCAAATTCTTTTTCCAATTTATAAAGAAACTCATAGTTTAAATCTCTGTAGGTTCAGCACTCAAGGAAAATTTTTCTGAAAGTATAGTTGCAATTAGTTGCATATTACAAAATAGGATTTTGTTACCTCTCTGGAGGCTTCTGTATGCATTCAAATATATTTGATGATGACGACTTTTTGTCAATTAAAAAAGAACCCCAGTTATATCCATTATTTAGCTATGCTGCTTTGACATTTCAGTTATCATTTCTTCTGTATGCAACCTGGTGAATCTTCTGCTAACTTTCTACCGGGTTTCACAGGTGCATATAGTGTTGCCAAACTTATTGGATGTGACATTAAGGATTTGAAGTTGGCCTTGTCAACTCGTAACATGAGAGTTGGCAGCGATAATATTGTGCAAAAGCATACTCTTTCACAGGTTAGTAAGCTTCTGAAGTAAGACCTTGCTCATTTTCATTTATGCATTACATGATTTCCCCTACTTGGATGTAGGCAATTGATACAAGGGATGCATTGGCAAAGACACTGTATGCTGGTTTATTTGAGTGGCTGGTTGAGCAAATTAATAAGTCATTGGAAGTGGGCAAGCGGCTCACAGGCAGATCTATAAGCATTCTAGATATATACGGTTTTGAATCTTTTGAAGTAATACCTCCTTCATATATACTACGTTTCTCTCCTAAATTTGATAAATAAACTCATGACAGATTCTACAAATTTGCAGAAGAATAGCTTTGAACAATTTTGCATAAATTATGCAAATGAAAGACTACAGCAACATTTTAATCGCCATTTGTTTAAGCTAGAGCAGGAGGTAAATCTGATTCTCAATTACTTGAACTGCTTAGGTTGGTTAGAATTTTGAAACAGTAACCTTAGTGGTTCTCAGAATATTTTGTGTTGCTTCTATTGAATTGCTGCGTCCCATTGGAAATTTTTTGCGATGAATGTATGATTTTACTGGCAAGAGCAGCTCTAAGCTATGTTCTGGGCTGTTTCCATTTTCTCTGGGTATTGCCTAACTCCAAGAATTCAATTGTCAGACATGACATAGTCTTTTACTGGTTTTATTAGCCAACCTCTGATTATTCTGGTGGAAATTTTATTATATTTCTGTTTTATTCATTGATACACTTAGAATAAATTCCTCTTGTAACAATAGAAAATATTGCAGATAACTTTTCTCTGGGTAGACAGGCAATATTTGAGCATGGAATATGATATTTTTAGTTCTTGAAACATGTAAAACTAAAAACTTTAAGTTGGATATATCCTTCATATTGAGAAATACATGGAATTCAGTTCTAGCTGCCAGTTCTATTCTACTTATTTATGGTGTGAGTTTATGTGTGTACATGTGTATATTATTAGGTTTGCTGCTTAATTCTATCGTAAACAAACACAAGAAAAATGTAAATAGATACTTGAACGTCTGGTTTTCTTGCTGTCTCCTTTAGCATCTTCTCTTCAATAATATAAATCCATTTTATGTTTATATCTGCACAGATTTTTTGCATGATAGACCAGATGCGTGGTTTTTTATGCTAAACTTGGTTGGACACATTGACTTTCTTTACCCATTTGCTTTCTACACTTAAGCCTGCATGGCTTCTCTGGTGTTGTTTCTTAGATGTATGTGCTTGGAGATTTTTCTTTTTCTTTCATAGATATAGTAGTAAGTGTTGTCTAGTAAAAAAGGGAACTATGTTTCTTTGGGAGATGGTTTGGTATTTGGCTCAATTATTTACCATCCCATGTTCTGCTGGCCTACCTGTTTCTAAATTGCTTTTGTAGTAAGTATTATTTTTTGTATTGAGATACTCTGAGCATTTGTCATATTTGTATCATCAGGAATACATCCAAGATGGGATCGACTGGACAAAAGTGGATTTTGAGGACAACCAAGATTGTCTGCATCTTTTTGAGAAAGTACGATTACTACATTGTTCAGTATATCATTTTCGAATTTATATTAGTCATAACTTCACGATATGATTTTCATTTAAACTTTTACTTTTCTCTGAAATTTTGGTGAAGTTTTGTTCAGTGTTTTTCTGAGGCCTCTTTAAAGTTCTTTTCAATTTGGCATTACTATGGATAATTGTAACCAGTTTTGAGGCTACTGATTTTCATGTCCTTTGAATAATTTCATTCCTTTTTTGCTATCACTCATTAAAATTTTCTTCTCTGTATATTCAATTTAATTATTTATGTCTTGTATATATCACTTGTCCCTTCTCAGGGATCATAGATATATACCTTCTTGCTGTTTTTAGCTGATTGGTTACTAGATTTTCCTCCTATTTTATGAAACAAAAAGGTTAGACTCTTATGAAGAAGCAAATAAATCTTTCTGACTCATTTATTAACAGAGCATGTGTAATTCTTACTTTCCTACATTGTCCAGGACTTATTTTCCAGCATTGGGATATAGTTTGGTGATATTTTGAAGTTAATAGGGTGTGAGGTTTCGCATTTTAGTTTTACCATTCTTTACTTTTATAAAATTTCTGCATCTGAAAGTGCATAAATCTGTATCTCTACTTGGACTTTGATTCTTTGTTTTTTTGGGTCTGATCTCTTTATTGTTGTCATGCAGAGACCATTGGGATTATTATCTCTTTTGGATGAGGAGTCTACTTTTCCAAATGGTAACGATTTGACTTTTGCAAACAAACTTAAGCAGCATCTTTCTTCAAATTCTTGCTTCAAAGGAGAAAGGGGGAAAGCATTTAGTGTCAGTCATTTTGCAGGAGAGGTTACCACCAATAACCTTCGCACTTTCAAAATCATTTTGTCATCTGTCTCACTAGAGTAATTTGGCTCTCTCCTTTGATCAGGTGGTATATGACACGTCAGGGTTTCTGGAGAAAAACCGAGATCTTTTGCACATGGATTCTATTCAATTACTTGCTTCCTGTACATGCCACCTTCCTCAAATATTTGCATCCAAAATGCTTATGCACTCTGAAAAGGTGATGGGCAATGTATATAGATCCAGTGGAGCTGATAACCAAAAACTGAGTGTTGCAACAAAATTTAAGGTAAAATCCTTTTAAAGCATTTTCATAATAGCTATACGAATTTAAGGGACGTTATTGTCCCACAAGGTGCTTTTACCTGTAAGATGCTTCTTTGTGCGACTAATTCGTTAAATTTTATTCCTTCGGCAATCAGGGACAATTATTCCAACTAATGCAGAGACTAGAAACAACAACTCCTCATTTCATACGCTGCATTAAGCCAAACAACTTGCAACTGCCTGCAACTTATGAACAAGGACTAGTATTAAATCAACTGAGATGTTGCGGAGTCCTAGAGGTGGTAAGAATATCCAGGTCAGGCTACCCAACCAGGATATCCCATCAAAAGTTTGCCAGAAGGTAACACCAAAAAATCACTTTGAAAATTTTCCTTGCTCCTTAGGGCAATTTATCCCATTTATTATTGGATTGCTGTTGCATACTATTTCCAGGTATGGATTTCTACTTCTTGAGAATGTTGCGTCACAAGACCCACTGACTGTCTCAGTGGCAATTCTCCACCAGTTTAACATTCTCCCTGAGATGTACCAAGTTGGCTATACAAAACTATTTTTCCGAACTGGACAGGTAAGACTGGGTTTTTAGATAATTATATCGAATTGTGGTCCTGCGTGATTTCTGTTCTTATCAATGTTCACTGTATGCCACTGCAAAGGTTCTTATAATAAACTATTTAAGGTTTTAGTCCTTCAACAATAGTTATTTTTAATGATAAAAGCATGTTGTTCTGTTGCAAATATCGCATTTTGTCTCGGACGTGAGCTGGTTTTTGGTATTAGTTAGAGATTTTTGGCTTATGAGGTCATAGACCAACATCTGGACAGTTTCCTAGTGCATTTCAGTGACAGAAAACATGACTGCCTGCTTTTTCTCTATGGTAATATGTAGATTGCTGAGCTTGAAGATACGAGAAATCGTACTCTCCATGGGATTCTGCGGGTTCAAAGCTGTTTCAGAGGATATCAAGCTCGTTGTTATGTGAAGGAGCGGAGGAAAGGCATTGTTACATTGCAGTCATGTACTTTCCACCACATTGTCTTCCAGAAACCTTATTAGAAATATGATATTTTGGCTTACGCTTTCAGTCATTCAGTGGAAAGTTTATCGATACTCCATCCTGCTTTTTGTAGTTATTCGAGGCGAGAAAGAAAGAAAGGCCTATACAATCTTGAGACAGAGCCACCGAGCTGCTACCGTTCTACAAAGAAATTTAAGGTCGAAAATTGGTAGGAAAAAGTTTTTGAGTGTGCGTGATGCCTCAATAGTTATACAGTCCAGTAAGTACCTCTAATTAAGTATCTCTGATTAGTGTTTGATTCTTGAGTGTTCTTTGTTGTTGAATAAAAACCAACACAGTTTGCTTATTGCTGCAATACAGTCATTCGTGGAAGGCTTGTTCGAAAATGCTCAGGAGACCTTGGTTTACTATATACTATCCGAAAAGCCGAAGAAACTATGGTAATTTGCATCTTTCATGAAGTTCCTAATTTTAAAGTTTCACATGGACAATAACACAAATTAGTAACTGAATACTGCTTTTCTTTCTTAATCTGACAACATCCAGCTATGTTGAACATTATCAACCCATTCTCGTAAATACACTCCTTTCCTCGGAGACAGTTCACCATCCTTACAACCTTCTCTATTGTAACACTACTTTTGCTAGATCCTAGAAACTTGGCATATATCACCATATAGATGAATAACTTCAACAGTTCTTTTTCTTTTACTGAAATTTTGTTTTGCAATATATAAATACATGTTTTAAGGTAAGTATATAAATAAATGATTTTTCTTTTGCTGAAATTTTCTTTTGCAATTTAGAATGAATAACTTCTACATTGACATCCATTCAGATTTATAATTTTCTTATTTCAAAATCCACGGTCGATATTTGATTATTTGTTTCTCACCTAAGAGAACCTGGTTGGAAGCCATTAAGATTGATATAATGGTTAACTTAAGGAATTAAGTAATGGTTAACTTAACCGAGGTCGCCCTAAATACAGCTGAACGGAAGGATAGGATTCATTGACTCCAAAATTTTGGAATAGAGGCTTTGTTGTTATTGCTTCTGTTTGCTGGTTTACCAGTTACCATTCATATTGTTTGTTATCTTATTATCTTCAACTTGTTTATAGACCATTTATACCCCTCAGGAGACTGAGCCTGGCGAAGTGCCAGTCAAGGCATCCGTCCTGGCTGAGCTCCAACGGAGAATCCTAAAAGCCGAAACTGCACTAAGAGAAAAGGAAGAAGAGAATGACATCCTCCATCAACGACTCCACCAGTACGAAGCCAGATGGTCAGAGTACGAAGAAAAGATGAAATCTATGGAAGAAGTCTGGCAGAAACAAATGAAATCCCTACAATCAAGCCTCTCCATCGCCAAGAAAAGTCTGGCCTTGGACGACGTTGAAAGAAGCTCTGAAGGATCGGGAGCAGGGGTGGAGCTAGGTAGGTTCAGTTTCAACTATATAAAATCCTCACATGCTTTTTATTGTAAAAAGCAATTAACGAAAATGGAAAATTTCAAATAGAAAATGTTTAACTTACTAATTTTATTTTTGGGTTTTTTTCTATATTAGTCCCTTAAAATTTAGTATTTTGATATTAATCCCTCAAATCTTCATATTTTGATATTAGTCCCCCAAATTACCTTAATGTGTCAATATAAGTCCTTCTGTTAGGACTACTATTAAAAAATCCTAAATCATGGTTGGCTTTACCCTAACCATGGTTGGCTAATACCAAAATACCCGCACCAGTTTAATTCACCCGCCCATTCCTTCTATCTCCAGTTCACGATGTGCTCTTGAGAAAGGGGTTTTTTTTTTTTTTTGCTTACTCTCTGATCTCGCCCCCCAAAGTCTCTTGAGAAGGGGGGAAGAAGAAAGGTGAATGTGCTTGGATTTCATTTAACGGATATGGATTTGGGGCTCTTAATGGGTTAGGGTTAAGCAATTGTGGGTTTGGGTTTGTTAGGTGAGGGACATAAATGTCCATTTAATTGGTGGGGCTAAAGAAAACGGAATATTCCCCCAAAGTTATAACACTGACTAACTACTAGGACTAATATCAGCAGATTAAGGCAATTTAGGGGACTAATATCAAAATATCAAGTTGAGGGACTAAAACCAAATTACTAAAGATTTAAGGGACTAATATTGAACCCTTTATTTTTAAAACTGAAAATTGTAATTATGCTTTACAGTAATATTTTGACTTATTTTCACTTTGGCACCACCCCAAAGTATTTTTCAACACTTTAATACCCCCAAAGTTTCAATCCCATTTCAGTTTGATATCCCCTTCCACATCTCGTTAAATTTTTAATTAAATATATCTAATGTGCTAAGCGCGTGATATCTCGTCTGTTGGTACTGGAAATATTTGGTTGTTTGGATCCCTAACAACTTGGTAGAATGGACCTAACTATAAGACAAATTTAACACAAAATCTATTGAAATATAAGGTAGGGTATCAAAGTGAAATGGAATTGAAACTTGGGGATTTCAAAGTCTTAAAAGTACTTTGGGGTATCAAAATGAATAAGGGGATGCAATTGGGTTATAAAAGTGAAAATAAGCCTAACATTTTCATTATAAAAATTCTTACTATTACTCTAATTGTGTGCCTTCCCTGGTTGAATTTTCTGACTTCGCCCCTGATTTCAGGAGACCGAAGCTGGGATACCAATGGGACCCACATTGCATCTCGACTCACTCCAAGAGAGATGAGCGCGAGTCTAAACGTGATCAGTCGCCTCGCTGAGGAGTTTGAGCAGCGGAGTCAGGTTTTTGGTGACGACGCGAGCTTTTTGATCGAGGTTAAGTCAGGGAAGGCAGAGGCAAGCTTGAACCCTGAGAGAGAGCTGAGGAGGCTCAAGCAGAACTTTGAACTGTGGAAGAAGGATTACAGTGTGAGGATTAGAGAGGCTAAGGTTATAATTCATAAGTTGGGAAGTGATGAAGTTAGTTCGGACAAGGCAAAAAAGAAATGGTGGGGTAGGTTGAATAGCAGCACGAAAACGATGTGAAATTATTTTTTATTTTTTTTTATTATTGTCATATGTATATGAAATTGAAGGACTAGACATATTTTATGATAATATATATGTTATTTGTTAGTAAAATAATGAAGGAGACAATTTCTGAGGCGTGAAACACTTTCCTTAAAGAATTATTTGCCCCACTTGATATTCAAATTTGCTTCGGGTTAATGCAAATATTCTTCCCGGATAACAGAATTTGAAAATTCCAAAGAAGCAACTGAATTTTCCAAAGAACTCTTGTGAAACAAGTTTGTAGTATTGCAGATGTTTTGAGAGAAACGTTTTTAATAATGAAGTTATTTTTTAACAAATATTTGAAATCATAGGCTATTTATAGATTTGAAAAGTGTTTCCAACAAATACAACCTTTCAAAACACCCTTTGGAATAAATACCACTTTTCAACAAATTTCTTCCATCAAATACTTGTCTATTGATATTTTAATAATTTAAAATTTTAAAATAACAATAAACAAAATAATATATTCAAAAATATATATAGTAAAAGTTATAATATTTTAGCGACAAAGAAGAAGCAGCAAAGTGCTAAGCGCCTAATAATCGCGTCAAAATCGCGCGTTTATTTACCCTTCTGTGAGTTTAGAGTCTATACTTTGGCCCATTTATCAAAGCCCAATAAACATTTAATGCTTTTAAACCTCTAAAAGAATGCTCAAGTATCCGATGTGGGACTATATTATTTTTACAAACAAAATACTAACAATCCCCACTTTGTTTGGAAAAACAAAATTTTAAAAAATATTATTTTATTTAAAAATAATCTGCAATATGTACAAAATGAGATAAGCATACATATGTAGAGGTATCTTCGATTTAAACCTTTACTTAGTACAAACACTTCAAAGTTCTATCAAAGTCCTTAGTTGCCTTAGCATTAAACTAATTACTCTTTGTGATAGAACCGAGAATGTCGTACATATACTAATCTCTTGTTTCAATGAGAATTAATATTTTAGCACTATTATGGCCTTGTGCTTATTCCCGGTTCATGAACTCTTTTAAAGAGCAAACATTTAGCTCTTTTAAGAAGCGGCACCACTTCTAAGTTCATATAGGTGAAACGTCTACAATGTGTTCTCCATTACTTTAAACACACAACATTAATGTATTAGACTTTCATTAAGAGCACAACTCACCCTCTCATTTCGTAATGGACGATATTGACATTATATTTTAGGGCTTATTGTGTCAATATCAATCAATCACTTTCAGAAACTTGTTATTACCCATTTAAACCTTTTAACTAGTTCAATTCTAGTAAATGGTCGGTTACCATTCTGGTGATTTTAAATACAAGGTTTCACCCCATTTCACTTGATGTCATCTTTACTACCTCTCTCGCTAGAGGTTTTGTAAATGGATCACCAAGTTTTTATTTGTCTTAACATAGACAATTGTTATGACACTATCTTGTATCAAGTATCTCACATATTCATGTCTTAGACTTATGTGTCTAGACTTACCATTATATGTACAATTATAAGCCCTTGACAAAGTGGCTTGACTATCACAATGGATAGAAATAGGAGGCATTGGACTAGGCGAATTTAATGTCTAGCAATAAATTTCTAATCCATTCACCTCTTTACCGATTCTTTGCTAAAGCAATGAATTCAGATTCCATGGTGGAGTGTGAGATACATGTTTGTTTCTTGCTCACCAAGAAATTGCTCCTCCACCAAGTGTAAAACCATTCCGTAAGTGGATTGATTGTCTCCAACACTAGTCATCCAACTTGCATCGGTGTATCCCTCTAACACAGCCGGATAATCATTATAGAACAAACAAAGATTTTTGGTCTTCTTTAAATATCCAAAAATCCTGGAAATACTTTTCCAATGTTCTACACTTGGATTACTAGTGTATCTACTTGATTTGCATACAGCAAATGCAATATCAGGTCTAGTACAATGCATAGCATACATTAAAGAACCAATTGCACTAGCATACTCAAGTATACTCTGACTCTACCGAATTGGTACCAATTTAACACTGGGATCAAATGGAGTGTTAACTTCTTTAAAACCAAGATGATTAAATTTATTTAATATTTTTCAATATAATGTGATTGGCTTAAAGAAAAACCCCACTATGTTTTCTAACTTTAATCCCTAAAATAGTATCTGATCTCCTAAATCTTTCATTTTAAATATAGAAGATAGATACTCTTTTGTCTCATTTATGCCAATCATGTTTGTACCGAATATTAACATGTCATCGACATACAAACAAACAAGTACACCATATTTATCGCTGAATTTAGAATAAATACACTTATCAGACTATTATGTTTGAAACCATAAGACAAAATAACAGAATCAAATTTTTCATGCCACTGTTTTGGTGCTTGTTTAAGACCATAAAGAGATTTAATTAGTTTACAAACTTTTCTTTCATTTCTGGAAGAATAAAACCTTCCTGTTGTTCCATGTAAACCTCCTCATTTAAATCTCTATTTAAAAATGCGCCTTGACATCCATTTGATGCACAAATAATTTATGTATAGATGCCAATGCAATAAGAATTCTAATAGATGTTATGCGTAACAGTGCATATGTATCAAAATAATCAATGCCTTCTTTTGTCTAAACCCTTTGGCGACTAATCTAGCCTTAAAAGCTTGAATAGAACTATCGAATGATATTTTCTTCTAAAACCCATTTACATCCTATTGGCTTTGATCCTTGAGGTAAGTCTACTAAAATCCAAGTATTATTACCCGTTATAGAATCCATTTCATCATTGTGACTTCTTTCCAAAATGAAGCATCTCTAGATGACATTGCTTCTATAAAGGTTTTAGGATCATCATCCGGATTAAAACTTATAGGATGTTTATTTAACACATTGTTGTTTCTATCACCTTCAACAAGAAAAATAATTTGTTCAGAGAAATAAAATCAAGGTAAAGATTTTTCTTTTCTTATTCTAGTACTTCTTCTTGGTTCTCGATATTTCTTTAGATGTACTAGTTTCCTTAGCATGAAAATTAGAACTAGAAATATTACTAGAATTAGGCGTAATAGGAACATTTTCAACATTCTCTAATCTATAGAAAACTTATTTTCAAAAATTCAACATCTCTAGATTCAACAATGGTATTAGAAGATAAATCAAGTAGTCTATATGCTTTACTATTTTCAGCATACCCGACAAAAACACTTTTAATAGCTCTAGGTCCAAGTTTTGTTCTTTTAGGATCAGGAACTCTATAATAAGCCAAACACCCCCACACTTTAAAATATGACATTAGGTTTTCTACCTTTCCATAGTTCATAAGGGCTTAAATTTGACTTTTAGAGGGAATTCTATTATGTATATAACATGCTGTGTAAAGTGCTTCTCCCCATAAATTTAAAGGTAACTTAGCATTATTAAGCATACAATTTATCATTTCTTGTAAAGTTCTATTTTTTCTTTCGGCTAAACCATTCTGTTGGGGAGTGTAAGGTGCTGTGCATTGATGAATAATGCCATGTTCTTCACAAAAAGTATTAAAATTATCAGAAAAATATTCACCCCCTCTATCAGAACGTAACACTTTAATTTTCTTTTCAAGTTGATTTTCAACTTCTATTTTGTATTTTTTAAACATGTCAAAAGCTTCATCTTTTGTTCTTAAAAGATAAACATACATATATCTACTGCAATCATCAACAAAAGTAATAAAATATCTTTTTCCTCCTCTAGTTAGCATGCCATTTAATTCACATATATCGAATGTATTAAATCTAAAACTTTAGAATCTTTATGAAACACTTGGAAAAGATTTCTTTGTTAATTTAGACTTAGCACAGATTTCACATTTATCAAATTCACCATTAAAGTTAATCAAGTCTAATTTTTTCATATTTTTTAAATAACGAAAATTTAAATGTGCTAAGCGATCATGCCATAAGTAAGAATATTCAACAATATAAGCAGAAGACATAATTTTATTATTAATACTGAGTTGATACATTCCATCACAAGAGTAGCCCTTTCCCACAAACACCCCGCTCTTAGACAGGATTACATTGTTTGACTCAAAAGCAACCCGAAACCCTTTCTTACAAAGAAGGTCAACAGAAACTAAGTTCTTTCTAATTTCGGGTACATACAAAACATTTATAAGAGTCAATTTCTTTCCAGAAGTAAAATCAATTTCAACAGTCCCCTTTCCAGCAACTTTTGCACAAGTATTATTCCCCATTTGCACTTCTATAATCTCTGAATTTTCTTCAAAACCTTTGAACATGGATTTGTCCTTGCAAACGTGGATTGTTGCACCAGAATCAAGCCACCATCCAGACTGAACAGAAGTCATATTGATTTCAGAAATCATAGCGACCAGATTCTCCTCTATCATATTTGCAGAAGCTTTTGGTTTTGCATTATTATTTTTTCTGTGACGACATTCTCTAGCAAAATGTCCAGGCTTACCGCAAATAAAACAGATCCCTTTTCTTCCGAAAATTCTTTCTTTTAAAGTGTTGTCCACTTTTCTTTACTTGAAGGTTCCCATTTTTCACCGAAGATTCATTCTTTTCCACTATGTGGACCTTAGAATCACTTTGGATAGAATTTTTCAATCACGTAGCGTGACTCCTCTTCAATTCAAGATTCTTCCGAAGTTGTTCCAAAGAGATGTCCTCGCTTTATGCATCGGTTTCTTGAGTAATCTTTCCAAGTTGAGGGTAGTTTTGCAATAATTGCAGCAACTTGAAAAGATTCTGGAAGAACTATTTTCAGAACATGAATCTTATTAACCAGAACCTCCAATTCATGAAATTGCTCTAGGACAGACTTGTCATCAACCATCTTATATTCTAGATATTTTGCAATTAAATACTTATTTGTACCTTCCTCCTCGGCTTTGTATTTAAATTCCAGTGCGTTCCAGATTTCCCTTGCTGACTTTATCCTCGTGAAAAGATCATATAGCCGGTCTGAAAGTGTGTTCAGAATGTGACCGCGACACAGCACTTCATCTTCCTCCCGTTTACTTTTGCTTCTTGATTTCTTCTATCTCGCCCTCGTAGGTTGTTTCCGCCGCACTTGGTTTTGGATCTTCTATAGGCCGCAGTTGGGGTTGAGGATGTAGGAAATCTTTAATGTCAGAAGAAGGAACATCATCTTGTCTTGCCACAGAAGTTATTCCCGTCGAATCGGTCCAGTTTGACCATGTCTTGATTCATCACCTTGATTGACTCCGACTCCATTGTAGCAGATAATAATTCTTTAAGATTGTTAGTAAAATAATGAAGGAGACAATTTCTGAGGCGTGAAACACTTTCCTTAAAGAATTATTTGCCCCACTTGATATTCAAATTTGCTTCGGGTTAATGCAAATATTCTTCCCAGGATACAACAGAAATTTGAAAATTCCAGCAAGTACCTTTTTCTTCTTGTTGTTGTTAATTTGCTTCTTGTTTGTTCTGTTTATTTTCTTCTATTTAACAATATTATTTTGCTTATCACTGAAATGGTATAAATGGAAGCTTACAGATCTTTTACATACATTGAGAATTTGTCAATAGGATATGAGGATGCATTTATTTCCACGTCAAAAGAGTGTTTCGGGCTGCCCGGAGATTAAGCCGAGTCTTAATCTTAACCAATTAAAATAATGACGTTAATTAAGAGGGATGTTATTTATTTCGGACTCCCCCTCGCTTTTTTTCTCTCTCCACTTTTCTCTTAATTTTCTCTAGGTTGTTCAATAGGTTTTACCCTTTTCGTCTCTTTCTTCTTCTCTCTTCACAAAGAAGGGAGAAGAAGGGGAAGAATAGAATCAAAATTTTGGATGGGAAAGGTATGTTATCTTTATTTTGCATACTTTAATGTTTTCAAATGAAAAAACATGTGACTTCTTTACTTTAATTAGGCCACTGTTATTGACATGAGATTTGAAATTAGACTAGCATTCCAAGTAAGATAAAACATTTTGAGATCTTGGGTTTCACTGACTAACCGAGTTCGAGTTAAACAAACGCCTATAAGATTCATATTTTAGTAAGACAAGGAAGCCAACAATATTCATATAGATCTACACGAACAAACATTGTAATTGACATCGGATTTGTAATTAGACCAACATAGCAAGTAGGATAAATATTTTTGGGATCTCACGTGACACTGAGTAACCGAGTTCGAGTCACTCGAACAAACACATACCAATAAGATTTGTAGTTTAGAAAGACAAGATAGCCAGCAACATTCATGTAGATTTACACAACATGTAAAGAAAGATGACATCCGATGATTATTTCTCCTGTCTCTCCTCTGTTACTTAAGTTAGTCTCCTGTTAAAGGAAATGAACAAATAGATTCTAGAGTTTCCTTTGTACGTGTTTCTCTTTGAGGAGAGGGTTTTTCTACCTTTATGTTACTTATTTTGTGGAGTTTCCATTAAGGCTTGGTTTGGTAAGAGGTGAAGTAGAGTGAAGTGAAGGACAAAGTTAGAATTTCTATTTGGTAGAGGGTTTTTGGAGAGGAAGGTAAGGTGGTGTGAGGTAAGGTGAAGAGAGAGAAAGTGTCAAATGAACTAGAATTGTAAAGAGAGAAAAATCCCCTCATTTTGGAGGGACACAAGAGTGAGGTGAGAGAAAGACACAAGAGTGAGGTGAGAGAAATTAAAAATTAAACTAAAGTTATATACCTCCCCTTATTTTCACTTCAACCAAACAAGAGCACAAAAGGTATATCCTTCCTTGCACCTCACATTTATGGTGATGCTTTTGGCTGCGCTTAGCTAGAATTAGCGTACTAATGAAACATGACGTTATAATTTTAGATAAATCCCAATTTGAATAATGTTTGTATCTATCTAAATCAGTAGGCAGGTGACAAGATCAACTTTATTATAAACATCACATTTAACACGTATATCTTGTATCATTTCACATGCACTACTTAATTTAGACAATTAAACACATACGTTATGTAGACGTCCAACTTGGCTTGGTCCCTATCTAGAACAACATAACATGGAATCTACAGGTTAATTAGATTGTATATTTATAGCTGTAGATATAAATGTTAGATATGAAAATATATAGAGATATAAATCAAACAATCAGATATCAGATTATTCATTTGTATGAAAAATAAATAATATTCTATTAAGTATATTGTTAAAAATTATAATCGAATCATGAACCAATTACTGTGAAGTTTTTCGCATATCAGCAAATAAAGTATTTTTAAGCAAATATCCGTCAAATAACTTATAAAATCAACATTAATTCATAATTAAAATACATACAAACAACTTCTGAGTTCTCTCTACACATAATTTTCGCTAGCAAATTGATATAGATAGAATCCAAGAAAATATCAAACATGAATATTGTAAGCATCCTTAGAATTCATTTTGAGTACATGTCTGATATAGACATAGTTTTAGTGTTTTACATAGAAAAGTTGGTGCATCATTGGCCAGTAGTGTGGAATCTTGTTAGCTTATTCTTGGTTTATTAAATTTTAGTTAAAGTATTTAAGGTGTAGAGCACTTGTTCTAGTGAGCACAAGTGTGGAATCTTGTAGCTTATTCTTGATTTATTAAATTTTAGTTAAAGTTTTAAGGCGTAGAGCACTTGCTCTAGTTAGCAATTTGTCATTATTCTTTTTCATAATAGGCCTTCCAACACTATTGTTTGCATACACAACTTCTCATAATTAACAAGTGAAGAAGCAACAAATTTGCACATATAACCTCTTGCCTTAACTACTTATGAAATTATTTTAAATGGAACATTTTTAGTATTTGACAGAAATAAAATCACTGTCTATATATTATGCACACATCATACTTTTCTCCAAGCCCACCTACTAAAATAAGGGTCTGCTAAGATTATTTATCACACAACTTGTTGATTTGTCTCATTGTGCAATTTGAGTCTTAGTGATACACAACACCAAGTAATAAACATTCATTGTATTAATAATGTATTGAAGATATACTGGTTTTAGATTAATAAACTAGAATATTTGTAGATTGATCTGAGGATAAAATATTTCTCATGTACAATACAATTGAAGTGAATAAAAACCTCATATAATCACTCCTACATGAGCATAGTGGTTTGCATGATAAATGAAATAGTTAAAAATTTCCAAACTCAGGCTCTGCATAATAAAATTGATACTCAATTAAATAAAGTAATGAACAGCACTACTGCATATTTTCACTTCTTCAGGGACATATTTGCAAACTAGCCACAAAGGAGTCGCGTTCGGCGGGCATATCCTGTAAGGTATCCCTCAGGATAACCGACGCGTATCCTACGCCACCACCCGTATATCTAAATTATTTATTATTCCCATCCCTATCCCCATGCTTGTTCTTATCCCAGTCCTTATCCCGTTCCCCATACTTCCCCTATCCTTGGGAACAAACGCACGCGCTAACTCCGAATTATAAAAAGACGCGGCCTTTAATTGATCTGCACTAAATTTTTTTTAAAAAGCTCGCTCCTTTCATCGCCCTTGCAGGTGATTTCAATCTCTGTGAAACTGGGTCCTTAGGGTTTTCGCAAATTTGTTGTCAAATTGGGTGCTTTTAAGTGTTTTAGCTTTCAAAATTCCATCTTTTTATCTGTAATTAGAGTATTTTTTTAAAAAGGGGCCACCGACCAACGTCGCCTTCACGCAATGGTCAGAAAAGGATGGCTTGAATGCCAGAGGGCAATCTTGACTTTGCTTCAGCTATTCCGTGTTTCTTATTCTTTTAAATTTTCTTATTTATTATTATTTTTTAAATACTTTTTGCAGAGCTAGGGTTTAATTGAAGAAGAAGACGAAAGCGACCTAGCTTCCGCTGTGTTGCCAGCTGGCCCTCTTCTTCCCAGTTACTTGGTGAGCTCAAAATTACAATTCTACCCCTTGCTCCTCAAAACCCCCCAAATCTATATAGGCGCATAATTCTCTAGGAAATACAATATCATCTATAATGGCTTACTTTTCCGGCTACCTCCACCGTCCTCTCTCAGCCATGGCTGCTGTTGCTGTCGCCACAATCTCGACCGACATTCCCGACCGATTCCATAACCCTTCAATGCCTGAGACTTCAGAAACATCAATTTCTAGTATGTCTTTTTTAAAGAACCCCAATACCCCAAATCCAATTTCTCACAAACCCAATTCAGTTTTCAATCCATTCGCTTCTTCTGCTACTTCTCCCCATGCCCTTCTCTCCCTATACCAATACGCCAAGCTAGCAAAACCCACAAAGGATCAAGAATATAAACCCTCAACCTCGCAATCTGATTCTATTTACCGCTGGCATCTTCCCTACCCAAATGCAGACCCTGCAAGATCCCAAACCGTTGTAGTCTTGCTCGGGTGGTTAGGCGCGAAACAAAGGCATTTGAGGAGATATGCTGAGTGGTATACTTCGAGAGGTTTCAATGTGGTCACGTTTACGTTCCCGATGGCTGATGTTGTTAGTTATAAGGTTGGAGGGAAGACGGAGGAGAGCGTTGGATTGCTTGCGAGTCATTTGGCGGGTTGGGTTGCGGAGGAGAGTGGGAAGAAGCTTGTTTTCCACACTTTCAGCAATACCGGGTGGCTGACGTAAGAATCTAAGATGTTTGGTATGTTGTTTTGATTGTGAGTGTAAAGATTTTGTTTTGATATAGCGTGGTTTTTGTTTTGTAGGTATGGAGTTTTGCTTGAGACGTTTAAGGCTGAAGATCCTTCTGTGATGGAAAAGATCAAGGGGTGTATTGTAGATTCTGCTCCTGTTGCTTCCCCTGATCCACAGGTAAAGGTTAAGTACAATTGCTTGTTATGAATTGAATTGTTTATGTTAATAGATTATATCTGTGGTAATGTTTGGTTTTGATGATTTATAACTTAGTAATAAATTGTGTATTGGTTCATTGAACTTGGAGGCAAGTTTAGGAGTTGCATGTTTTGTGAACATGAACCAAATTGTTACTTCAATAGTTTCACTTATGTGCTATCTTTTATCTCTTAAAGGAGAAAGAAAACAGTGATTTTTGTATTCTTTCTTCTCTTTGAATTTAGATTGCAAGTTATTTTGGTATGAGTTAAAACTCATCCTTCCACGTATTTCAGGTCTGGGCTTCAGGGTTCTCTGCTGCATTTTTGAAAAAGCAGAGTGTGGCAACGAAAGGAATGCTGAGCTCCAATAATTCAGGGACGGGCGCATTGGTTGAAAGTAAATCAAGTGGAGAGCCGAAACCAGCAGTTGCAGAAATTGCATTGTTGGCAGTTTTGGAGAAGTTCTTTGAGGTGGTTCTTAACCTTCCTTCCATCAATAGGTAATGATTCATTTATACTTGATTTCCCCATTGATGAAAGTTGGTGACGATTACTGGATTTCCAATGAACATTTTAAGATAAATTTCAGAAAATCTCCTTTGAGGGTTTTGCATAAAAAACCCTGAACTTTATAAGTCGTAGAAAACTCTCTTGTGCTATTGGAAATTTTCATAAACCGCATGTTAATATGTGGAGTAAAAAGTATGCTGTCATTTTTAGTTTCGCCTACCCCTACCTAAAAAGGATAGTATTGAAGTTGTTATGTGCGGATCACATGATAACTTAAAAGTAACTCTTGTCAGTCATGATACCTAAGTGAGAAGTTTTCAGGGATTTATAAAGTTCGGGAGAGTCTTGTGAAATCTACCCAACTGGTAATATAATCTGGCACTATTGTCATATTGCATTTTCAGCGTATAAAATTCCTGAGCGCAGAAATTTGTTAACTGAATATCTTTCTTCATTATTAACAGGAGGCTTCATGATGTATTCACTCTGTTATCATCAGAGCAACCAAACTGTCCACAGCTATATATTTACAGCTCTGCTGATAGAGTTATACCAGCGAAATCGGTGGAATCTTTCATAGAAAAACAAAGGAGAGCTGGGCATGAGGTTAGGTCTTGTGACTTTTTAAATTCACCTCATGTCGATCATTTCAGAAACTATCCAGGCCTTTATACTTCTCAGATATCTGAATTCTTGGAGGATTATGTGCTAACCTGTCACAAAGATTCATAGAACATTTTCCTTATATGTATGTAATTAGTTTTTTTTCTTTTTCTTTTTCTTTTTCTCTCCAATTTTCCCCTGGTTGTAATTTTTCCAGGCATTAGAATTGTTCAAACTGGTGAGATAGTGTAAAGATTGCATACATACATAAAGAAAAAGAGAGAATTATACAAAATTTTCATTCATCTTCTTTCTACATTTCGGGTTGTTGTTATGCCTGGTTGTCCTTTTATGGCCTTGTATGAGCTGTAAGTTCAAGATTGCCTTAATTGAGTTAATGCAAGTGAAATAATTTCAATTCATGGTCAAGCAAATGACAGGTTTATGTTTCCAGAAGAATTAATTGGGCGTTTATGGTAAGTTGATTCGGACAGGCACAAAAGGAGAGAGTTTTCATGCTAATTGAAAGATTGTTGAATATTTGGAAGAAAACAGAGGAACAATTTCAATATCCAAATTAATCAGTCATGAGTGCTTTTATAAGGTGAGCTTCTCTAAAGGAAGTAATTATGCTTGAAAGAAATGATTACAGAGGATTATTTGAAGCAAATTAAACAATATTCAGTGACTGAATTAACAACTAAAGAAAATAACTCAATGACTAAGTTCCTTAAATTAAACAATACTGAATAACTGAATTCAGAACTAAGAAATGAAAATAAATCAATGACTAAGCTCCTGAGCAAACATGGTGTAAATGAAAACATTTATAAGGAATGAGTCAACTAGGCAAGTAAAAATAACTATAAGTTGGGTTGTAGGTTTGAAAATATTTAAGCGCTGAAAACCTCACTGAAAAAGTTTGTCACAGGATCCGGTAAAATCCTAAGTTAAGAAAATAAGAAGGGAAGGATTATAGTAGACTAAGGAAAAAGAGAATCAGAAGAATATTATCCTTACAGAAATTTGGCTGTGACACAATTCAGGAGATATACACTGAGCTAAGTATTGAATGGTTTAATAAAATTCAAATATTACATTGTGCCAAAAGTAAAATATCTACATGCCTTCGATCAACTTGTCTCTTGTCTTATTTAACTGTGTGCCCTATCACATTTATGATAAACGTCAAATTAATCTCACTAATTTCACTCCTTATTTTTATGTTTAATTGAATGCGAGACAATACCCCCATGGCTCATATCTAGTCAAGCCCAATGCTCAATCTTAGCTTGTCTTTGGTTCGAGTTCAAGCAATCTCTATTCACATCCTCTTTGGCTTTTGTCGTGGGTAGGCGAGGTCAACTAATTTCAAGCTATAATTTTCTTTTGCTGGTTAATAAAGCTTACAACATGTAATCTTTGTTAGAATATAAAAATATAATCTTTTAACTCTCATCACAGCTTCGGAGTTTATGGTTAGGAACTTTGACATGGTGTCAGCGCGACCCGAGTTCAAATCCCACCAGTCATGAATTTAAAGCGGATTTTTAAAAACTGATTCCGCTACTTGAGTCCAGGTTTCGACCCATAAAAAAGGCGCTCAACCTGCATGGGCATGGTAGAATATAAAACTATTACCCTTAACCCTCACCACAACTTTAGAGTTTTTGTGTAATAATTAGGATTTTGACATGGTATCAGAGCAACTCAGGTTCAAATTCCTTTGGCCATGAATTTAAAATGGATTTAAAAAAGGATTGATACCACTGCGTGAGTCCGGGTTTTGACCCATAAAAAGGCTCAACCCGCATGGGCATGGTAGAATATAAAACTATTACCCTTAACCCTCACCATAACTTCTGAGTTTAGTATAATGGTTAAGGACCTTGACATGGTATTAGGAAATCTAGGTTCAAATCCTAGCGCCATGAATTTAAAATGGATTTAAAAGGATTGATACCATCTGCGTGAGTCCGGTTTTGACCCATAAAAAGGCTCAACCCGCATGGGCATGGTAGAATATAAAACTATAACCCTTAACCCTCACCATAACTTCGAGTTTAGTATAATGGTTAAGGACCTTGACATGGTATTAGGAAATCTAGGTTCAAATCCTAGCGCCATGAATTTAAAATGGATTTAAAAGGATTGATACCATCTGCGTGAGTCCGGTTTTGACCCATAAAAAGGCTCAACCCGCATGGGCATGGTAGAATATAAAACTATAACCCTTAACCCTCACCATAACTTCGAGTTTAGTATAATGGTTAAGGACCTTGACATGGTATTAGGAAATCTAGGTTCAAATCCTAGCGCCATGAATTTAAAATGGATTTAAAAGGATTGATACCATCTGCGTGAGTCCGGTTTTGACCCATAAAAAGGCTCAACCCGCATGGGCATGGTAGAATATAAAACTATAACCCTTAACCCTCACCATAACTTCTGAGTTTAGTATAATGGTTAAGGACCTTGACATGGTATTAGGAAATCTAGGTTCAAATCCTAGCGCCATGAATTTAAAATGGATTTAAAAGGATTGATACCATCTGCGTGAGTCCGGTTTTGACCCATAAAAAGGCTTCAACTTGCGGGCATATTAGAATATAAACCTATAACCCTTAACCCTCACCATAACTTCGAGTTTAGTATAATGGTTAAGGACCTTGACATGGTATTAGGGAAATCTAGGTTCAAATCCTAGCGCCATGAATTTAAAATGGATTTAAAAGGATTGATACCATCTGCGTGAGTCCGGTTTTGACCCATAAAAAGCTCAACCTGCATGGGCATGGTAGAATATAAAACTATTACCCTTAACCCTCACCATAACTTCGAGTTTAGTATAATGGTTAAGGACCTTGACATGGTATTAGGGAAATCTAGGTTCAAATCCTAGCGCCATGAATTTAAAATGGATTTAAAAGGATTGATACCATCTGCGTGAGTCCGGTTTTGACCCATAAAAAGGCTTCAACTTGCGGGCATGGTAGAATATAAAACTATAACCCTTAACCCTCACCATAACTTCTGAGTTTAGTATAATGGTTAAGGACCTTGACATGGTATTAGGGAAATCTAGGTTCAAATCCTAGCGCCATGAATTTAAAATGGATTTAAAAGGATTGATACCATCTGCGTGAGTCCAGGTTTCGACCCATAAAAAAGGCGCTCAACCTGCATGGGCATGGTAGAATATAAAACTATTACCCTTAACCCTCACCACAACTTTAGAGTTTTTGTGTAATAATTAGGATTTTGACATGGTATCAGAGCAATTCAGGTTCAAATTCCTTTGGCCATGAATTTAAAATGGATTTAAAAAAGGATTGATACCACTGCGTGAGTCCGGGTTTTGACCCATAAAAAAGGCGCCCAACTTGCGGGCATATTAGAATATAAACCTATAACCCTTAACCCTCACCATAACTTCGGAGTTTAGTATAATGGTTAAGGACCTTGACATGGTATTAGGGAAATCTAGGTTCAAATCCTAGCAGCCATGAATTTAAAGCGGATAAACAAAAAGATTGACAGCGCTGTGTGAGTCCAAGTTTCGGCCCATAAAAAAGACGCTCAACGTGTGGGGGCATGTTAGAATATAAAAATATAAACCTTAACTTTTGCCACAACTTCGGAGTTTTGGTATAATGGTTAGGGACTTTGACAATCTTCTTTTGCATGTTGCATGAAAACTATTTTGCCGATCTTTAATTATGACGAACTAAACATATCATTATTCATCAAATTGAATTGAATGCATAACTAACCATCTGCTCTGATATCAATCGTCAGAAATTTGAGCAAGGCTCTATACAAGAGATGTGACTGATGTAAATCTGATTTTATATGAAAAAAGCTCTAATGGAGTATCGGAGTATAATCTACTTAATAATGTATCCAATCACTCCATAATCTAATTGGGTTACTTCACACATACCATAAGATACAAGCCACATATTTCAATATATATGGAGTCTATAAGTTAAAATAGTTTGCATAGTTAGTCAAATTTCAGGTCTGATAATTATTGCATATTCGATATTCACTCATATATTCGAATGTTTAAGAACTATGCGGCCATATAATTATTTTATGTTGCTATTCTTAGTCTTTGTCACACAAAGCTTTTTCGATAACTGGTTCGGTAAGTTATCACAAGTATGCTTTAAAGAGGTTATCACTAGCTCACAAGTGGTAAGGATAGTGTGTGGTGACCCCAAACAAAGAAAAGACAAAGGTTACGAGTTCTCTTTGCCCATTGGTTTTTATGAAAGGTTTCTGTAGTAAATGAAGTGAGGCTAGTGTGTCGGTAAAAAATGAGGTAATTTGCAGGCACCATTGCTGTCAATTGAGACGGCAATCACATATAGAGGCTGATCAGTTGCCTTATCTTGATCACAAAAGAAACCAAAAAATTTAAAAATAAATCAGAATATACTTTAATTTTTTGCTTTGTGGTAGAAGTAATTCTTTACCGTTTCTTAAATCCCTTCTGATTACTTTTTGTTCAAGAACATTCACATCAGGGATGCAAAAAGATACGGATATTCACGTGTATATGCGCATTTGTTTCTGATAGGATGTGAATATTAGATATCTATACTGGGAGGTTATGGGTATTGATATGGGTTTTGTTCTAGTTTTTGATGGGATATGGATAACGATACTATCCTAATGTCCAAATATATGTATCAACGAGTGATGATATTACTTCAATCCTAAATAAGTGGATTTGATATTACTTCAATCCTAAATAAGTGGATTTGGGATCAGTTTTGGTGATTATGGGATGTAACCTTAGCTTTCTAGATATATCGAATGTTGATCAACTCTAATTTGGGAAATTTTGGTTTATTTAAACAACTTTTGTATCATATGACCAATATACTTCTCAATCTTATCTATTTTCCACATATCTGCCTTGTATATGTTTTATCCTATCGGTTTTCCATTTTAACAAATATGGATCATGTGTTTTATTTCTTAGTAAATCATGTTTGTATTTGTATCCAATACAGATGGTAAGCACCATTTCTGATGCACATCCAATCTGTTTGCAACCAAGATTTTCATATATAAGGATAAGCAACCTCAAAAGTCCGAGTGAAGTATTTAAAGAAACACAGTGAAACACTGAATCGGCAATTATAATGTTTAGAGTGAACTTTAGCTCCTTAAGAACAAAGGAACTTCCATACAGCTAGATGAGAAAAAGAAAAAGATTCCAGTGCTTATAACTCAACTCTTTAAGAAAGCTAATCAGTTTATTATGTTTTCTCAGGTGAAACCTGTAAGATAGGAAATATTTCTTTTTTCCTTTTTAATACTTTTTTTTGTTGATATTTCTAGCATTACCAGGTACATGCCGTGTTTCTTTGTTGCTTATACACTTCAAACATAGGCGTGCGACACCTAAGATACTTATTGCACCTGCATTGACATGTCAAATTATTGAAATGCAATGTTTTGGGTTTTGTAAATACCTTGGTTAAAATGTCGAGTATGACAAAGGCTTCTGTAAACTAATAGGATTAGTTAATCATTCATGAAACACAATGCTGGCTGATATCATTTTATCTTAATTTCTTTGAAACAATGAAACTCGAATGATGTGAACATGTACATTTAAATTCTTTTGACATTGCTTTCTCTTTTGAGAATTTTTTATTCTAACAGAGTAGAAGGGGAGCCTTCTATAGGGTGAAGCTACATCAAAAGGGGTCTTTTATCAAAGGAATTTAGTGGTTCACAGGAAGTTAGCACTTTAAGAATTAAAGGTAACTTTGGCTCATTAGTAAAGTAGGCAAATCTATGGAATCTAAGCTCCTTAAGAACAAAGGAACTTCCATGCAACTCAACTTTTCCAGAAAGCTTAGAGGCAGTAGACTTGAATCCTTCTAAGTAAATGGTCTTTTCATTGACATGAGGAGTTACAGACATATCAGTGATAAACAAAAGCTAGGAGCTTTATATAGTTAGTTCCTACAAAAAGCATCTCCAATTGTTCTATTACCCTCAGAGGTAGATTAAACAACAGATAACACTGTTGGTTGCTTTTACGTTGGCGTGTCGAAAGGTTCTAAGTTTCAAAACGAATAACATCGAGCTAAAAGGACTATTTACTTATTTAGGAACATGTTGACATTTCAATCTATGGGAAGAGAGAAGATTATAATCCTCTACTTCGAGCAAAAACACCAATTGACTTAGTTGTAGATGAAAAATGAAGTATTTTTTTTTTCTTTCTTTCAAGTCTATGAAAAAAAAGTCTGAAAAATGCATCCAAGTCATTAACATAGGAAGCAACTAATAGAAGTGTCCTCTATATATTGTAAATCTTAGAAGCAGTCTTTTTCAGGTTTTTCTATCTATTTAATCATGACTATTTATAATTAGGAAACGAAACAAGCACAAGGTATTTTCTGCTGCAAAACTTGAACAGAAATCACCAGATTCACCACATTAATTTCAATTGATGGTGTAATGAACAAATAAAAATGATATGGTAACTTCTTAATCGATCAAACGTCCAGAGTTTTGGAGCTCAATCAGGGTATGTAGATAAAATATATGTTAATGACGTCTGATTCTTCGAGAGTTGAATTTTTTTTAAAATTGTTGCTTTGCTGAACTATATGCGGACTTTTTTTTTTCCAAATTAAAAAGATTCAAATTAACCCATAAATATAGCATTCTATTATATGATGTATTACAAGAAATAATACATCACCATCTCATTGTACAAAAGGAGAAAAAACAAAAGCAAGCAATCCTTTGTTCAAGAATTGTACTAAAACTGACCCTTCTACTTTAATTACAACAACAACAAACTGTTAATGACTTGCTACGAGCTCATTTGTGATTCTGAGATAACCTGCTGCAAGTACTTGAAAGATCTCTGATAACTAACAAAACCCATGAACCAAAACTCAAAATCGTCGACGGTAACAATCTGAACATACTTCTGATTTGGCTTATTCACATTCTCACTAGGGCTAACTTTCTGTATCTTGCTCAATGGAATAGAAACCTTGTAAGGAACTCTAATTAGTTCTCCTTTAGGAGAGGTGAATGTAAGAGACCTATCACTCCGAAAAGCAATCTTCTCAGTCGAAATAAATAGCAATCCTGCAATAGGACCTGAAGTTGTCGATAAATAACACTGACAAGCCTTCAGAAGTTTCTCTCTTTTTGAAACGGAGAAATATCGTCTGAATACTTTCTCAATTCCCCCTGCCTTAAGAATTCTTGCCCCTAAGCTCAATTTCCCTTTTACAGTTTCGGATATCTTTGGTGCCAAAGTAACTGCAAATTCCATACTAGAATGTTAGTATTGATTTTTATCGGTAACAAATATATTGATCATAATATTAAAACCGTATTGTTAAGTGTTAACATGTTAACTTACCATGATCTCTAATTCCTTGTGCATAGCTATCTGCCTTCTTGCTAAACTTGCTCATCCAATCAATGACTGAATCCTTTTTTGCTAAAGAGCATTCATATGAAGATGCATATCTAGCATTAGCCACCGGAATACCGATAACCTGACCATGATTCTGATTCTTCATTTTTAGCTCAAACTGATGAATCTTCTACTGTTTCTACCCTTTGAGAGTGTGTGAGATTGAGGATGATCTTGGCTACAACTGAAGAGAAGGCAAGGGTTCTTATAATGTGAAGAAACCAAAAGTGGGTGGCAACATTCAAAGCATTAGTGGTTGAATGAATCAGTAGCATATGCTTTAGAGTCATCATCGTGTTGTTATCACCAAATGTTTAAAGGGGAAAGTATTAGCTTTTCCGAATCCCATACGGCAACTAACATTTCCATAGGTTGGGGGAGAATATAATAGTAATGATAAATAGCTTAAATAAAACTGGCAGCTCACTAAAAAGAAAAGCACTGTGTGTTCTCTTTTGGACAGAATTGGAGATCAGCTGACACATAACTGTTGAAGATTTGCTGCTTTTAGCTATATAAGGGTACACAAGCTGATTTGTGAATGAATGGTAAGAGTGTGCAGCTGGTATAGATTTTGAGGAAAGGGTACTACAGAGGCCCCTACAGAAAATCATATAGGGAGACGAGGATTCACAAAGCCAACTTAGTAGAATTTTGATACACATATCACTATTATTTATCAGTGCAATCAGACAGTTTTATAGATGGAGTTTTTTTTTAAAACAGACCACTTTTACTAAATAATTAGTAAACGGTCGGTTTTGCTAAATGATTAGTAAACGGTCGGTTTTGCTAAATGATTAGTAAACGGTCGGTTTTGCTAAATGATTAGTAAACGGTCGGTTTTGCTAAATGATTAGTAAACGGTCGGTTTTGCTAAATGATTAGTAAACGGTCGGTTTTGCTAAATGATTAGTAAACGGTCGGTTTTGCTAAATGATTAGTAAACGGTCGGTTTTGCTAAATGATTAGTAAACGGTCGGTTTTGCTAAATGATTAGTAAACGGTCGGTTTTGCTAAATGATTAGTAAACGGTCGGTTTTGCTAAATGATTAGTAAACGGTCGGTTTTGCTAAATGATTAGTAAACGGTCGGTTTTGCTAAATGATTAGTAAACGGTCGGTTTTGCTAAATGATTAGTAAACGGTCGGTTTTGCTAAATGATTAGTAAACGGTCGGTTTTGCTAAATGATTAGTAAACGGTCGGTTTTGCTAAATGATTAGTAAACGGTCGGTTTTGCTAAATGATTAGTAAACGGTCGGTTTTGCTAAATGATTAGTAAACGGTCGGTTTTGCTAAATGATTAGTAAACGGTCGGTTTTGCTAAATGATTAGTAAACGGTCGGTTTTGCTAAATGATTAGTAAACGGTCGGTTTTGCTAAATGATTAGTAAACGGTCGGTTTTGCTAAATGATTAGTAAACGGTCGGTTTTGCTAAATGATTAGTAAACGGTCGGTTTTGCTAAATGATTAGTAAACGGTCGGTTTTGCTAAATGATTAGTAAACGGTCGGTTTTGCTAAATGATTAGTAAACGGTCGGTTTTGCTAAATGATTAGTAAACGGTCGGTTTTGCTAAATGATTAGTAAACGGTCGGTTTTGCTAAATGATTAGTAAACGGTCGGTTTTGCTAAATGATTAGTAAACGGTCGGTTTTGCTAAATGATTAGTAAACGGTCGGTTTTGCTAAATGATTAGTAAACGGTCGGTTTTGCTAAATGATTAGTAAACGGTCGGTTTTGCTAAATGATTAGTAAACGGTCGGTTTTGCTAAATGATTAGTAAACGGTCGGTTTTGCTAAATGATTAGTAAACGGTCGGTTTTGCTAAATGATTAGTAAACGGTCGGTTTTGCTAAATGATTAGTAAACGGTCGGTTTTGCTAAATGATTAGTAAACGGTCGGTTTTGCTAAATGATTAGTAAACGGTCGGTTTTGCTAAATGATTAGTAAACGGTCGGTTTTGCTAAATGATTAGTAAACGGTCGGTTTTGCTAAATGATTAGTAAACGGTCGGTTTTGCTAAATGATTAGTAAACGGTCGGTTTTGCTAAATGATTAGTAAACGGTCGGTTTTGCTAAATGATTAGTAAACGGTCGGTTTTGCTAAATGATTAGTAAACGGTCGGTTTTGCTAAATGATTAGTAAACGGTCGGTTTTGCTAAATGATTAGTAAACGGTCGGTTTTGCTAAATGATTAGTAAACGGTCGGTTTTGCTAAATGATTAGTAAACGGTCGGTTTTGCTAAATGATTAGTAAACGGTCGGTTTTGCTAAATGATTAGTAAACGGTCGGTTTTGCTAAATGATTAGTAAACGGTCGGTTTTGCTAAATGATTAGTAAACGGTCGGTTTTGCTAAATGATTAGTAAACGGTCGGTTTTGCTAAATGATTAGTAAACGGTCGGTTTTGCTAAATGATTAGTAAACGGTCGGTTTTGCTAAATGATTAGTAAACGGTCGGTTTTGCTAAATGATTAGTAAACGGTCGGTTTTGCTAAATGATTAGTAAACGGTCGGTTTTGCTAAATGATTAGTAAACGGTCGGTTTTGCTAAATGATTAGTAAACGGTCGGTTTTGCTAAATGATTAGTAAACGGTCGGTTTTGCTAAATGATTAGTAAACGGTCGGTTTTGCTAAATGATTAGTAAACGGTCGGTTTTGCTAAATGATTAGTAAACGGTCGGTTTTGCTAAATGATTAGTAAACGGTCGGTTTTGCTAAATGATTAGTAAACGGTCGGTTTTGCTAAATGATTAGTAAACGGTCGGTTTTGCTAAATGATTAGTAAACGGTCGGTTTTGCTAAATGATTAGTAAACGGTCGGTTTTGCTAAATGATTAGTAAACGGTCGGTTTTGCTAAATGATTAGTAAACGGTCGGTTTTGCTAAATGATTAGTAAACGGTCGGTTTTGCTAAATGATTAGTAAACGGTCGGTTTTGCTAAATGATTAGTAAACGGTCGGTTTTGCTAAATGATTAGTAAACGGTCGGTTTTGCTAAATGATTAGTAAACGGTCGGTTTTGCTAAATGATTAGTAAACGGTCGGTTTTGCTAAATGATTAGTAAACGGTCGGTTTTGCTAAATGATTAGTAAACGGTCGGTTTTGCTAAATGATTAGTAAACGGTCGGTTTTGCTAAATGATTAGTAAACGGTCGGTTTTGCTAAATGATTAGTAAACGGTCGGTTTTGCTAAATGATTAGTAAACGGTCGGTTTTGCTAAATGATTAGTAAACGGTCGGTTTTGCTAAATGATTAGTAAACGGTCGGTTTTGCTAAATGATTAGTAAACGGTCGGTTTTGCTAAATGATTAGTAAACGGTCGGTTTTGCTAAATGATTAGTAAAACGGTCGGTTTTGCTAATTATTTAGCAAAAGTGGTATGTTTTAAAAAAATTCCTTTTATAGATCGTAACAGTGCATCAAAATTTGTATGCGATTAAATATCTTTGTTCCCCTTCTCCCGATGTAATTTCTATGGAGGACCATCTATGGGATGTTTCTTTCCGATTTGGACCCCATCTGATGTGTAAAATCCCTCGCCATTGAATTTTATTTGATTGTCATCAGCAGCACTGAGTCAGCCCTTTTAGGATAAGAGAAGCTTTTGAGGTGGAGTGGGAGCTCATTGGCTCTTGTTTGGCTGTAAAGAGAAATAATTTCAAGGCCTAATATTGTAAAGAAAACAAACCATATCTCTCGACACGTCTGTTAAAGGCAATCAGAGTAGATATTCAACTGTTGCAAGCAAAAGGGAGCTTATCATGTCCACAAGCTTTCATCAACTACCAAAAAAGCCAAATGAGTTATATAATCTTTGTTCATAACTTTCTCAGCTCTACACTATCTGAAGTCAAATAATTTCTATAAATTTTAACCAAAAAAATTGTAATCTGGTCCCTGAATATCATCTAAAAGCAGGGAGAAGTTAAATATAAAGCAGAACGGCAGGTGCCGATACGGACAAGACTCTCTCTCTTGTATATATGCTTGCAAGGGACAAAGCTAAACTGAGAGAAAGATTCGAAGAACAATAGTAGAATCTGATTAGATCATCACTGAATCAAAATCCATGTGTCAACCTGAATTTCTCAGAATGACCTTAACAGAGTCGTGTTGCGGTCAAATATGTTTAGTACCCTGAAAAGATAAAAACAACAATATACAGAACTCAACCAGAAATTGTAACGATATCTAAACCACCATTAGGTCTTTAATACCAATCAACACCAAATACAGCCTTTTATCCCGTATTTTTGGGGTCGATGATTCTAAATGACAAAACAAATATACGTCAAAACACTCGGACTGTTTCATTTGTATGTAAAATCTAACTCTTCTCTCTACACCAGTAAGGTCGACAACTAATCAAAGAGGAACTACAAAAGATATTGCAGAGGCGACAAGTTCAAACTTCCTGAACATTCCATGTTTATGAAGCAAAGCAACAGGCAATGCTTCTCCTCAGCAAATGAAGAGTCTTGAACCACCTATCGACGTTTATTGGACTTTGAAAAGGTGTTCTTTGTATTCTTCGTCGGAGTCTCTGGATGGGCATTTTCCATTTGATTCTCTGGATATGCATTTTCCATTTGCTGCTCAGGATAGGCATTCTCCACTTGATTGCTGGTAACTGGAGCTGGCATTCTATAAACCAAAGGTGGAGCAACCGAATTTGGAGGAAGAGGATAGTTCACGGGTGTGCCAACTGCATGTGGGCCCACAACTGGACGGCCGATGGCAGGCCCAGATGGGCCCCGAGGACTGCCAGCTGGTGTCTGATGTGTTTGCTGAGCTGGAGATGGCACATACTGCCCAGTAATCGGACCTACCTTCTCTCCAGTAGGGTTTACACTGGTAATATCATGAATGCTTGATCGTCTCTTGTCTTTGGTGCCTGAACTCAACCGGATGAAGTACTTCTGTGCATGGCTTGCTACTTGTGTTGGTGTTCTAGATACCACGAAGTTTCTTGATATGCTTCGCCAATCTCCTTTGCCGTATTTGTCAAGACCCAAAAGAAATAATCTGTTTCACCGAAGAAGATAACCAAGATGATGATGACTATACACAAAAGTATATGGTTCAAGACTAAACTTTAACAAAGTATCTAGTTTAGAAAAACAGACTGACAAAAACTGAGTGATGCATATTATGTATAAAAGTACCCAGCAGAAGAAACATTAATGTGCCTATTATGCATAATAGTATCTCGGAGAAGAAAGTAACATAAAGCCAAGCAATTACCATCTCACCAATACAGAAACACAGGAAATTTACAGTAAGCTCCCAATGGTCATGCATTTTTGTCAAATTTTCAAGGGATAGCATATGACTGATCTCATTTTAAGGTTTTTATTGTGGAGGTTGTCAAAAAAACCAGAATTGTCATTCAACAACCGACGAAAAACAGATATGAAATAAAAAGGATTAATAAGCAGTAGAAGAGGGAAGGAAGTGCATCAAACAAAAAACCAATAATAGATACCGTTGTAATAAGTATCGCTACTATAATGCAATGGGGGAAATCCACGTTATTTTCCAATAGCACAGGAAACACAATATCATAACAGTTTACTCACAAAACTGTTAATAAGAAAACCAATCTCGTTACCAAGCAAAAAATGTCATACATATGCAAGATACTAGTATATGCATGGCAGAACTGAAAAATACAAACGCACTTACATATGGATGAAGAAACAAAAGTAAAAGATCTACCATGTATGTATTTATCTTCTGCACAGCATCCTCATTGTAGTATTCGCTATATGCTGAAGGAGCATATGAGCTTCAATTACACCAAATGACTATGTATTTGTTCTTGCATAAATGGCCAAAAGAATGGTTGTGAATAGAAACGTATAAATGACACCCGCAGCGACTGAAGAACAGCCAAAGCGGCCCCACTAAGACTCAAAAATTAATCCACCAAACAAATTTTCTTATGACTGAAGGGATTATGCAGAAATTGTAACAAATGTTCAAACAGAGTTAAATGTGCTCCAAAAGACTTTTAAGTTCTCGACAAGAGCAAAAAAATCTCAATATGACTAGCCAATATAGGAAATGGAAGGGAAGTACAAGGAGATGAGATTTATTTTCAGCATGTAGTGCGGAAAATATCACGGAAGCCTATGTTGCACAGGTACTTCTATTTGGACCGTACCCAACACCAACACTTCAATGGACACTCCTTAGATACTTGCATATACTTATTCACATGTGTACTCAATTATATAATACATGTTTTAATTTAAAACACTCGTCATATTCTTATTGGACATATCTCCTACACTTCACATGCAATCCTTGAAACTCGTTGGACATAAGTCTACCCGTACCTAGTTCAAAACTATGATTACGAAGGGTCTTTTGGACATCAACTTCAAAACCAGCAATTTTCTAATATATGATAAAAGAAACATATAAATGTTATAGGAATTTTATTTCATAGCACATGAAATAAAAAAAAAGTATTGATTTCATGTAAATTGTTATTATATATACATGTATGTGTATCAGTGTTCCTGTACCCTACTTCTAAAATTTTGTCGTGTCCCACACCTGTACCCACGTCCATGCCCGTATCCGTGTAACTATGACGAAGCACACACAAAATAACAGAGAGGAAAACTAATATCAAGTAATAAGGTGAGTAAGATGCCCATGGTAGTATGACACAGTAAGTTCCTGTGGATATTTTTTGTCACAAAGTGAGAGAAAGGAACAAAAAAAAATGAGAGGGTTCAATGGTCTTCGCTGCTGGATTTTCATTGGATCTCTCTCGTCTTCTTTTCCTTTATATAAGCTTTTTTCAAACAAATCATAGATAAGAAAGGAAGAAAACGATGAATTAGATCCATCTCCATAAAAGCAGAAAAATATCAGTATCTTTCTTTTCTATACCAACTTCAAGTAAGTTTCAATGTCAATAACCACCAAAAATCATGCTAGGCCACCAAAAGTTTGAAATTTTCAGTATTTTACGTGCCTATAGTCATATTTCATATGTGCATACAAGCACAAACCACATGCAAAGAGCAAGGGAAAGACATCCTAAGAAATCTGCCCATGCACTCTATATTGGACTATCTTCGCTTATTAAGTTAGCACATACCAGATGGAATGAATGTTCCCCTATGGCATTAAGATCTCAGTACAAAATTAAGACCAAACCTCACCGCAAAAGGCTTGAGGATTTGCTGGTGCCCCTCTTTCTCACACTAAAGTGTGATTACATTAAGAATATGAGTTATTCAACATAGATGCTCCAAGATCACAATTTTGTTTCATCAAGCAGGCGTAGACAGGCACATATAAGGGACATAGGAGAAGGGAGGATGATGGGGAACGAGAAACAACAGTAAAGAAAAAACAAAAAGAAGACAACTGTTTTTACTGGGTTTACTGCTCAGTTAAATGAAGGGTAAGCGGTGTTTTGATTGATGATCATGTCAGGAAACAGAGGGAAGAATTGCAGTGGCTGCATGGGTGGGAAAGAGAACAGAGGTCATAGGCTGCTGTTCTGGGTTTTTGTTGCTGTTTTGGTTAATTTCGTGGGGTGGGGTGGTTTGGGAGGTTAAAATTAAAAAAAGAGAAACTAGAGAAGTTAGAGAGTCCCATCCTAACAGAAAAAGAGAAGGAATCATGCTTTTGGCCTCACACGAATATGCAACTCACAGACTTTCAACCTTTGGATTTTCATCACAAGATATCAATCTCTTCCAATAAAATCTAATCTGACAAACTATTTATACGCAAACACTCAAATTCAAATTTAAATATTATCCTAGATTCAAATAGAGATAAGACTTCCAAACTCAAGTTCACATCAAATATCCAATCCTAAATTCAAGTCAAATATCCAATCTAAACTCTAAATCAAATATCTAATCCTAAACTAATTTCTCCAATTCTATTCCTAAATGAGTTAATACTCTTCCCATTCCTAAAATTTTGACCGTTAGCTCCAATTCTCCAAGGTAATTATTTATGCATCAGAGAGGGTTGTGGACTTATCCTATGGAACAGGCCCATACTCGAAAAAAATACTGGAAGAATAGAAAGTTTGAATCTCTGATGTTAAGTCTCGTAACCTATTTGTGAACTTACAATTAAATGGCCCTTTTCAGTAAAAGTTAGAAATCATTTCAGCCATCAAAAGGGACATTTAGATCTTAATTGTAAGATGTCTAAAAGAACATTGGGTGAAACTTCTATTCCAACGAAACTATCTGGATCAAATTCTGCAAATATCTATTGTCGACTGATGTTTGGAGTTTGGTTGGTCAAAGTAACCCTTGAACTTATTGGCCCATCAACTAGGTCATTATGGATATTCCTTGACCTATTTCAAACATCTATTCTATGTGGCAGACCACATCAAGTGACATAGGTTAAAAGGATATAAACTCATTTACTGGGTCAAAAACTGTAGCTTTTATTAAAAGATGCCCAAAAAAGAAAGCAAGAAGAAATTGAAGCAAAGAAAGAACATAAGCCCTCAACAGATTCATTTGTTGGAGAGAGCAAAATATATTTTGGAGTAACCAGATCCAGCAGATTCCCAGTGATCAGTAATCAAAATTCAAAGACTTGCTAGATATGGCTAAATGGTGTTGCTCGACAAGTTGTCTCTGAAGAAATTAAAAATTGGACAAAGACTTGCAATGTATGTTTTACTGATTAAATGATTAAAATTAAGTAGATTGCCAGGAAAATGTACAAGCGGAACTAACTATTTCTGTAATTTTATAAAGATATTAGTGCAACACCAATTATATATATAACTTTCTATAGAGGCCCTCCATATGACTTTCCCCCCTTTTCTCTATCATTACCACTACTATTTTAGCCCGTGCTAAGCACGGTCATACCTTCTTGTTTCGTTATCTAGCATAAAAAATATACCGAAAACGCAATTATCACTTCCAATACAAATCTTGTACGATTTTCTCAGCAAAATGTCACTTGACAAGTTACAGATGTTCTCACAAGAAAAAGAATTACTGGAACAGCCACATGACTCTTATCGCACGGCACAAGGGCATTCAAACATGACGCAATGACCAAACGGCCCTTGAATTCACACTTAGAGAAAAATATAAAATATATCACCTCTCCTGAAGCAACAAAATCTATTGTTCTTCATCACATGTATGTATGCATGTATGCTGTGAATGTTTGTATGCCTTTTCTTGTGTGTACATGTATCTATATATCTAAGTATTGTATTTACTATTTAATTATGCATGTGCATGTGTATGCCATGTATGTTTGCATCAGCACAGATGTGTTGTGTGTATGTATATATAGGTTTGTCGTGTATGTATGTGTATGTGATACGCATGTGAGTCCATAAATTCAATGGACATATGACATATGCATGTGTATGTTCATGTATCTATGTTCTACGTATGTATGTATGTGAGTGGGTGGGTGTGTGTGTGTATGAACTTCCTGAGATATATCTTCTTCAGCTCAGAATTCAGTCTCACAGATGCTGCGAGGTGAGGAAGAAGAAGTGTTAATGCAAAGACTGTATTTCCTGAAAGCTATAAATATATCAGTTAAAGATCCTTTGAGAAAACAGTTTGAACTGGAAATCATAAGCTTAGAGCTTATATAATGTACTCTATAATTCATATTCGGTGTGTCCTCGACATAAGCCCTCGCCCTTTACAGCTATAACTAAACAAGCTAAAGAAGAATTGGATGATTATTCAAACTGAAAAACATACCATTCAAGCACAATAGGGTACATTAAATAGGAAAATGAAGGTTTCCAATTTCTATAGCACCATTTTTGGGCACAAAAGAACCATGTCTACAAGTCTGTTTACCAAACCGAATTGATAATGTAAGAACTCATCACATTGGAAAATTTGGATACTGATACCCAAGGCCAGGGAAACATTCAAGAAGATATTAACAGGAGTTTTGAACTCCAACCCACAATGTTAAGGAAACAAGAGAATTAACGAAGGATATTAAACAGGAACTACCAGTCTATTGTTACATAGAAGACTTCAGTTCAAACAATGCATGTGCATCAGGTTAACCTTGAGTTTATAGAAGACTAAGCTCCCTGTATATATTATGAAATATGAATATCACGTTTACATACTTCTTTCGTCCATTCTTTTAAGTATGTGAAAGTTACTTACATTTTCAAATGCTCATTCACAAGAGAAGACAAATATTTCCTATATGTGAACTCACTGGCACGATAAAGCCTAAGAACTGTGGGATGTTACTAAATAATTTCAGAGGCAACAACTATAAAAATACGCAATCAGGAACCCTGTAAGGTACCATAGGCAATACGACTGTAACCTAAGGAAATTGGGTAACCGATCGATACTGTACAAATTTTGGCTGCTTGAACTTATGCATTGTAAGGAAAGATGCAGTGATCTTATTACAGGTTCTGGTATTTATAATTTCACGCAATGTTAAACCACATTCGTACACTACTTATCAGGGTCTTCATAGAATACCTTAAAAGCACTGCTTTTAGAAGAAAATGAGACACTCTCTTTCTCCTCCCACAAAAAAAAAAAAGGCCTGCCAAAGGTAACACATCTTGGTCTAAAAGCCCAAAATTAAGAAATCCATGTATTAACTTAGACTCTGCATGTAACTATATATTGTTCATCCTTGAAAAGCTGGATATGGATGTCCAAAGGCAAAATAAGAAATTAAAAAGATGGAATGCTCCATCAGGAAATCAGAGGCAAGGAAGAGGAGAACAACAAAGAAAGATGAAAGTGAGGAATCTCTGGTGTGATGTCCAGCGAAAATTTTAAATAGCCATGTATGCTAGAAGTAGAATTAGAATAGGAATAACAATGCTAGACAAAGTGGAAAGATAACTTAAGTTAGTAATAAGACATCATAATACTAATTCACAATTGTCACATGAAATTTTTATGAAATGAAAAAGAGGTTTAACTGCTAGATAGAAGAAGGCAGTGAATTTAGTAGGATTGACTAAGTGGTGCATAATCATAGATTATAACTTTTGATGACAAAGAGATTCGGAGGATATTTGAATTATGGATTCTTTACATGTTAATGAAGGTAGAAATGTGGATCAGAAAAAGAACATAATCAGAGATGTGTAGTATTTGATTTCGATCATATACCCAAATGTTTGCAGAAGCTATCGTGATTGTTGATCTGACAGAAGTAATCCTTTCCCAAACTTATTAAACTTCACATATTATATGCCCAATAGCAATTTGGGATAACATGAAAAGCAAGACCTCACACCTATTGGTTTAACCGTTGGTCATTAAATCAAACTACGTTAAACACTCAATCATATTATAAATTCAAGAAAATAATGATAATCCAATATAACAAAAGAGGTGATATTAATTTTACTCGCCAGTCAAAACATACTACTAACTACTAAGAAATGTCCTACTTGCATAAGCATAAGACAGTTGACATTATAATACCATTTCATTGAATTAGTAATATATATAAAGAGAAGTAAAAAAAGCAAGACACAAATTTTCAGTTAGTTGAAGCAAGAAAAGGAGAAAAATGCTGGATGTAAACTCCACACTAGCTCAGTCGTGAGATGGTCTAGATTGAGCCTAGTCTAGTGGTCGAGACAAAAAGAGATCACTATCCAAAAGAAAAGCTAATACAATTACTTGGATTACAAAGAAACATTTGTTGTATTATTGCTGAATACAATGTGAACTTGTGTTAAGCCTTATACACTATCAAGAATATCAAGAGATACCCCCTTGACATTTTCCCGTTAGTCCTTATAACTACTATCAAGATTATCAAAAGATACCCCTTCACATTTTCATATAAATATAAGGGTAAGTTCCAAGAAACCATCTTCATTTGTACCCAATTTTTCAAGAAAACCCTCATCTGTTAAATTCAACAATAAAACCCCTAATCTAAAGTAGTTATTAAAATTATTGGTTTTAAATAGTTTTAGGGTAAATTTATGAGGGCAAGAGATGAAATCCAAATTCAAGAACAACTATCTTGTTGTTTTATTTGATAGCTTCTATCATCTCCTAAATAGATGAGAAAACTTATATTGCAAATGTACACATCTAGGAATTCATTAGGGTCATATAGATGAGAGGGCTTCTTCATAAAAAGAAGGGTATAGATGAAGGGGGTTTCCTGTAATATACCCTAAATATAATTTGCTAACGCAAAACTTAAAATCAGACACCATACAAACAACATCTTCTTCGGCTGATAAATATATAAATCAAAGAAAATTAACACCAGGATGAGTTTTACCTATGCTCTTCCTCAGTCCAAGCAATTCCTTTGCGTCGTTCCTGCTCAGCCCTTCCCTTCCCGTCTCCGCCCTTCTTACCATGGGCACCGCCATCACCCACCTCGTCATCTAAATAGCTCGGCAAAGGCACTCGATCATCTTCAATAGCA